>JANSVB020000449.1:152766-164894 GCA_025504935.2 Erythroxylum haughtii
TTTAGCTTTAAATTTTGGCCTCTGATACAAGTGTCTCTCCGCCTTTTCCTCCTTTTTCTAGCCCAGTCTTCTTTCTTTCTTTCGGCTTTTTAAAGCTCCTCTTTGTCCCTACTCCGTCATTTTAATGTTACCTATAAAAATGTTCTGTTGTCGAGTGAACTTCGGGTTTGATTAGGTGGGCCGGACTTCTCACGAGGGTCCATTTACCTGGATTATTGATGTGCCTTGCCCAACAGCTCCTTTTGTTTTTTAGTGCTCCAAATAAATTCTACCTTTCAATCTTAAATTTGTAGAAGCATCAAGATAATGTTCACCTCATTCGTTTCTTCCCTGTTGTAAAATTTTAGTAATATAAATGGGTTGGAAAATAATTTGATTTAAATATATATTATTTTAAATAAAAATACCAATAATTTAATTTAATATTATATATTTAATTAATTAAAAATAATAATTGTTAGTAATTTAGTTTTTCTTTTTATTTCATTTTTTGTGATTAAATTTAAGTTAAAATATCTTCAAAATACATACATTTGAAATAAAATTTAATTTAATAATTAAAATATATTAATATTAATTTACAAATAAAATTTAACTTTGAATTATTTATTTCATCAAAATAAAATAATTTTATTAATAAGTTAGTAATAAATAATATCTATGAGATTAAAATAAATTTATTAAATTAAAATAATTTATCTTTAAATTATATCTATTATGTAATTAGAATCGGTGATAAAAATATAACAACATTGACGTTAACAATTAAATAATTTTTTTATTTAAAAGCTTTTACATCACCCTAAAATGAATTCAAATGCTATTGATTTATAAGGCAATTATATTTATATTTTTTTGGTTATGAAGATTATGTAGCTATTTTTAAATTTAATTGTTATTATTTGTAACAACATTAATATTAATAATTAAACCAATTTTAAAAAATAGAAACCAAAAGAAAAAAATAAAACCAAAAACTATAATGGAAAAACATAAATAATATTAAACAGTTCCTATTTTCTTTATCTGTTTAAGTAGTCGTGTAGTACATGATAATGTTATATTAATACAAGTGTGCTAATTTTAGAAATATCATACAATTGATTTATTGTCGAATACAATGATTTATGGAAATTTAGCAATGATTGTAAGATAAAACTGTAGTAGAAATTATTCAATTAATAAAGTAGATAAAAGTAAATATTAAAATTTTTATTAATTGATATACAATAGTCATTTATACATTTATCCTCGTTGAAATTTAAATAGTATACATTGACCTAGGTATAGGTTTATTAGTTATATTACTAAATTAATAAAAATAAATAAAATTTGAGAAACTTAATTAATAGTGTTAACTCAAGGCTTGATGATTTTGACGATGAAATTTCAAATTGAACTTATTTTTTTCTATTATTAATAGGTTAATTTTTCAAAGGAAATAAAATCATATGATAAGTGTTACAAAAACTTTCTTTATGAACTTACTTGATTTATTAAAATTTAGAAATGATTTCACAATATCATATTACAAATCACAATTAGCTCCATGATATAATCATTTGCCTTAATATTTGAATGTTGGAAGATTTTATCAAATATGGAATTGAAGATTGAAAGTCAATTTAAAATATAATAAATTTAACGACTCGTATGAAGAAAATGTCTATTTAAAGAAGAATAAGTGCATTTGTGAATGATAGACATGTGCAATACATCAATACTTTTGAAAGTTATATTGTTATCAAAGCTCTTGACTTTAGAAGGTAGAAACTCTTTTGAAAGAAATCATTGAAGCTCATATCGAATAAATTGTATTTTCATCTCTTGATAGATTGTAGAGGCTAGATAAATACTACTAGAGTAAAATGTTATAGAACCTTAAAAAATATATACTTGTGAATTTATAGAGACTCGATTAATACTATTAGTGTGGATGGTTGGAGAACTATAAAAAATATGTACTAGTGAACTTAAAGAGACTAGTTAAATTACTATTTAAATTTTCATAATGAAACACTCATATTTAGAGACTGGACGTAGGCTTAATTTATAAGTTAAACTAGTATAAACCGATTACGTTCTTTTCTCTCTTCTCATAATTTTTATATTTTTATATTATATTGTGTGCTTGTTTATTTCAGCTAACGGTTCTTTTTGTTTTCAACTTGCAAAATATTCTTTTCACTTGAATAAACATCTTCTATTTTAAATTGGCTTAATTGGATTTATCTTTTAGTAGATTCCTGTCCTTTAATTAAGAGGCTATTTAAAATTTGATAAATCCCATCATTTTATTTGAATTAAAACTATGTCTCGTATGTGTTTGTTTTTATCAACAAGGAGTTAGAATCTTTAACCTACGCATATAAAAAATATTAAATAATACGATAGAAAAAAGTTACGGGCGTAAATTGTAAAGCAACCCAATCCAATTCAATAATGTCCGCATGCCTCGAGTTGTTTTCAGGCGGACCAGAGACGAGGAGTGTTCTAGAAGTCCCTTCACGCCGGTGGTGGTCCAGACTCCAGAGTCCAGACTCTCTTCTCTTTTCGGACAGCCGAATCCATTTTTTAATACCAGTAGCTACAAAATAATTAGAGTAACTTAAGTTGAGGCCGACGCCGTTTTACGGAGGGATCACTCTCATTACCCACGTAGTCAAGTATGCCGGGGTATTTTGGGGCTTTTGGCTCGACGTCATTATTCGTCCATCTCACCTTCTCTCCCTAATTCTTTCCTCCTCCCTCTCTCTCTCTCTCTGTCTCCTCTCTCTCCACCTTTGCACGGAGTTGGCATGGATGTTTGATGTGTACCTTTGAAGAATGCTCAAAGTCCAACAGGAGAGTGGGGTGTGATCTTTGGAATTATTCTATTTGGTGATCTCGCTGGGATTTTGGATTGAAAATGGCGGCGCAGAACGCGACTACGGATCTGTTCGACGCATATTTCAGGAGAGCGGATTTGGATGGCGACGGTCAGATCAGTGGACCTGAAGCCGTCGCTTTCTTTCAAGGCTCTGGTTTGTCCAAACAAGTTCTCGCTCAGGTACCTCTCTAACTCTCTATTTTAGGAAATTTTCTTTTGGGCTGGATCAGAGATATTCGACAAGTTTCTATCTAAGTTTAGATTCAGTTCATGGATTTTTTTTTTCCGATGGATTGATACGGATTTGTTAGTGCATCGAGTATTATGATTTGGATTGTTTCGACTATGTTGCCAGTCCGAGAGGCAATATTTCTATCGTATTCAAATTCAGTCAATTAACCGGTGGTATAATTTGATTGAGATGATTTGAGAAGCCATTTTGGATACGTTCATACAAGAAAATGACAAGAATTTGAATAACATTTTCACTTCTCTATGTTGTTGTTGTGTTTTCCTATCCTTATGAAAGAACAATCAAATACGAGTATGTCAGTTTTTAGGGGCTTGTTTTACTTGAAGTAGTGCCTTTAGTGAATATTTCCAGGAAGGTGGAATTCATTGGGTTACTGGTTGTAAGGTTGCTGAGAGAGTTGACTTATTATTATTATTATTTTTTGGTAGTGGAGAGGAGGGAATGAAATTCCCAGGGAATTTGTAAAAATCAATTTAGGTGGATGGCTTTTACTGTCGTTGTTAGTTTACTTGATTTATTGTCTGCTATGGCATTTTCAAACTGCTCCTAATTCGTTGCCTTTTAGAATTTGAAGTTTCTTTGACTTTGGCAGATCACTTATGAGATGGAGTTACATGCTTATTACTCACTATGTTGTTTACCTGTCTTAATGGTGGTATTTGGCTAATCATTAGATATATTTCACAAGTTCATGGTTTAGTGTTTGTACTTCTCAGTTCTATGAGATGTAAAAAAACTTGGTTTTGCATTTGAAGGTGTGGAAAATTGTGCATATTTCTTTGTGCTAGGATTTAGTCATGCTCTCTGTTTTCTTCAGTACGATATATACTCCACTTGCACTTTGCTTTTAAGTTCCTTCTCTAGTTATGAAATTATTCATGTCACAACAATGACAGTTTGTTTGATGTTATGTCTCATGCAGGTGTGGATGCATGCTGATCAGAGGAAAGCTGGCTTCCTTGGTCGACAAGAATTCTATAATGCTCTTAAGCTTGTCACTGTGGCACAAAGTAAGCGAGAGTTGACCCAAGATATTGTGAAAGCGGCACTTTATGGTCCTGCTTCAGCTAAAATTCCTGCACCTCAAATAAATCTCGCAGCAACACCTGCCTCCAAAGTTGGAGTACCTGCTGCACAATTGACCGGCAGCACATCTGCAACAGCATCACAAAACGTTGGCATCAGACCAGCACAAGCACCTGGAATTGTGAGCGCAAACCACCAGTATTTTCCAACACAGCCAAATTTGCACCCTAGACCACCCCAAGCCGCACCTTCTATCCCTGCTTCCCCTTCTCAGCAACTTCCTGCTGGTCAAGTGATACCCAAAGGGGGTAATGTTGGTGCTCCTCGTCCTCCAAGTTCATCAGTCTCAACTAATTTTCTTGGTGGAAATTCAAGTGGCCCAACTTCTCTAATTCCCAGCAGAGGGGTTGTTCCACCAGCTACTCCTACTCAGGATGCATTTGGGATGGCAGTGTCAGGGTTGACAACTGTTGCTCAACCAAGGCCACAAATGACAGCTGGGCAGATGCATTCTGCTATTCCAAAACCTCAAAATGCAACTCTATTTTCAGATCAACAAGCAACAAAGGATTCCAAAAAATCTGCAGAAAATGGATTTTCATCTGACTCACTTTTTGGAGATGTCTTTGCTGCAAGTCCTAGTGAACCAAAACAAGGTTCCTTACAAGCTGCATCTTCAACAAGCAACTTATCGGCTTCATCAGCAAGTGTTCCGTCATCTGTTGAATCCCAGCCTTCTGCTGGACCAAGCTTCCACAACTCTTCGCAGCTTACATATTCTCAACAGCCTAGGGGTGATCCAGCAACAGGAAAACAAAATGAGAAGACTAACGTTCAAACTGCTGCTACTTCTCCTTCCTCTGGTTTTTCTGGTGGAGCTGGGAATTCAGTTTCCAATCAATCCCAGCTTCAATGGCCAAAGATGACTCAATCTGATATTCAGAAGTATATGAAGGTTTTTATTCAAGTAGACACTGATAGAGATGGAAAAGTTACCGGTGAACAAGCACGGAATCTCTTTTTAAGTTGGAGTCTGCCTAGAGGTAGACTAACAAACTCAGTTACCTTTAGCTATTGATATTTGTTTCAATTGCATAGTTTCCTTGTATTCTTGTTCAGGCAAACTGTTATCTAATGCATTGAGAAAAATTTACTAAGAATTTGAGTTGGTTGTCTTAGCTTAGCATTTTGTTAACGTAAGATGATGCTCACAGAGTTTTCTTTCCTTAACATCTTCTCTGCCTTGGAGCTATGAAAGTGCTGTCTAAAATTATTGCAGCTTTTTGTTTAGAATTTCCTTCAAGGAACATGTTTTTTGCTGCCTAATAATTAGTCTTGGTGCTTCAGAGATTTTAAAGCAGGTATGGGACCTGTCTGACCAAGATAATGACAGCATGCTTTCTTTGAGGGAGTTCTGTACTGCTCTCTATTTGATGGAACGTTTTAGAGAAGGCCGCCCCCTTCCTACAACACTCCCAGGCAGTGTAATATCAGATGAAACTCTGTTATCCATGACAAGCCACCCTACTGCATCATATAGCAGTGGAACTTGGACACCTGCTCCTGGTGCTGTTTTCGTTATAATTTCATCTTTTCAGTATTAGTTCTATACCCGTACTTCCACTGTAGATTCTCTTTTAAATGAGAAGCTGATGAATGTCCTCAGGTTTGAGACATCCACAAGCTGTTCATGGTCCTCGCCCACCTTCTGCTGCTGCAGCAAAGCCACCAAGGCCACCGTCTGTTCCTCATACTGATGATAAACAACCTCCTCAGTTAAAGCCCAAAGTGCCAGTGCTGGAAAAGCATCTTGTGGATCAGCTAAGTCAAGAAGAGCAAGACTCTTTAAATTCAAAGTTCCAAGAGGCAACACAAGCTGATAAGAAGGCATTTGTTCTTTTTAATGCTTATCTTATGAAATTGCTAAATTTTGTGTCCTTTGTGAAAATTGTCTGTATCTTATTTCTAAGTGAGCATCTGTAGTAGGTCTTACTGTTTAAAGTTTTAGCTGCATGCAAAGAATGGTGGATAGATGCTCCATTTCCAGTTGAAACAGTGATATATGGCTCATTGACCTATAGTCTTGAAAATTCATTCCTTTTCTTGATTGAAGGTTGAAGAATTGGAGAAAGAAATATCAGATTCTAGACAAAAGATTGAGTTCTATCGTACCAAGATGCAGGAACTTGTAAGTCTGCCCCAACCTTTTTCCTCCTTCAGGATAAGAAAATTTATGGTTATGATGTTCTCTATATGTTCTCATTTTCTTGTTTTGAAGTAGCTTCCTGTATCTGGATATAGGCTTTTAGTTTGAGGTTCAACATTTAGTATCAATGACTCAATGTGTTTTCCTTGAGTGATCCAAAGTGCAGAACTGGCTTTTGCTTATTTCCTTGTGCTTGAGTCTCGTCACATCATTGTTTCACGTATGATGGAATTGCTAAACATATAGCTTAGTTGATATTATGGAGGTTTGTTAGGGCCGTATATAAGTAATAAAAGTTCAGATTGGTTTATTAGGGTCAAGTTCCACTGGAAAGATATAAACAAAAACAGAGTTCTATTGCTTATGAAATCCCTATTATGATCTATATGGTAAAGACTCTTATAGTGAATGAATCGGTTAATTTGATCATAATAAACTTACCAACAACGTGAACTAGGAGTTGTTATCAATTCACTAGGATAAATGATCAAATACAATGGAATGTCATATATACAGCTTTTTGACCAATTAAGCTTTGTCAACTAATTGAGTAGCAAAACTCAAAACTATTTAGACATTCTTTTTCCAAGCATTGCACATGATTGCTAATTATTGATTAATATTATTTTCAACACTCAGATTTTGTATAAAAGTCGGTGTGACAATCGACTTAATGAAGTCACTGCAAGGGTGTCTGCTGAAAGGCGTGAGGTATCTTTTCTCCCTTTGTTGATTGACATACGTTTTCTGCAGCTGCACATTGCTAGTTGTAAGACTGATCAATTGAAGTCCTAATCAGGTTGATGTGTTGGAGAGGAAGTACATAGAGAAATACAAGCAGTCTGGAGATGTAGCATCTAGATTAACCATCGAAGAAGCAACATTTCGTGATATTCAAGTATGTACTTTTTCTTCCTTTACTATTTACGTTTTTGATGTAGTAGATGATTTTTGGTGGCCTCTTTCTCTATTAACATCTCAACCAAACAATTCCTTATTTCTTGCAGGAGAAAAAAATGGAACTATACAAGGCAATTGTTAAAATGGAAGAAGGAGGCACTGCTGAAGATGTCCTTAAGGTGCTTTGTGATTGTAGTTTAAGTCTGTGATTGTACAACAATAGTGTATAAGTCCTGTTCTTACTGTTTTTTTCAGGAACGAGCGGATGGTATCCAGTCGAGCCTGGAGTTGCTAGTCAAAAGTGTGAATGAACGCTGTAAGCAATATGGCTTGCGCGCCAAACCTACCTCACTGGTTGAACTGCCATTTGGTAACTTCGTGACACATCCCATTTTAAGCTCATCTGGAATTTTAGTTTGCCTTTTCTTTTGATGTGTATTGTAGCAGTTGGAACTTCCCTTCCAAGATATGGCTATGATTTAGTATTTTGATATGTTTGTTGGCAGAATGCAGCATTTAATTTATCTTATTGATTGTCACCGACTGTAAAGAAAATGATTTGTTGTGTGATAGAGATGATCTACATTCATGTGCCTTTTTTCTTTTTTTTGCTTACTTTCACTTGTGTTTTCTTTTTGGATTTGTTTTCAAGTATCTTAATGTTTTATATTTTTTCTGCATTCCTTCATAAATAATTATGCCTATAGGGTGGTGTTTTATGATTGAAAATCTAAATATTAGAGCAGTGTCTTGGCGATAATTTTTGAGTTTATAAATTGAACATTAGTAACCATATGTCGCCAGGTATTTAGCTTGGTTCTTAGTTATATTATTTTTACTCTCTAGTTGTATTGCTTAGACCTTGTTAGTTGATAGTCAATGCTGACATGGGATTGCTTTTGTTCGAGACATTGCTTGTATCTATGTGCTCTTATGTTCTGGTAGACGGTGAAACTACTCAAATGGGATTGCTGCTTGTGGTTGTCCCTTTATTCCATGGCTGCACTTAGTTGTTTCGATGAAATAGTTTTCATTTTTTTGGATAAAAATTTAAGAACATTCATTGTTTTATTTGTGCTGAGTTTATTTTTAATGATCTTTCTTGAGGCTGGCAACCTGGAATTCAAGAAGGAACCGCTGATTGGGATGAGGACTGGGATAAGTTTGATGATGCAGGTATGCTGAACTGTTTCCTATTCGAGCAATGGTTTTATTACCTTTTTGAATTTCAAAACAGAAACCTGGTTAAGTTTATCCAACCTCGTACCATCTTGATGAATTTCATCAATGCCCTGATGAATGAACATATTCGACCATGTTCAGGGTACACATTTGTTAAGGAGCTTACTTTGGATGTCCAAAATGTTGTAGCCCCTCCAAAAGAAAAAACTTCAATTAGGAAAGGAACTTCTAGTAAAGGTGAAATAAATGATTCACCCTTTAGTGCTGAGTCAAAGTCAGAGAAGAATACATCTTCAGATGAATTAAATCATGAGATAGAATCAGCAGATGATCAAAATGAGAATGGTGTGGTTGGAAATCCTCAAAGTCCTGCTCAGAAAAGTCCAACGAAAGATCAAGCTAATCAAATCCAAAAGTCTCCAACTAGAGAGAGTGCTGACAGCTCACCTCATTCTAAAGAGACCACAAGGTGTGGTTTAATTTATGAATTTTCTTGGTTATATCTTTTCTTCTATTTGTGTCTGAACTGACACCTCCATTAATTGTCTGATCATATCTTGGTTGTAAGGACAAGGCCACTATTTTCCTTTGTTCAAGGTTTCTTTATTCATAGATTTAATTTGATATCTGAAGTTCTTAATGGTGTACTTGTGTAGTGAGGGAGGTGGTGCTGAATCTGTTCTTTCCAACGATAGAAGTGTTAATGAACCCCACTGGGGTACATTCGATTCCCACTATGATACAGAATCAGTTTGGGGCTTTGATAGTGGCAAGGTTAGTGAACTTTGGTGTTTTCATAAGATTTTTATGTTAGCAACTGAATTAATTTAAAGAATACTGTTTAAAGCTATGTAAATCTGTATACGTTCACACACTAAAGCAAATGCATGCACAATGTTACATGTGAGTCATGCTTAAATCCTGAGTATGGGTTTTTGCTAAGAATTGAATTTATTAGTCGATATATTGAGACTTTTATTCTTTTCTGGAGGAAGTGGTATGTCTCATAATTCATTTTCCTTGCTTGTGGCCCCCTAACCTAGTTGTTCTATTGGCAACATTGTACGTTTGTCATTTTTTATTCCCTGTTTTTGGCAGCTCAAGGATCACGATGGACAGGAGGGTTCTTTGTTTGGTATAGATGGCTTTAATCTAAATCCAATTAAAACAGGATCCTTGCAGGAGAAGAGCCCATTTGTCTTTGCTGATTCTGTCCCAAGTACCCCTGCCTATGATCAGGGGAAAAGCTCATTTTTGTTTGATTCTGTTCCAAGTACCCCTGCCTATGGCCAGGGGAAGAGCTCATTTGTGTTCGATTCTGTTCCAAGCACGCCTGCTTATAACCAGGGGAAGAGCTCATTTGTTTTCGATTCTGTTCCCAGCACCCCTGCTTATAATCAGGGAAAGAGCACATCCATATTTGCAGATTCTGTTCCCAGTACCCCTGCATATAAGTTTGGTGAAGGATCAGAGGACCACTCCTTTGATAGCTTTTCAAGATTTGATTCATTTAACATGCATGATGGTGGGTTGTTTCAATCATCAAACCCTTCATTTTCAAGGTTTGATTCCATGCGAAGTACTAGCGAGTCCAATCAAACTTATGGATTTGCATCAAGTTTTGATTCATTTAAAGATTCGGAGCAAAGTCATGGATTCTCAAGATTTGATTCGTTCAGGGATTCTGATCAGACCCATGGGTTCTCAAGATTTGATTCATTTAGAGACTCTGATCCTGCTCAAGGGTTTCCATCGAGCTTTGACTCATTTAATGGATCTCGTGATCCTGATCATAGCCACGGGTTCTCAAGGTATGATTCATTTAGTAATCGTGAGAGTGAATTCTTGAAGGACAATTCCATTGCACGATTTGATTCTTCTCGTGGTTTTAAAGACACTGATAACAGTCATGGGTTCCGATCTTTTGATGACAACGACCCATTTGGCTCATCTGGACCATTTAAGTCATCAGCGGAGGGTGAAACTCCAAAAAGAAGTTCTGATAGCTGGAGAGCTTTTTAGTCAGGTTATGGATGTTAAGAACACTACAAAAATATCTCTTGGATGAGACCTTTTCTTCCGAGATTTGTTCCTATAGGTGTTGCGGCCTGGTTCTACCATTTCCAGTACATATTAGAATGTGATAATGCATGAATGATTTGCCGTGTGGGTCCTAGCCCATGCTTGTTTTTGACTGCTCCCATTTTTTGCTTCCCCATATTGTTCCATATTATATTATTGCTTATGATGCTTTTTTCCTGTTGTAAGTTTTCATTTCCTTCACTTTTTTTTCTTCTTTGTACCAGAGGACATCTGAGACATGCAATTTTTTATTTTTTCTTTCTAAACGTACTGTTAAATATGCTTTTGTCATGGATGAAAAGTTGAATTGATCTGTTGCTCACTCTAGTTCTGTAAGCCTGGTTCATGATTTAGGTTACCGTCATGCATATATCGTATAATCTAGAATCCTTTTAACTATTTTTTGTGAAGTTTGGGGTATAGTGACAGGTAGCTCATAGTTTCTCACGTATGATCCATTATCTTTGTCACATAATTTAGTTAATAAAAATGACTATTTATATATAATATATTTCTTGGCAGAGATAAAGGAAATGAATTTACATTATTCTGTTATATAGAATTATTTACATATGTATATCATGTTAATTAACCAAAAGAAAGCATGTCCACGTGTTCATTAATAAACGATGTTAAGATTTGATAAGTTGGTGAGATTATAAAATAGTTAAAAGGTATTGGATGTTAATATTATAATTTTCTAGTTGAAATGGAAAATAGTTAAGTGAATTTGCATATGATTATGCCTTCAATATTTAGATATGATTGGAAATGGTAACAAAAAAAGATAAAAAGGAGTACGGTAATTTGATGACAAGTAAAAAGATTAATGTGAAGTGACAAATTTGAGAATGTTCTAATTGTGTCAAATTTATCAAATTTTTTCTGATAAATGTTTATCATATTATTTAGTTACAGATACATCTCAAAAATTAAAATTAAAATATATAAATTTACGATTTATCTTGCTTACAATAATCTTAATAATCTCTTGAGCACTGTTTTTCTCTAATTTTTATTTTTCTTGAGGTTAAAAGGGTAAAAATAATTCTAACATTTATATCTGAATTTTACGGCATTGAAATTAAGCTATACTGTTGTAAAAATGTTTTAAGTTAAACTCTACATAGATGAAAAATATAGCACAGACATAACTCATGATGCGACTTTGTTGATTCGAAACGATGAGCACGCCGCCTCCCAAAACGTCCAGAGCTTCCATTCGTCCAGACAATCCTTGCAATTCCAAGAAATCTCGCCCGCCGGATAAGCCTCCTGATCTCGCGACTGTAAGTAGCGCGGACAAGGTGCCGGCACGGGACCCAGCCTCACCACCCATCTATGTTCCTTCCTACCAAGACAAACTTCTGGGTAAACTTGCGCAGGTCAAGGAATCTCCGAACGCTGCCCCTGTTGATCTCTTGGCCTCTAAGGTCATGACAATGAGCTTCCGCAATGATGATGTGCTTTGCCCTGAATTTACCATTGATACCCAGTATAAGCAAAAACTTATGTCTCCTTGGCAGCAAGGTGCTGGGGTGTTCAGTAGGCTATAAAGTTCTTTATACCCGACTTTACCAAATGTGGAAACCCAAAGGGGAGCTTGACAT
>JANSVB020000449.1:171839-201002 GCA_025504935.2 Erythroxylum haughtii
AACTTATTTCTAATTTAAATTATAATTGAACTAATCAATTTATCTTGGTTTAATTAGAAACTAATTTCTAATGAAACTCTGTTCTAATTTCAAATAAACAAATTAGTTTTGATTTAATTCGAAAACATATGTCCAATTTTAATTCAACAAAAATAATACAATTAGAAAATTCATTTCTAATTTTGTTGGTTTTGGAAACTTATTTCTAAGTTTATTTTAACCAAACAAATTATTTTAATATTATTAAAAAACTAATTTCTAATATTTTACTTTAATTAGAAACTAATTTAACATAATTAATTAGTTTTTGTAAATTAGAAAACTTATTTTTAATTCTTTTTGCTACATTTAATTTAAAACATCAATATAAATAATAAAATCTTGCCCAACATTAATGTGGTTATTAAGGCCTAAGCCTTCACTCTTAATAAAAGAAAGTCATATATTATAGGTACAAGTCATAGCCCATAAAATATCACATAGACATTACCCATTTATTAAAATTTAACCCTTTCTTTACATATAATTACAGCCCAAAATTATCACAAGCTTGTTATGTTAGATCTCCAAGCCCAAAAAAAGCCTTAACTCATTCTAGGTTGTTATAAGACATATCCAAAAAAACTATATGTCCAAGTCTTTTGTTTTATCATTCTTACCTGTTGAACAGTATGACTGTCGTGAGCCACAAGCACTGGATAGCCACGAATTTTTTTTAATTCATTAAATGTTATTATTATACTTATATTTGGGAAAGGCCACGTGAGTCTTCTTCCTCCTCTTCTTTGCGTTTCATTTTCCTTGCGTTGTTTTTTTTTTATATATATATACTTTTCTCTTCGGAAAATAAAAGCATCCTAGAGAGAAGAAATGAAAGACAACGCCTTCTGTTTTTTTAAGACCATTCATAAAAAAAAAAGAAACAAAAAATTCTCACTTTTATTCTTAACGTTTTCATACGAACCATTTTTTTACTATTGAAGACCATTCATTTTCACTGATGAAGACTTTCAACAATCCTCTTCCCAACACTCAAGAATAAAGAGAAAAATGAAAACCAGCATTTCTAGGTTAGATTCTTGGAAACAGAATAAACCAAAAGTGTAAAACAAATGTATGATATAGCATATAAAAAAAAATCATGATATTACTAGATAATTATATCATTATTCACAAATCATTCATAGCCAAATTGTAACATAAATTTACATCTTAATTTTAGCATACATATAACATTAAAAAAATTACCTGCTTTGATACCAATGTTAAACATATTCAAGGTAGAACAAAATCACACAAATTATATTAAACAAAATCATTTACATATGTATATAAAAAACAAAAATCACATACTTAGATTATTATCATAGTTCCACCGGTTAAAGACAATTTTACTGCAGATTTTCTAACATAAGAGGTTTGCGTTTAAAAGATAACAATTATTTTTTTGTTCTTTTGAAAATCTTTGTATAAATTATTAAATTAGTTGAAAATTTTTATTTTCTATAAGTAATTTTCTTATTATATACCTTTTCATCAATTAAAGGAATGGCACTGTACTTTTTAATTTCTAATAAATGTTAAAATCTGAAGTTACCAAACGTTTGGTTTGTATAAAATTTTCAGATAGTTTAGTATAATTAAAATAAAAAACTTCTATATAATATATAATTTCAATGTAAACCAACTCAAATTACAAATGGAGGTCTGCTGTCAATCTCTCCCGGCCCTAGTTTGGTGATATAAAGTATGCTTTCTTTCGTTCCCTTTGTGGGTCACTTGGAGAGCGGGGACGAGGACAAAGTGCAAATCTTAGTACACTAGTAATATTAGGACAGTAGTTACCAGTCCCAAGTACATACGAAAATACATGACTACACCAAAACTTGAATCAGAGCATTCAGAATCATAGCATTGCAAGTGTGGGTTGAAATGTAATAAAAACCCAACAATGAAATGCTACGAATCTATTCACAAGCCCCTCTTATTATTGGATACATCTTAATTACTTTCCTCTACACGGTACAATTGTGCTGCTACGAAATGATAGGGGATATAGCAAAAGATCACAAAACGTGAATTGCCAGACAGACAATGTGCATCCCAAATACTTACTTTACATGATCAAAGGAAGCAAGTACCTTCATCTTCTTAGGAAGGCTTGGCAGCAAGTATCTCCGACAAGGAAATCCAGGTTCCAGAGACTGCAATAGTGAACCCAAAAGCTATAATAGTACTATCCAAAACGAAACCCCTCCATCCCTGCTCTTGTTTAAACGCTATGAGATGAAACAAAGCAAGTAATACAAACCCCAGAGCACATCACATATTGCTACCCACTAGAGCCAAGAAATCTGCAAAATTAGGCACCAACAGAGCAATCAAACTCACTCCCAAAACCGCCACCCATCTTAGCCACAAGGAGTACCTAGAACTGCGGCAACGCATCTCTATAACCTCATATATTGGATTCATCATCAATGGGAAAGTGAAAAACAAGTTCACACATAAGCCAATCTACACAAGGGTACTTAATATTCTTGCCCCCAAATTGGTTGTGACTGTATCTTTAGTACTATCACCAAAGGCAAAATAACCTAATACTCCAAATCCTCCATATAACAACGCAATAAATGTCATATAAAGTGCCAATACTTTCCCAAACTTGGCCTTGTGCTTAGCCTTAGATTCTAATGGCAACATCATGTCAATTCCTTCAAAGGCATAGACAGCCACACCCAAGCCATAAAAGAAAACTAAGAACCCACTAAATGCCTCCAAAGGAGGTCTGTTTTTCAAATAGAACATCACAGCCTCTGTCATCATCACACCCATAGCTCTAAGATTAACTACATCGACGAAGATGATCAATGGGGCCAAATGGGTCAACATTGGAATTGAATTCAGCCCCAACTGAAAAGGGAAGCAACTCCAAGATCAACTTGTGCCTGTTCATCTTCTTCTTCCTCTTTTTCTTCACGCTATCAGCCCACATCCCCTAATTATTGTCCTTAAGTTCAACTTGGATCGACCCGGTTGATGAAACCGGATATGAAAAATACCCAGTTGGACAGATGGGAAAATACACAGAGGGATACAAATAGGCAAAATGAACCCACAACTGGAGGGACGTTAGAAACAAGGTTTTTACTTGGATTGATGTAAAGATTGAGACTTTGGCGTTGAAGAGTAAATGGCAAAGTGAGATTTTGTGAGCTTTCAATTCGAAGTGGGTTTTGGGGCATGGAGATGATTCTCATAGGTAGTGACAATTTTTGTAAGAGGTTCTTAAGAGTTGATAATGCCATTGTACTCGAACTTCAAAGCTTTCCTACACCCTCTCAGATCTTCCAACGAAGTACACTGCATCCATTGGAGCTATATTCGCTGCCATTATTGGTCTATGCGTTGTATGGAGCAGAGAGTCTGAGACAGAGACAAAGGGATGAAGAAGATTTCTTTAACATACCTAAGAAATCCGTCGGTGAGTTGCTCGGAGAATCATGACTAGAATAAAGAACGAACAATGACTGAGAAAAGTGTGAGAGTGAAGATGGTGGGAGAGGGATGAATTTGTCTAGAAGTTAAAGAGATGTATTTAACTATTCCGGATATGCGTGAAATAGGTAAAAATAAGTTCATGTGATCTTTATCGATTCCCTTATGTCCGGGAACGAGTATTCTTAAGAATGGTTATTCTTTTAAGTTTTTTTTCCAACCAAACACCAGAATACCTAATAAATAAGAATAGGTGGTAACAGAATACCTATTACCTCCAGCCAAACAGGCTGCAAAGGTTTCTCATATTACTTAAAAAGGAACGTCTAGAAATAAACCTAAACTAATGGTTAAAGGCTATCATGTGGCTGAAACACAATTCCTGGTCTTTTATTGACAAGTCCCGCCGGAAATGCTAACTTGGTTCAGCCATAACCTACCTTTCACATTCTTTATTGTTTGGTGAGCTATTTAAAAGAGATTGAGAATAATAAGTAAATATAAAGGAAACTCCACTTACGCTGCAAACTTTGTAACCAAAGCAATGAAACATGAAACCACCTGTTTTGTATTTGCAGCATTTCTAAGCACATTTGAAAGAGGATATATCACCGATATGGTCGATTCTGTATGGAGGATTAGTGGCCAAATATTGTGAAATGGGCAAATAAAAGTAAGCTTTCACATCAAAGAAGATCGTATTACATTCAAATTAGTACTCAAAGTGTTACGTGGTTCTCACTCTTAGTGGTGGTATTTATAATATTCATTTTCACCTTCTTTTTTTTTTAAATAACATGATCAATTTTTGATTCATTTTCTAACGATTTACGAGTTGTTATAAGTCTTATGCGAGAACCAACCCCAAAAGCTAGCTTGAAGGGTGGTAGAGTTCATAAGCCTATAAACTCCACATCAGTGTCTTTTATTGTCGATGTGAGATATTTTAAACCGTAAAATTCGTCCCCCCATAAAGACCAATGGTCCCATTGGTCACGGCTATGCTGGTCACGGTCATGTTGGTCACGGCTGGCACTCTCAAGTCACCACTCTATAAGCCACTACTCTATGGGCCACCACTCTAAGACCATCTCTGATACCAATTGTTATAAGTCTTACGAGAGAATCAACCCAAAAAATTAGCTTGAAGGGTGGTAGAGCTCATAAGCCTATAAATTTCACATCAATGTCTTTTATTGCCGATGTAGGACATTACGGTTTAAAATGTCCCACATCAGCAATAAAAGACACTGATGTGGAGTTTATAGGTTTATAAACTCTACCATCCTTCAAGCTAACTTTTAGAATTGGTTCCTTGTGAAGACTTATAACAAACTGAAATAGTTAAAATTAGAGGAAAAAATTTAGAGTTAATGTCAAGTATAATGACGCAGAGTATATAACCTTTGAATTGGTACGATGGGAACTGGCAGCCATCAGCGACCATCAAAATCCTGGAAGCTCTAAAAACCAAAGTCTAACATCAGATCTATCTTCAGCTTATTTACAACATAATTGAAGTACGGTAAACTACAATCCAAACCTGTGAACCACAGATGGAGGCTCCTCAAGGAGGATCCGAGAGGGATAAATCCAACCCCACCTCCTCTCCTGTTCACCTCGTCTCCAATTTCTGGAGAGGTACCTGCTGCATTTTTCTCCTAGTTTACAAAACAATTTTAGTTGAAATCGGTAGTTGCTTTGAATTTTGCATTTCGATCAGTTCCTGGTTCCGTTTCTTTTGGATGATCAATGAATTTATTTTACCTTTCCACTTGTAGCTGTTTGGCTGTTATGAGTGTAACTGGAGTATCCGATAGATTGTTCCTGGACTCTGATAGCTTAGGTTAGGCTTTGTTAATTAATGTCTGATGTTAGGAACCATAGGTCTAGACGAATTGCTACTCGGTTCATTAGTCAGATGTTGCTTTCTGTGTATTGTAACAGCTCACAGTTACGATCGGCATTGATTTTTCATGTTATTTTATACTGGGTAATCACTGTCTATAAATTTTGGAAACAATCACGTCTTCACTGTATGAAGTTAACTCATCAATTCATTGAAACCGTGTGAGGAATCGTAAATTGGATAAGTTCTGCTTGAATGCTCTCTCTCTTTTAAGGATTATATTGTACTAGGGGTTATGATGCATGTGATTTGTTTCTGTGTAGACTGAGGTTCATCTTTGTTGAGAGGTCACTCGTTTTATCACCTTTTGCTTAATATTTTCCTTTTTAATTTTAGCTCTTGTTGTCTTGGATAATATTGATGCCAAAAAAAATAAAAAGGAAGAGATAATTGTGAAAATGATATACACAGCTTTTTGGAACCAATCTTTGTTCCATATTTCTCTCTATATCCTATAGGAGTTTCATTGATCAATGTCCCTCTACACGTGTGTGTGTGTATGTATGGATATACAAACATATTTTTAATGTTGCTTATAATCAATAAATAACTGATTTGAAGTTCTCTTCGAACATTCTATCCAAATTTTTGGCAGACTTTCAGTTGGAGGAGGAGAAGAGTTTGTTGGATGAACAAGGGATAAGGATAGGTGAAAATCAGGAAAATAGCCAGAAGAATCGACGTAGACTGGCAGAGAGCACTAGAGGTAATTCCTATGGCAATAAGAAAGATTGTGGTAGTTATAAAATAGATGACAGAAGTTTTTTGTATAATTGTTTACCATTTGGCTCAGTTAGCAAATGATCTGGGTATATGGGATGAAATGCTTCATGTACACAGGCTTTACTCTAGGAATGAATGGTTAGACAGGGCTTGATTTGTCTCATATCTTCTCTCTTTTATTTTTCCCGGTGAGTCAGCAGTTATTATTTGCATGGTTAAAGCCACTTGTCTTTATTTATCCCAGATTTCAAAAGAGCTTCTCCTGAGGAGAAGTTGACTCTTTTTAATTCCTTACTCAAGGGTTATCAGGAAGAAGTTGATAATCTTACAAAGAGAGCAAAATTTGGAGAAAATGCATTTCTTAATATCTATCAGAAACTTTATGAGGCTCCAGACCCTTATCCGGCTCTTGCTTCTATTGCTGTAAGTATCAGCCTGTTTAATTTTAGGCATTTTTCTTTCTGCATTTGGCATAACTAGTGTGTATGGATTCTTAAAGTATTTAAAATTATATATTATATCCAGTTAACATTAGATAATATATCAGGGAATCACATGTCGATTAAATGTCATAAATAAATTGCAAACATTTTTTCCACGGCACTGCATTGATGAGGTTCACCTGTTTGATCTGCTAGTAACTTTTTTATTTGTACAGGAGCAAGATCTCAAGTTGGCTGAATTGGAGTCGGAGAATAGGAAGATGAAAATTGAGTTAGAGGAATTCAGGGCCGAAGCAACTCATTTAAAGAATCAACAGTCAACAATAAGAAGACTTGAGGAGCGCAACCGTCAGTTAGAGCAACAAGTAAACATTTTATCTGATTCCAGCACTCTGGTGTTTTTGGTTTTGGATCTTCTAGTTTATTGATGCATAGTAGAGTTACAGTTAATATTCCTGCTTTTCAGGGGGCACTCAAGATGCAAATATTATAGTGATATGGCTAATATGAGCTTGTAACAGTTGTAGTGCCTAAATTTGGTTATTCCTCTCCAATTATCTATTCTGCTGTTTATTATGTAATACTGTTGTACAAAAAGTGTGATGTGAAAATGAACTAAATTACATACCCTGCACATTTCAATCACTGGATGTTTGACAATTCCAGCTTTGGGTGCTGAACCTTGAGATGATTCTCACCCTTGGCCTTTAACATCTTCCTTAAATGTGACAGAAAGGGGGATTGGCAAAAACAAAGAATTATAGAGGCCCGGATATTAAGTATTATGGAAGCTAGAATTTAGAAGCTGTTAAATTTGTGTGTGAAGAAATATTAGTACATTTATAATTATTATCAGCTGGAGTGACTGCAGCTTTTATGCCTCGTGAGAAATGTGTTTATCTTTTACATTAAAAGCCTTAGAGCGCCTGTTTCCACGCCATTTGATATTATGCTCCATAATCTTTGCATAAGTAACTCTGGTTGTTGATATCTTGTTGCAAATTATGCTTCTTTCTAATATTTGGTTTAGATGGAGGAAAAAGTAAAAGAACTTGTAGAGATCAAACAACGCACTTTGGCTGAAGAGAACCAAAAAACATTGGAGGTTTTGAAAGATAGGTACATTTCTGTGGTCTTGTGGAGGTATCCCGTGTTTTCACTGAAGGACCAGTAGTTGCTCTTAATCGTAACAGTGATCTAGACAATCACCTAGTATTGCTAGTCAAATATACAATGCTCTTTATCCCTGGGTAATGAGACTTATTGTTTTCTTTTTAGAGAGCAATCACTGCAAGATCAATTGCGCCAAGCTCAAGAAAGTGTTGTCAATATGCAGAAATTGCATGAACTTGCTCAAAGCCAATTGTTTGAAGTACGTGCTCAATCAGGTGATATGCTAATCAAGACTTACTTTATTATGTTGGAACCATGTAAATCTAAATGTCCACATCTTTGGTTGCTGTTATTTTTTCTTGACATATCTGCTTTTATCACATCTTGAACCATTGTTCATAGCAACTGCAAAATCTATTATTTTATTGCTCTTCCCATCGATCTAACACACTTGTTAAATAATTTCAGATGAAGAAAGAGCTGCCAAGCAATCAGAAGTTAATCTTCTGATAAATGAAGTTGAAAGGGCTCAATCACGACTTCTTAGTCTAGAAAGAGAGAAGGTTTGTTTCATATATCTCAAGAGTGCAACTTAATATCTCATCTGTTTTAGTGCTTTACTTTTCCTTTTTAAAACTTTCATCAGCACAAGTGTTTATACTTTGACCTCTTTAAAATTTTTTTGATCGAATTGGATCTTTCTCTTATTTTTGCATGATTGCTGCATCAAGAATCTCCACCCATCACAAGTTTTTTCTGCACTCTCTCAGCTTGATTGATAAACAAATGACTTGCATCTTAGTAGAATTCTCACTGAATGTTGGGTCTAGGGAGCTTCAGAAGTATGCTTAATGCTATGGATTCTAACCGAATATCACTGCAGGGTGTCCTACGCTCACAATTGCAGTCAGCAAATGAAGACACTGGAAATAAGAAAAGGTGATATTCTCTACATATATTCACTGTGCAGTTAATTCCTAAACCTTAAGTGCAAATTGAAGAAATTTAATCTGGGCATTTTTATTTATTATGAGATATATTTCATTTGTTTTCTTCTGGGTTTTATTTTTCCAATCTTTTTTATATTATTGCGTATATTGATATCTTCGACTGTTAATTTCTGGTACTCAGTGACAATGCAGACTCAAATAAAATCCTTGAGAATTCCTTGATTGCCAAAGAGAAGATTATCTCTGACCTTAATATGGAGCTGCACAATGTTGAGACTACCTTGGAAAATGAGCGGGAACAACATATGGTTGAGATGAAAAGGTTGAATGCCGCGTTGAATGAGAAGGTAATATGCTTTGTTGTTATTCTGTTAGAAATAGATTCTTATTTTGCTCAGCTTGATATGTGAGCTTATTTTCATGCAACGAGGAAGATAGTCATTGTTTGCTGATGCTGAATCCATGCAATATGACATGCCCAAAATTGTATGTTTAGTATATGTTGTTCTACTATTTCCCAAGGTTCTATAGTCTAGCTTTTGTTTACGTCTAGCCATGTGTTTGATGCAAATTTTTGCAGCAATTCTTGTCAATCTTCCAATGGGATTCTGTTACGATTAAATGAGCTCTTTTTATCTTTTATTGCATTATCTTTTTAAGAATCAATAATTATTAATTACTTACGTCATGTTTATTTCCACTCTGGTTTTTTGTTTTCATTTTCAAATTTAGAAAAAAAACTTATTTGTTTGAGTTTTTTGTTTCTTTTTGTATTTTAGTTTCTTCTAATTTTCATAATTTATAAAAACTATTAAAAATAGTTCTTGTTTTCTCGTCATAATCTGATTTAGCATCAATAAATATATGTTATTAATTATTTAACATGAAATTACTGATAAAAATTATGACTAATATAATTTACTTATTCAATTTTTTTAAGTTTTATAATTAGTTTAAATTTTAAAATTTTGAATTTTAAAAAATAAAATATTTTTAAATTTGATAATTGTTTAATAAATATATTTTAAATTGAAAATATCTTAAAATAAACAAATTTTATTTTAATGATTACAATATATATTAACAAATAAATATTAATTTATAAATAAATTATTTATTTATTTTAATAAAATATAATGAAATTTTACTAATTTCTATTAATAAATATTGTATAAGAGATGAAAATAAAATTATTTAGTTAATTAATTCATAAAATTTATTTATGTCTAAGTTTTATCTAATATTTAATTATTATTCAATTATAAAATTATAACTATATTAATATTAACAAACAAGCAGGTTTTTTTATTTTTATTTTAAAAATTCAAAAATAGGAAATAAAAATTAACTAGGCCTTGTAATGGTTTACCAGCTTGAACACAGATTTTAAAAGGGTTTGGATTTGTAATTATATCTATCCGGCACTTGTCCAAGAGTAGTCTATTTGGCACTTGTCCAAGAGTAGTGTTCTTACAGCATGAGCTAGCTGCATATATCAAATATTTGTCTGTATACTGCTGTTATCTCAAGCATGGTATCTGTTGATGGTACTCTTACCTGCATTTCTGTTTGTGCATGCGTATGATCATTGCAAGTGCATGCTCATATGCCCAGATAGTGGTTTGAGAAACTGGATGGGATGAATATCACCCTGGTGGCATGTGTTCATATCACCCGGCCTTGTGCATCCACTTAAGTGACACACAACTGCCATTTTTGCTTTTCCAAATTTGTTCCTTGGGGAGAATGCTTTCTCTTTGGTGTTGGATATCAGACATAGAGAAAAAACTTAATGGTTTTATATTACTTGCTTAGTTTCTATCCAATTTATTTGACTTGGCTTTGGGCATAGTCTGTTCTATATTTGCTTATTAATCCTACTACTTTTTTGGCTATGTAGGAAGTTGCTCTTGAGGAGATGAAGAAAGAGCTTCAAGCAAGGCCAACTTCAAAATTAGTCGATGATTTGCGTAAAAAGGTTAAAATCTTTCAGGTACTGTTAGTTTATTCTTCTCTCATGATTAACGGGATGTGGATATGAGTTTTCATTCTGGTGTTACTCTTCATAGTTTTTCTCAGCCTCGTAAATTCTATTGATATGATTAAATTCAAGGATATTCTCTACAGTTTAGTTTATACTGGAAGCATGGTTTGGAGCTTCAACTATAACAATTAAAGAAATTAAGGAAAAGAGGGGTTTTGGTTGCAGGGGATTTTGGGTTCCTGGTTTCCATTTTCTTTTTTACCATTGCTGATGGACATCTGTGTAGAAGGTTTTAAATCTATGTTTCTTTTTAAGAGGTTTTTTCCCCCTGTGGGTTCTCTAACTCTTCTACACTAGCTGAAATTAAACAGGATTTAAGTGTGCTAGAATTTGATCTTTATGCGATTTGTAAGTATTGATGAATTGATATAAAAGCAGTAATTTATTGAATTTGGTGTTAATGTGCTTTGTACAAGAACTAGTCAAACCAATTTCATTTTGGGTCTAATAACTATATCTAACTACTCATTATTATATCATAACAAACTCTAATGATGTAAAGTACTGCTAGAGGCCCATGTTTAAGCTATATTTTTTTTCATTTGGAGATATATGCTGGAAAAATTGTTATTACTATTTATGGTTGGACCTGAAGATAACCCTCCTGATTTGTACTTTGAACCATTTAAGCCATAAAACTTTAGCTGTGGTGTTAAAATAGCTTTCTGGCCTGATCAATTGCTACTCTTTAGCAATACATCCTTAAAAACCAGTTTAGACTTGAAATTAGAGTTGAATGGATATTTTATGTTCCCTTCTTTAGTTATAATTTTAAATAGAGCTTGAAAACAGATCTCACATTTAGGTGTGCTTGGGTTGTCACAATTTCCTCAACCGCATGATGTTTTCCTTTTGTGTGGTGCAGGCTGTGGGTTATAATTCTATTGAAGCTGAAGATTGGGAAGCTGCTACTATCGGGGAAGAGTTGACCAAGATGGAGTCTCTTCTACTAGACAAAAATCGAAAAATGGAGCATGAACTGACACAGTTAAAGGTATGCGAAATTTCCTGCATTACGTTTTGAATTTGGCTCTTTTTTTCGAAGTTTCCAAGCAGACATGCATTTGGATGTAAATTAGCATCTAGTCTGATCAAGTTGCTTTTGATGTAGTCAATCATTTTATAGTTTTCTTTTTCCTTTTTCCTGTTTCCTTTTTCCTCTTAAACCTATAAGATTTGGACTATTAATCCATCATATTTTCAGGCTTATGGTAGTAAAGCTTTGAATATCTTGCTGCTGTGAATGCTTTTGATAAATGGTACTATTAAAATTTTATTGTCTCAGGTCAAACTTTCTGAGAAAGCAACTTTGCTACAAACGGATGAGGACAAGATAGCAGAGCTTAATGCAAAGGTTAACGAACAACAGAAGTTGATACAAAAGTTGGAGGATGATATACTAAAGGTTTGAATTGCATACTTTTGGATGGTATCAAATACTCTAAAGGATTGAATTAAATACTTTTGGACGGTATCGAATACTAGGTGCAAAATCAGGTGATGCATGCTTTTGTCATATCATATCCTTGCAAGTTTATGATAACTCTTCCAGGTTAGTCTATGTCAAAGCACCCTTACAAGGCATAATCTTGTTCCCTTGGATTCATATCATCATACTCCTCCCCCTTTATTGATTTTCGCTCCTTACCTAGACTTGCCTATGCTGAATGAAATGCAAGAGGACAGACCCTCTGTAGATTTTGCCGAAGTTTCTGAATGTCTTATTCAATAGAAATATACCCTTTAAATAGGTGTTAAATGTTATTGGGAATTATTATAGAAATTTTGGGATCCCTCTAATTTGGAAATTATCATATCTGGGATAGGATTCCTCTATTTAGTCTCATACTAAAACAAAACTTCTAAAATATTAAACTTTTTGTAAAAAGTAGTGCTGGAGCGAAAATTACTTGCAAAACAAACTCCCAATCTGTTACCCTGTGATCACTCTTTTCCCTTCAGCCAATCTTCTTGCATATATCTTCCCTCCAGACGCATTTTTCACATCATTTCTCCCCTTCTGAACGAAGAGCTTGTCCTCAAGCTCGAAACTCAAACTCCATATATCCTGGCCCTCCTTCACCCTCTTCTTCGGATTCTAGCAATTCTACCCAGAACTTCTTACGTTTATGTCTGCAATAGGATGCTTCATCTCAAGTGAAGTAAGCCCCTTTGCCCTTGGTTCATCCATCTCTGCCTTGGTTAACTTCTTCAAAAATGTTGCAGGAGCACTTCCCACGCTAGAAACAGCTCCTTGACTTCCCCCCTGCACTCCCTTTTCCTCCCACAGAATTTTCTGACACAGCCCTCGAGTTATTCCAGGAAGTGGCAGCCTTGTGACTCCTATGGCAACTGGAGTACTTCTCAACCTCCTTTATGTGCACGGGCCAAGTTTCATGGCAGCCCCTAGGCTGTTTGGCTGTTGTAGCTCCACTTCCGGCTGAAGCCCTTCCACGACCCAGCAGTAAACAACCCAACCTCTGCCATGTTCTAAACTCTGTTGTGCATGCTAACAAAGTCTAAAGTTCTGTCTGGTACTCTACTGTCCCAGACTGCTTCAAGTTAGTTAATCCACCCAAAGGTTAAGACTCATGGGAGGCCCAAACCATAGGTGACATTATTCCTTGAAGGTCTTCCATTCCATACCCAGTTCCTCATGCTCCTCCTTAAAAAACTACTATTGTGCCTCTCCATTAAGATGGAATGCTGCCAGCGTCACTTTCTCCTCTTCTGGGGTCTGTTGGTTCCTGAGGAACTGCTTTACCTTGTAAACCCAAACAAGAGGGTCATTAGAACCATCATATGTCGGGAATTTTAATTTAGAATACCTAGGAACAGTGCCTAAAACTGTTGGCCCACGCTTTGTTGACCCTCCTCTTTGTGTAGGTGTGGTTGCCGCTGCTAGCCTTCCCCTGCTAATCTCGGATGTGAATAGCCCGCAATAGCTGCACAAACTGAGCATTCTGCCATTCTTCTAACCTTGCCAATTGCTGCTCCAGTTGTTTCATAAACACATCTATTTTATTTGACAGATCAAACGAGTCATCCATGACCGGTGGCTCTGGTACCAAATTGATGTGGGACTTAGCAAAGGATTTGGTCATGGGCCGACTCACAGGGAAGTGTTGTCCTCCTCTTTTATTGATGTTCACTTCCTTCCTAGACTTGCCTATGCTGAACGAAAAGAAAAATAGCCATCCTTGACAGACCCTCTAGATTTTCTGCTAAAGTTTTTGACTGTCTTATTGAATAGAAATATGCCCTTTAAATAGGTGTAACAGTGAGAGTTATTAGGACTTATTATAGAGATTTTAGGATCCATATAATTTAATAATTATCCTAACTAGAATAGAATCCATCTAATTTAGTCTCCTATTGAAACAAAATTTTTGAAATTATAAACTTTTGCTAAATAGTAGTGATGGAAAGAAAAATAGTTGCAAATCAAACTTACCAATCTGTTAACCTTCGATCACTCCCTTACTTTGTCCGATTTTCTTACATATTTCTTCCCCACAAATGCATCTTCCACATCAACCCTCAAAAATGATTTGTTGAACCAAAGTGCAAATTTTTTACACATTAATGTGCGCGACCACGTTTATTTGCCTGCACACATACAGTGTTCCTGAAAAATAAGCAGGCAAATAATTATGAAACCCTATTCCATCATGGCATCTTATTATGCATATTCTGTGCACGTGCTAAAAAAAAGGAAAAGAAAAAACTACCCTCCAAATCCTACACCCTACATGCAAAAAGGAAAATGAATAACTAAGACAAAGAAAAAAACCAAATAGGAATAACACATCACTACAAATGAAGTGTACAAATTTCAATTCAATTCTTTTACTTGATGCAGGGGTATAAGTCTAAAGATCGAAAAGGCAGTCTGTTTGAGGATTGGGATCTTTCAGAGTCTGGAGGTGCAGAGCAATCTGAGGTAAATCTCTTTTGCTATCATTTACATCGGCAACAAAGTCAGCAACCATGTATATGCTCCAGTGACAAAGTTTTAAGAAGTAAATTACGGCCACAGTCCTTTTATTACTTCTGTGATTCACATGTAGCCGGGTCCTGTTACCTGTTTGCCTAGACTTTTCAATAAAATTGTGGGAAGGTTAAATACATGCTGGTACAGTTCTGAGAGAAAAGATGCTGATAAAAACATTGGTCAAGCAGTAACTTTTAAGAAGTGATATTATCATTTGCGACACTGATCATATATTGTTATCAAATAATTTTTGTTTCCCTTGCAATTTCCATGTCCATATTGCATTCAAAGTTTTGTGTTGACAGTGCTGTTTAATTTTGGAATAGTCTTCAATGTTTGTTCGAACTCCACAAAATTTCTTTTCCTGAGTTTTATTTCTTCTCTGAATACTTCAATTTGTTACTTAGCTTGCGGTGCAGCATGCAGAGCATAAACATGTTTCCTCGGAACAAGATCAAAGCTCAATGCTTAAGGTTATATGCAATCAAAGAGATCGATTTAGGGCACGATTGCGAGAGACAGAGGAGGTAATGTCATTCTTTTGTTGTTATATGGATTTCATATTCTGTGTCATAGTGCGTATTCATCTGGGTAGATCATAAGCGTGTGGATAAAAGTGAAAACCTTAAAATTTGTAGGAGATAAGGCAGTTGAAGGAGAGAATAGGTCAACTAACGGCGGAGTTGGAGAAAACAAAGGCTGACAACGTCAAACTATACGGAAAAATACGTTATGTGCAGGACTACAATCATGAAAAAGTAGTTTCAAGAGGATCGAAGAAGGTGTTTTATTTGGAGTTCCATTTTCTAATTGAGATTGTATTTCCTAATTGCTCTGGGTGTATGAAAACTTTTGCCCGCCATATGATGAATTTCAGCACAACGAGGATCTAGAAAGTGGTTTTATCTCGGATGTTGAGTCTAAGTACAAGAAGATATATGAAGATGACATAAATCCATTTGCAGCATTTTCAAAAAAGGTTAGTATCATTTGAGTTACTTCACTAAATAAAAGTATGCTCGCCAGTCACGCAATTTTATTGCATTTTAACGCCTCAGGTATGCTGTCACTCTCTCTTTTGCAAGTTTTCGAATATTCAAGTATGAACAATTAAAGTTAAATAAATGTATATACTAAGCTGCGTATCAATAATTTCCATCTAAATGTCCCCTACCCACTTGTTATGTTCATTTGGAACTTTTAGGGCAGCATCAAACTGATTGTACTTCTTTTTGCATGTCATACACGCACGCACACACACTTACAATTATTAACTTTTTATATTGTTAATCAGGAAAGGGATCAGAGATACAAGGAGTTGGGTATCAGAGATAGAATCACACTTAGCAGTGGACGCTTCCTTCTGGGTAACAAGTATGACTGGATTTCCTTCACTTTATTTTTCTTCCATCTAGGAGAAGTGCTCTGCATTCTTAGTGATTCTATAGAATGTGAACTTAGCATTTGTCAATATATTCCTTCTCTTTATTTCTCTCCTTATGGTAGTTTAATTTATCTCAAATATAGCTTTTAGGGGTCAACAAACTCCTGCTGCTAGGACAACTTATATGTGGAGCGTCACCTAAACTGGATGTGTCCGCATCAGTGTCCACGTGTTTTCTTTAAAGTAAATTGTTTAAAGTAAAAAGCAATTTAATATTAGTTTAAACACAACATGGTTTTTTTTTTGGATACCCATTCGGACTACATCCACTTTGCTCCTACAAAAAACAACTTTCTCAGCTCATCTCCAACTCCCATCTTCTTATTATTTTTCCTTGATTCTTGTGCCTTTCCTTGAATTTCTATGCTATTCTTCTCAAAGTGTCGCTGATGGCCTACGTACTTCCCTTGAAACTGTTGGAATTAACAAATAATCAAAGAGAACTAGAGTGAGAGAAATCAGCTAGAGTGAGACAGAGGCTTTGTGGACTCTTGACCCTATCAAGAAACCAACAACCACATCAAGTAAGTTTCAGTGTCGTCCTTTCTCTTTCTAGCAAAAGCTGAGAGAGAGAGAGAGAGCAATGGCCATGATTCCTTTGACGTCAGCGCCTGTGGTGATGCATAAGGCTACAAGAGATTCACAGAACAAAAGATTGAATTGATTTATAATGTTAAGGGCTGCGGAATTTTTTTATTGGAGAATTTGGGAATTTGGTTATTGGAGGGTTTCTAGTATTCTTTGAATGGCTTCAAGGTGGGAATCTAGGAGGATTTAGGGTGAAGTTCGAATGGATTTAGATGAGAGAGTAGTCTTTAAAGAAATACGCAAATGGAACTTAGGCTAGGTTGGGTGGTTATTAATGAAATGAAATAGAATGTAATGTAATATTATTTTATTATTTAGGAGGAGAATTTATAATGAAATAAAATAAAATAGGATGAAAAGGGAGGGTTTTAGATTCCATTCTAAGCAATAAAAATAAGTTACTTCTGATTTAAGAGGTTTAGGATAAAATGTAAAATAATAAATAACTTTTTACTATATTACATTATGAATCTTTCTTCCAAACAACATTTTATTATATTACATTATGAATCATTCCATTATTTATAAATAACAATATACTAATATTATATCCATTTACATTCCATTTGATTATCAATTATTCTATTTCCGTTCCATTAAAAATTTTATATTCAATCAAATATAACCTTTAGTCTTTCCTTACCGAGCAACTAGTTATTTAACTAGTGTACATTTTTATTTTTTAAGAACTAAACAAAAAACAATTTTTTAATTACATGTTTGATGTGGAAACAATAATGAACTTAGTTTTGCCTCC
This sequence comes from Erythroxylum haughtii, assembly GCA_025504935.2. Lineage (NCBI taxonomy): Eukaryota > Viridiplantae > Streptophyta > Magnoliopsida > Malpighiales > Erythroxylaceae > Erythroxylum > Erythroxylum haughtii. Next base: position 189,303 of record JANSVB020000449.1, read on the forward strand.
TGAGCTATATTTGAAACAAAATGGAATTTCATGCATTAACTGATATTTTTTTTTACTTTTGGTTTTGATTAAAATTTCGGACTTAAAATATAACTTACCTAGGTTTTAGTGGTATCTCACACTCGTCATAATTAGGCATCTTATTATTTTTCCTTTTCAGTTCCCGCGTTGTTATGTTTTCTTGCATTTCCTTTTCACTTCCCGTGTTGCTCTGCGTACTTTTTTAGTTTTATCTTTCTTGTTTACCGCTGAGAGTTCATTCGATCCTGTAGTTGTTTTTTGACTTTATGCTTCACGTACTGTTTTATTATTTTCAGCAAGATAATACTCTTGTTGCAGTGAACAAGTATTGTTTGTAAATTCTCCTTCTTCCGAATGCGACCCTAAATTGCAGGTATGCGCGTACTTTTGCTTTTTTCTACACCATTGGATTGCATATCCTGGTGTTCACATGTCTCTACCGCATGTCGGCTCTGAGCTATCTAAGGTTATCACTAAATTAATCATATTTTTGGCCCCTATATCCTCTTAAAATATATTGTAATTTAATGCTTCAACTTTTCTGTTTCCAGCAATGGCGAGGAATCTTTTGTTGGAGATGATAACACAAACCTCCCCCATGCGATCTAGTTTTTGTTTGTCTGGGTAAATTTCCTGCAGTCTCTGACCATGGGATCGAGGCTCACAGGATTTGAAACTGCAAATATAGAGGCCGTACAATGTATATGCAACCATATTTACCTCCAATACTGAAAATGGAAAAAGAAAAATTCACTTGGTCTTGTTTTACTGCTTGCAAAGTCCGAGTAATTCAATGAAAAGCTGATTTTTTTGGGCTGCCATAGAGATATTCACCTTGATATTGTAAACTATTTGGCATGAAAATTAAATATGCATGATCATCCAAGAGTTGGTAATGGGTAGCGCTGGGAAGAGCTTTGATTCCGGACTTGAGTTACATCACAAAGTTCGCCATCTTCATTAACTTCACCTGACAGTAACTTGTGTTAATTAAAAGCTTACTCCTCTTTGCCAGTATGATTTCTATTTCCGTCAATCTGATCTAAAATTTTGATCTTTTCAACTCATCGAAGCTTTAGACCTGTTGACTCGTTAAAATAAACTCATTTAACAATTATTTCATCCACATAGCTTTGATCTTCAACCAATTAGGATAATAGCAATATGATTCCACAATTTAAATAATGTATTGGTTGCTGTTTAACCTTGTGTTAAAGTTTCAACAACGAAAATAGGTGATTCACGGTGACAAGGAAATAAGATGATTAGTTGCAGGCGAGAAAACAAGATGATAAAAGATAGGGAAGAAAGTCGTGAGATGAGGAGAGGAGGTTGGGTTAAATTTAGGAGCCTAAAAGCAGAGTTGATAGACGATATCTAATCATGAAATGACATTATTTTGTTAAACGATGCCATTTGTGTACGTTCAATTCCAAGGTTCAGAGCCCGTCAAGTCATAGAAGCTTAATTCAACTCCACTTGAAACTTACAATTTAAAAGAAACATATGAATTTAGTTCGAATATGATCAACTTGAATTAAGCCTATCGATCTTGAGTTATGCACAGACTGTTCCAGATTTGAACCATTTTGTTGAACATAATAATTCTTTAAAAGTTGATTTCATTTATTAATAATTTGATACTTAAAGTTCTACATCATCATGCTTTCATGCAATTTTTGTCGTTATTTTAGTAATCAATCTTGGTTCATGCAATCCTAATGTCATTGGCATTTACGGACCAATTTTACAAAGCCAAAGAAAGTCTTTTGTAATTGGATATACTACCCAATTTTAATTATCAAAACATATATAAGTAAATATAATTTTTTTTTCTTCATGTTTTTAGTTTCTAAATTGTATTAGTACATGTACAACTTACTGCGGAGACCATAAGTAACATATAGCCTCTGCTGTATCAATCAAATTGTTCAGGACGGATGGCTAGCTAGCTCTTCAAAAAGATATACAAATTCATCAACCTACAATTTCATGCGACCCCCTAATCAGAGTGTTCCTTGGCATAAACTGTTATATAAAAGAAATAGCCTTAGGTATTCTTTCATACTGTGATTGGCCTTCTTTAATAAGTTGCAAACAAGGGATAAACTCCTTTTTCTTTATACCCCTAATCACTGCTCCTTGTGTACCTCGAATAATGAAACTATTGAACACTTATTTTTTGAATGTTCCTTCTTTAAAACAGTGTGGTTACACTGCCTCAACCATCTCCAAATACATCTTCCTAATCTGACAAACTTTCATTCCATTCTTAATTGGATCAACCAGCCTTTTAATATTCGAAACTGTGACATTAAAAATGTTATCATCCTCTGTTTTGTTACTGTGTACAATCTTTGGATTGAAAGAAATACTCGAACCTTCAAAGATGAAGCCTTGGAAGTTGGGAGCTTAAAATACTGGAGTAATCTTTCAAGTTATAGAATAACTAAGCTCAAACACCGAGAGAAGGTAATTGTTGGAGTGTTTATTTTTCTAATATAATGTCTGTAAGTTTGATTTCAGGTTTAGGAAAAGGGAGGGTATCCAGTCCCTCTTCGGTAGCTAAAGCAGAAGAGAAATCAGATTCAAGAAATGATTCAGTCTCCAATCAACAATAGTCAGATAAGATGACTATAATGAAGGTGATGCTAATTCATTTCTAACAGTAGGAGACCGCTTCTCATACAGTTGATTCCAGAAGCTCCATTACTGGTTTATCAATGATGGTGGGGGAGAGTTAGACAAACTTCGACAGTGTACAAAGAAGCTAGTAGCAAGGGTAGAGGAGCTCCCCCTCATCACCTTCGGCTTTCAAAGCAAAGTAGATCCCACATAGTTCTAGAAATTAGAAGGACAATCTCTGATTCTTCAACTTATGTTGTTCTATATTGTCGTTATGGTTTTGTAGAGGAAGGATGGTCTAATTTATCTTACTGTAAAGTGTTTGTTGGAAAGGTTGTATTACTAGTAAGATGAGCTTGCTACATAAGGCCATCTTGACAGGAAGTTATGTATAGGCCCACGGTTGTGGTGTTTGATCGCAAGGAATTTCATTTTTTTAGGTTTCTTATGAATTCACATTAGGTTATTCCTTTCGGTAGGTAACATAGTTCTAAACCCAGTCCAAGGCAATGATGTGGCCAAGAAGTAAAAAAAAGACCCTATCTAATTGGAGCTTCACTACTGTCTGCAATCCCAACCGATGCACCAATTGGACCAACTAACATGAACTCGACCTAAGTTTAATCCAACCACTCATCCTACTACCAACACAGTCAACCCACCCTAAAAATTCATGATTAGTACACCTAGCAACCTTGATTCACCCTTCAAACAAATGTCTACAGTTGAACTTCAAGCTAAGAGGGATAAGGGGTTATCCTTCAAGTGTGCTAAAAAATATCATGTGAGGCACATGAGTAAAATTATGAATTGAAGATTTTAGTTGTGTTCGATGACGAAGCAGGAAGTGAGTTGGGGATAGTCAACAGGCAATCAGACGCTAAAGTATTTCTACAGGTGGCAGAAATCTTTTTGACACAAAATTCAGTCATTAGATTAAGCTCTCCACACTCAATGAAACTACTAGGAACAATAGGGAGCCAGGAGGTACAAATCCTTTTTGATTATGGGGCTACTCATAACTTCATTAGTGACAAGCTGATGATAAAACTAGGCATTCCAGTCATATAAATGATGAGCTACAGGGTGGCAACAGGAACTGGTGCACCTAAACTAGGCACAAAAATTTGCAAGAGGGTTATACTTTATTTACAAAAAATCATGGTAGTAAAAGATTTCTTGCTTTTAAGTCTTGGTGGGTCTGATACGATCTTAGGGCTTAAGTGGTTGCTTGCGATGTGACACACTAGCTTTGATTGACACGCTCTAACAAAAATGGTAACTATTGAGGGAAAGACAATAGTGTTGAGTAGGGACCCAAGCCTAAGCAAAACAGTCATATCTTTAAGAACTATGGTTAAGATTATCATCCAAGAAGGCCAAGGAATGGTAATTAAGATGTATAGGTTAACCATTGCAGATGACAATTAAAAGAACTAGCTTTCGGAGGAGGTGTGAGGGTAGATAGGCGAATTCTAATAAGTTTTTTCGTTGGTCAGGGAGCTACCTCCATGGCTAGATAAAAGCCATGAAATCAATTAAAAACCCGCAATGGCTCCCATCAATGGTTAACCTTGGCGATACCCTCACAATTAACTAGATGTGATAAAAAGGTTGGTAAAGGAGATGTTAACTACAGGGATTATCCAGCATAGCGTAAGTCCTTTTTCAAGGCTAGTATTCTTAGTATGGCAGCTGGAGATTTTATGTAGACTACTGAGCCTTGAATAAGGCTACAATCCCTGGTTGATTTACCATTCCTATGGTAGACAAGTTATTTGATGAGTTGTTATGGGCTTGATTATTTTCTAAGCTTGATTTAAAGTTAAGATACCATCAAATTTAGGTAAAAATTATGTCTTGTACTCATAAGCGTCACTATGAGTTTTTGGTCATGCCCTTCGGCTTAATTAATACACTTGTAACTTTTCAGTCTATCATGAACACTATTTTCAAATCAATAATAAAGAAGGAGGGGTCTTAGTTTTTTCGATGACATTAATTTACAACAACCCTACGTAAGCCCATTTTCAACAATTGATGAACCATCCTAAAGTCTCATCAACTATTCACTAACTTTAAAAATGTTATTTCTACAGAAATAAGATTGAATATCTATTACCAAAAAAAAAAGATTGAATATCTGGGTTATGTAATCGTTAAGGAAGGACTGATTGCTTATCCTCAAAACGTGAAGGTAATGGAGCAGCTGTCAATACGTAAAACTTTAAAAAAATTATGAATTTTTCTTGGATTAACGAACTACTATCAACAGTTTTTCAAAGATTGTTAAGATAGCCTTACCATCAATAGACCTATTAAAGAAGGATGCATTCAAGTGGAGCGAAGAAGCGATTGTAGCAATACAACATCTTAACAAGGCCATGCTGTAAATACTGACATTAGTCCCTCCTAATTTTTATGAATACTTTATTAATGAGATAGACACATCAGTCTCAAGAATAGTGGCAGTACTGATGCAGTGGAACCAAACCCTAGCTTTCTTCAGCCAAGCTTTGAAAGGGAATGCCTGCCTGAAGTCTATTTACCAAAGGGAACTCATGACTATAGTATTCGCAGTCTAAAAATGGTGGAATTATCTCTTTGGTAGAAAATTTTTGGTTAGAGTCAATCAATGCAACTTAAAACATACTTGAGCAAAGACTTTTCACTGAGGAGCATCAATGATGGATAAGTTATTAAGATATGATTTTTGAGATTGAATATAAATAGGAGGAGAAAACAAAGCAGTATACGCTCTCTCTCGCATGCTCGAACTCTTGCATATTACAATGAGACAGTGAGTTGATGTAGTGGTTCTTCAGGAAGACTTCGACCATGACCTTGAATTCATTTGAATAAAACAAGCCTTGTAGACTGGTGCTCTTTAAAAACTTAAAACTAATTCCTAAAAGTTTGGTTGAATTTCATGATAGCTTGGAGGGAGGGCATTCGATTTACTTGAAGACCTACAAGTGAATGATTGCAGAGCATTATTAGGAAGGGATGAAGGCTAATATAGACAAATATATGGGTAGCTATGCAAGTTGTCAATAAAACAAAACATTGTGACTTTCTCTATCAGGATTATTGCAACCGTTTCTTATTCCAGAACAACTGTGGGATGATATCTTTATGGATTTTGTGGAATAACTACCTAAATCGGTAAGGTTGAGTGCAATTATAGTGGTACTAGATAGACTCAATAAATATGCTCATTTTATTGCTTTCAAACATCTAGACATGGCTGAATTATTTGTCCAACTCATTGTCAAATAGGGATATGGTTTTTATAAGCCATTTTTGGGGGGAACTATTTTGCCTATAACAAACTCAATTATGGCTCATTTTAAGTTTGATATACATTCAAGTTTATTGTATATCAATATTAATAAATAAGATAATCGATTTATTTATAATAAATATTTTTATAAATAATTAATAATTAACATGATTTAATAAATGAAATTAAAACTCACTATTAAATTTATATTTTTTAATTATTAATAAAATAAATTAATATTACACATTAAAAATTATACTTTTTTATACAAATAATAAATATGATAAATTAATAAAAACAAAAATAAATTTATAATTTTATTTATTCATAGTAAAATTAATCGATTGGTAATTATTTATATATTAAAATAAAAATTATATAATAAAAATAAAGAAATTAACTATCCTATTTGTTAATATTATTGTATAATACATAAAAAGTCAACGAAAGACTTAATTTACTATCATATTAACATAATAAATATGAATAATAATTAACTAATATAATATAATTTTAATAAAGTGAGTCAGTATCACTTATTATTATATTTTTAAATATAAGCTATGATATATTAATATGATAAATTAATAAATCAATTTTTTAAATAAATCCACCAATGTAGTTTGCTAATTCATGGTCACCCTTTTGTCAAGGGCCTGTCAACGTGGAGTGACATATGTCTAAAAAGCTTTAAGTCCATAAAGTTAATAACAAAACTTAGCAAAGGGGCTGATTTTAAACTTTTTTTTTTATATAAAATATGAGAACTTCTTATGAGATTATTAGAAAATTGGAGGATTCCATAGAATTGACAAAAATCACATAATACTTTTTACCTAATAAGAAAATCATACTACATCAAATAGTCTTATTGAACCTACTTGAATCTACGAAATTTGGAAAAATGTAAAATCTCGATTTATAAAAATGATTTAATTTTAAATATTTTTCAGTTTGACCTAAAATTTAAACTAATTTGCAATAAAGTAATCAATTTTGAATAATTATTTTATTTAAACCATAAAATTGAAGTTCAACCACCTGTCAAGTTAAAAAATCAACATTTTCTAATGTTTTTCTCATGACTTTTGTATTAAAATTTTACTTAAATTATTTTAACTTTGATTTGTTATATTAAATTTATTTTGATTTGATTATATTCAATTCAAACAACTAAACTTTGCGTTTTTTGATTTTGATTCAATACCTCCATTCAATTGTTTAATTTTTTGAATGTTGCTCAAGATGGAAAATTTCCATACGAAATGAAAAAAAAGAACATTACCGTTATAATTACACTAATTGGACTCAAGTATGGTTACATGAAGTGACTGTAGAGGGTTTAGGTGATGTAGATTCTTGTCTGGGATCAAGTTTTTGTGAGTAGGCTTGTAGTGAGGACTTCACATAGAATCTAAGCTTGACTTGTGAACTTCCTTTAGTAGACATAAAGAACCAAATACTAGAGATATTTTTCAAATGGCCTTTGATGTTTAAGATCATTAAAATCAAAGGAAGAAAATGTTATGCTTAGTTAGAGAGAGTGAAAATGAAAAGAATGTCCATTTTTATGAATAATGATTGCATTTATAAGAACTTTTTTTTAATGAATGGTAAAAAAATATATTCATTAGAAATGAATATATAGATCGTCACAGGGCATGCCCAGTCAAAATATAAAGACTGAAAATGCGCAAAATATATAAAAGGCTCATGACACCCAGAGAAAACCCAAATTAAGGCTACGTCTAAGCACTTCAGATCTGTTACAGACGCAGCCTTAGCCTATAGGAGGGCATTAAACCAACATAGTCCTCCAACCTCCCCCAATACAAGTAACCGTGAAAAAAAAAACTCAATACACAAACAGAACAACCTCTCAAACTGCTAGCTGTAAAGTCCTAAAGATTCCCAAACCATGCAGATGTTAAATCAGTGCATGTATGCAACGGGAATCCTAGGAAGCCAACGATCCCCTGAGGAAAAACCAACAGCAAAGTTTTGCCCAGCCACCATAGAACAAAACAGCAAGTCTACAAAAAGGAAGTAAATAAGCAGCCTCCCACAAAAACAACCATTTCAAACATAACAAAAGCATAACAACCCGCTTTGGTTAGCACCTGCAGCATTAAAACAAACCAGTATCTACAAGAAACAAATCCTCCATGTAGCATAAAAACACCACAACCCAGGAGCAAGACACGCCCCACCAATCAGAACATAATAAGCTACGGGGGATAAAGGTGATAAAGAACCTGGTATATGGATGTTTTGATGGTCGCCACCACAGCTGCCCGTGTGACCAACTTGCCTTCGATTTGAATCTCATTGCGACTCTTCCAAATCATGTAGACGGTGGTCATGAGCGCAAGCCTAACTGATTTACTCTTGACGAAAGCACTCAGATAGTCTTTACGAAGCCATTTGAGAGCACTTGAGAGGGTAGTCATGGTTTGCGAGATCCCAAGCCAACTACAAATGGTGGCCCAAATAGCACTAATGACAGGACATGCAAAAAACAGGTGCGGGATCGTCTCCTCTGAAGTTCGACAAAAACCACACATTTTATCAATCTCTAAAAAATGCAAGTTATCCTTCGTGGGTAATCTCCCCCTGATACATAGCCATACAATGAAGGAAAACTTAGGTGGAATGTAGCGTTTCCATATAAACGCCATCCAAGGTTTGTATGGCAGAGGCATCCGAAAGAGATCATAAATCCGTTTCGAGGATGGTCGATTATCAATACATGAAGCCTGTATTCCTCTAATAGCACCGTCTGTATCCCCACTTCTGACTACTAGCACATCTCGGATAGAAGCAAGCTTTTTCATCAGCTGTGAATCCCGACTGTGAGGATGCCACTCCCAAATAGACCTCCCCCGTAAATACTCCACATGCACCCATCTGACCCAAATAGACACTTGACATATTGGGCCACTCGTTAGGCTTTGGTTTATAGGGGTTTGATTATATCATTTGCCTACCAAGTTTCAATCGCATGACTATTTTAAGGTTGAAACTTTTTATAAAATGCAAAATTTTGGCCTTGATCTAAGAACATAAGTGTGAGCTATGCATGACTCACACTGTATTTGTTAGAACATGTTAGGCATTTTGTCTCATTCTTTTTTGTCAATTTATCAATTGACCTTTTAAATTCTCTTTTTATTTTTTGATTATGAGACTGTCTCAAGGATGGAGTCTAAAACTTCTTTTAGAATCAAGTTATTAAGCTAAAATCAAGATAAGGAGGCTTTAAAAATAGCTTTATAGTCGATGGAAAGTTATAAGTTATTATTATTATATTTTAAAACGACCATAAGATATGGTTACTTTCTTGTCAAATCTGAAATGAAGGGTTTAAAATACACTCTAAGAGATAGAAATTAAATCGCATGTAACACATCTTTTGACTAATATCTGATGAAAGAATTTTCTTTTTGGATTACTAGCCATTTAGTAAAAAATGATTTCTTGCATTATTGGAGCAATATATCTTATATCGTTAGTAATAGTAATGAAAATATGTTTTTGCATCTTAATATTTATTCATTTACACCTAAGTGTTCTTTATTGTACATAGTCAGTTAGGATAAAATAAGGTCATTTTCAAGGAGGGACTTCAAGTTGTCAAGCCTTTTGGGCCAAGCTTTAGCAGTCCTAAAGCGCAAGATTAACTCAAAGTCTAATTGATTTAGGTTTGGAATGTTGACTTCAAGTCAGACTAGGCTAGGCTAGAATTGCTATTCCTAGTGTTAAGTTCGATTTATTTTAGATATGATTTGCTTTCATCGTTCAAATTATATTTTGAGTATTAATTGCTTTTCTATGTTCATTTTTCTTGATTGCATCAATTAATGGCTAGGAGGCTTACTAGTTTATTACTTGTTATAATTTATTATTAAATAAGATATAAAATCTAAACATTTTATCATTCTAATATACAAAGCAACTAGGGTTTAATGGAGTGTTTATCATTCTAATATACAAAGCAACCAAGGTTTAATGGAGTGTTAGGTTTAGGATTATTAGACCTTAGGAAGAAAAATTGACTAAATTAAATACAAATGTATCAACTCACCTCTTAAATTCTCTTTTAGTGGAGTGTTAGGTTTAGGTCAGTTGTCAATTTATCAACTGACCTATTAAATTCTCTTTTTATTTTTTGATTATGAGTCGGTCTCAAGGATGGAGTCTAAAACTTGTTTTAGAATCAAGTTATCAAGCTAAAATCAAGATAAGGAGGCTTTAAAAGTAGCTTTATATTCAATGGACAATTATGAGTTATTATTATTGGAATTTAAAATGACCATAAGATATGGCCACTTTCCTGTCAAATTTGAAACAAATGGTTTAAATTACACCCTAGGAGATAGAAATTAAAACACAGATAACACATCTTTTGACTAATATCTGACGAAAAAATTTTCTTTCTGGAATACCAGCCATTTGGTGAAAAATGATTTCTTGTGTTATTGGAACAATATATCTTATATCGTTAGTAATAGGAATGAAAACGTCATGTTTTTGCATCTCAATATTTATTCATTTACACCTATTTTACACCTAAGTGTTCTTTATTGTACTTAGACAGTTAGGCCAAAATAAGGTCATTTGCACAGAGGGACTTCGAGTTGCCAAGCCTTTTGGGCCAAGCTTTAGTAGTCCAAAAGCTCAAGATTAATTTAAGGTCTAATTGATTTAAGTTTGGAGTGATGGCTTCGAGTCAGACTAGGCTAAGCCAGAATTGTCTTTCCTAGTCTCAAGTTTGATTTATTTTAGATATGATTTGCTTTAATCGTTCAACTTATATTTTAAGTATTAATTGCTTTTCTACGTCCATTTTTCATGATTGCATCAATTAATGGCTAGGAGGCCTACTAGTTTATTACTTGTTATAATTTATTGTTGGATAAGATATCAAATCTAAACATTTTATCATTCTAATATACAAAGCAACTAGGGTTTAATGGAGTGTTAGGTTTAGGATTATTAGACCTTTAAGTAATATCTTAATCTCAAAATGGATAATACTAGACTCCAACTAGATTGCTTCACAAGCAAGGTCTCTTTTCAGTACTTGAAAATTAACGTTGCAATTTTGATAAGTTCTGCGAACTCAATAGGTCAACCATCATCAATGTGTTCACTCAAAGCAAATCATTTATATCACATTAATAAAACCCAGGTCAATCAATATAACACATCATACAAATTTATGCCTCATATATCACATTATTCACCACACTTCAACAAGCACCTTAACAATAGAATCACTTGACTTAATCATTTTAGAAGCACCTTCTGAATGCAAAAACTTCTTATAATCATCTCATAATATTTCACTCATTTATTACAAGTCTTCATATCACCATAAAGTTCATAGGCATTTCACAATATTATCTCAATAAAATTCAACATTCATTTGCAAACAATTTCATAAACACATGTAAAGATACAAGTGTAAATGAAAATTGTTGGACCAATGGTGGTTAACAAATTAAATCCTACTTATGTTTTGATAATAATAAAATGCATAGAATTGGTTAAGAAATTATTTTAGGTGTTTTGGATTGAAATAAATCAAGACAAGCATTAATCCTCTATGGGCAAGATATAAATCATTATGAAAGATGGAAATAATCTTCAAACGTGCAAGAGAGTTAAACATGAAGATCATGGGAAGATCTAATTAAATATATCCGTTGGAGTCAGCACAAGTCGACTATCATATCATAAGTCGACTAATAAATTAAGATTCATCAGAT
>JANSVB020000449.1:214857-227158 GCA_025504935.2 Erythroxylum haughtii
AGTGACAGTTCTTGGAAAGAATACACACACCGATGGTGTTTAATTTAGTCCAGCACAAAAACAAAAACTTAAACAATATACAGAATGCTTGGGTCAAAGAAATGAACAAAATCTAAGCACAGGCATAGCCGGTGGGGGAAGCATGTAGCTTGGGAGAAAAAACAAAATTTTGTTGAACACGACTTCTTTGTACAGAAGCCTTCGGCTATATTTTGCTCACATGGCAGTGCCCAAGACACCCTTGAGTCGATCAAGTCCTTCTGCGGATACGCTCCTCCTCCTATGTAATCTTGGAATTACAATTTTAGGAGGTGGGTCTGGAGAGAAGCATACCACAACTACCGTCAGGTTGTCACAAGTGTTACGTTGAAGTGCCTCCTTCACAAGTGCTCTTGAACATGTAGTAGGATCATTGTGAATCATCAGCTCCTTTCTGACCATCGTAACTGCGCACTGGCTGCTCATCACATCCCACAGCCCATCACAGCCTATGATCAAGAACTCATCTTCTTCTGTCAGATTGATCTCCTCCAACTCCGGCTCAGCACTTAGGGGACTTTTGGATCCTTTCGAGCCCTTAATATGCCAGTCCCCAAGAGCACGAGCCACAGACAATTGCCCATTAAGGTAGCCATCATAGATCACCCCTCCCAGTCTCTCTATTCTTAGTCTTTCAGAGGTGCAGTTCGGTTTGTGGTCTTTTGACAACTCTATTGCTCTTCCTCGTTTTCCTAGTACAGCTCTAGAATCACCAGCATTAGCAATGAGCATGTTCCTGAATAAAGATGGCAGCATCAAGCATATGATTATGGAAAAGGATCATCAAAATGGTTTACAGAAAACAAATTAATCCCGTTCAGTGAATGAGAAGAAAACTTTTCTAGGAAAAGAATTGTTCTCATGGACAATCACCCCTCTCAAAGCAGGTAAAAGGTATGACACTAAAAGCACTGACCTTCCCAGAATAAGGGCAGTCAAAGCAGTCGTACCACAGGAACTATCAACTGATTTAGCATCAGCTAGTGCATGATCAGTCTTCACAAACGCACTCCTGACTGCCTTCTTCGTGCCTAATGGGAACTGGGAATCTTCCACAATATAGTTGAGTATGTTATTCCTTGTAAATGAAGCAGCATCTGTGCCACCGTGACCATCAAAGACCTGCAGAGACCAGAAAGCAATTCCACCTGAATGAATCTAATTTTGTGCATCAGAACATGGAATCCTACATCGACCCCCTCTCCTCTTTAGCTGGTCCATTCCAGTTCATAAGCAACCAACTCCTGGATTAGGACAGTGCACGTATGTGAAAGAACTTATATGCCATAGTCAATTTCACCTTCATTAGACCATTCCAGATTGACCAGAATGAATATAATTAATTCACGTTGCAATGATTGAATGAAACAACCTTATTAACTTACAGACCCCATAAAATGCTCCAGGAGAAGGAAGATTTGAATCTGTAGCAGGATGCTCCTGCAGATTGTCCACGCATATATGCTCATCTTCCATGTACTGTTTTGGTCCTTTCTCAGAGTAGCTTCCAGAGCGAAATACAGGCTGATATCCAGAACTCTCATTAGATGACGATTTATAGCCAATAACTCCAAATTTTGATTCCTAAACATGTAAGAAGAATGAAAAAATAGGTTGACCTGTCGTTTACGTAGTGAAAGTAACACACGAAGATAACAATATCTAATCAAAATATAGTGTACCAAAGCAAACCACAGCGATTGTATCTCCGGATACACATGAATCCCCATATGGACTCACAAACAGACACAAGCACACATGCAAATTTATTTCAGGAAAATTGTTTAGAACACACATCCTCTAACAGTAATCCACTCATTCATTGCAATCATCAGTAGGAATTTTATATTTTTTATGGGAAATCGATCATTTTCATATATTTGGAACTTTGTTCTGCTAACAATACTTGCAATCACTTCGCATTGCTGCTCCATCCGTTAGAAGTAAACAGGATAAACTTCTGAACAGCAACGAAATGCTTTTCTTGATTTGTTTCATGGACAGTGAAATCATGTAAAGCAGTTGGGCTGATTGGAAAATCATTATGAGAACATATACATAGGCAATTCACATGGTTTGTTTTCCCAAGGTCTTCAAAATATGGGGAAACTAGTATTTTAATTGCAAGAAACTATGTTTGAAAAGTAGCAGTTTAATTCATATTTCTTCACCGGATTCTTTCACCATGAGAATCAACGCATATCATCCCATGTTTTCTTGAGCTTCATCCATCAAATAGATCTTCGTGAATCATTTGATATAAAGCATGACCTCAGACCTTAATTTGTGTTGGACTTGGTCTAAAATTTCATAGTACAGAAAAAAAAAAGAGCCTAGTAAACCGAATCAACAAAAAGGTTAGGAATGAATTGACTCACAGGTTCTGCCAGAAACAGGGTGCTACTGCAATGGCGCATAGCTGTCGGTGGCTTCCCAAGACTCAGTTGGTTCGGACTCTCCAAATTGTCCTCATTCCGATTCTCCGATATAAACAAACTGCACTTGTTGGACCTTGGTATCTGAGGTGAAATATGCGTTCCTTGAGCCATCATCCAAAGGCTAGTCCATTCTCAATTATTTTTAAAAGTAAAAACTCCACCTATCTGGACTCAGCCGTAGCTCCAGCGCCAGGTTTGGCTTTCGGATACATACATACAGCGAAACAAGTTTTATTGAAATAATAGCACCGGATCCTAGAATTTAATTGTACTCTAAGCTACAATAAATTATGAAATAAAGATATAACAATTGGCTCTTTGCTTACTACTAGGGGAAATAACAGCATTCCTTTTATTACTTAGATTCTGGTACAAATTTTGAGACTCGTCTCGACATTTACCAGATACAGATTTAAGAGAAAACCCAGATCAAAAGTTCATCGAAGAGCGCTAGAACTTATAAGATTGAAGATAAAGTTTGCATCTTTGTGAGAGGGGATGAGAAGGCAAAGCCAAGTTGAGACCATAGCATTGTAGTAGGAAATGGAGGACCATTCAGAGGAAAGAGAAGAAGAACGAAGTTTTTCATCACGTGGTTGAATGATTGGGGATTCCAAGTTTTTCGGTAGCCATTGTAGGAGTTGACAAAGTGAGATGGGAAGCTGACACGTGGAGTCCTGCAGAAAAATTGGTGGCCATGTGTTCTCCTTGGATTCATGGCTCTCCACGCCTTTTCTTTGTTCCTGATTATCATTTGTTATTTGACAACATAGATCATGTCTCGCCTCCTCGGCCAACCGTGACTATGTTCATAAGATCTCTCTGACGTGGAACGTGATCCAAATTTCTTCCGCCCCCAATATGGAACAACTGTCTCTCTCTTTTTTTTTTCTCTTTTCTTTTAATAATCTGCAAGAATCGATTATTCTGTTTTTATGCATTCCATTCGAATCTCTACAGTTTCCGGTGTTAACTAAACAAAAGATTGGTATTTACAAATCTTGAGCTGTATTTAGTCAGTAACTGTTTACGATCCATATACCAATAATATGACAAAGATTGCAGTGTAGAAACCAAAGAAAGACTAACAAAGATGCTCCGCGAAGATAAACGCCAACGGTACGGAATAACTGTTTCTGCGAGGAAGAAGTGATACATGAAAATTATGTCTGCCAGTTGGGCAATCAATGATGGTTGATAAGATTTAATTACTAAGAAAAGTCGAAAAGTTGACAGGTCTTTCCCTGGAGAATTTCCGGATGGACATCTCCAATCTCAATTTACTCTACCAAACTGCGGGACCCGGGAAGTCATCGTTGGTTGTGTAAAGGTTTAAGTTGCTTGTTTGCTTCAGAAAGGACGGGACGCCCAACAGGGTTATCTCGTGGCCCTGTGGCTGATATTTGTTCGCTTGGAGACAGTGGACCAACAAGTCATAAAATCTTTAAACCAAGATGTAAATGGAATCGTCATCTTCGTAGTTGCCAACGGTATCTTTGGAAAATTAGCGTCAATGTAAAGCCTTAAACGACCTTTCTACATTCGTCAAGTCAATTGCAGTATGCAGATTCGTGAACCTGTACTAGTTTAAGGGTAATATTAATTGCCAACGAACTTGAATTTTCCCCTGACACATAAATCTTGGAAAATATATGGGCACCGATGCTCCCGAACACCTTAGAATTTTACGTGTCGAAGGCCATTTCTGAGGTAGTTCCATACTTAAATTTGGCTATAACGCTTAAGATACTCCTGCGGTATTAATTGGACGCAAGTTTTAGTTAAAGATCACTCTTTCATTCTGATATCTCTGTTTTGGCGCTACACAGTCAGCATATTTTTCAGACAAACAATTAGTGAAGTTCATATATTCCTTCCATTTGCCTGCATACAGGTAAGAGTATGGGGTTTGTAGTTGAGCAGTGTACTCTACAAAAAGCTCTCTTGGTTGTCTTAATGGTTTTCAGCGGCCTCTCTTCGAAAGGGGTCAGTGTGAATGCCAACACAAGACCTAAAGATGTAAACATTGGTGCTCTTCTCTCTTTCGACTCCACCATCGGGAAAGTTGCAAAGGTCGCAATAGAGGCTGCCGTGAAGGATGTGAACAATGATCCCTCTGTCCTTGGAGTTACGAAGCTGCACCTTACTATGCAGGACACTGCATATAGCGGATATGTGGGCTTGCTTGAGGGTAAGTTCTTAAAAACACCAGCGTTTCTATTATATTCAGTTAACTTTCTATGTCTGGAAATATGGGTTTAATTGTGATTGTTTGACCGATATTATTCCAGCCTTAAGGGTGATGAAGAACCGGACAGTGGCCATAATTGGTCCCCAATTTTCTGTTACTGCCCATGTCGTATCCCATATAGCTAATGAGCTTCAGGTACCCCTAGTATCATTTGCAGCAACAGATCCCGTTCTGTCTTCACTTCAGTATCAGTTCTTCCTACGGACATGTCAGAGTGATATTTTTCAGATGGCTGCAATAGCTGAAATCATAGACTACTATGGTTGGAGGGATGTAATAGCCATCTTTGTGGATGATGATCATGGAAGAAATGCGATTGCAGCATTAGGAGGCAAGTTATCCGACAGACGTTGTAAGATCTCGTATAAAGCTCCATTGAGTTCCCAAGTTAATCGAGTAGACATCATGAATACTTTACTCAAGGTGGCCATGATGGAATCCAGAATTCTTGTTCTTCTTGCTTACCCTGAATGGGGTCTAGAGGTGCTTGATGTGGCACAATATCTTGGCATGACAGCAACTGGGTATGTTTGGATAGTCACTGATTGGCTTACAACAACCCTGGATACAGAATCTCCACTTTCTTCAGACGCAGTGCATAACATGCAAGGTGTTCTGACACTGCGTGTGTATAGTCCTGAATCACAACAGAGACTGAATTTGCTCTCTAGGTGGACCAACTTGAGCACTAGAGAGACAACTAAAGGCAGTTTGGGGTTAAATTCTTATGGTCTGTTTGCCTATGATACTGTTTGGCTCCTAGCTTATGCATTGGATACATTTTTCAGTCAGGGAGGAAATGTCTCATTTTCTCGTGACCCGAGATTTGCAGGGAACCATGGTGGGAGTATGTACGAGAGTTCTTTGAATATTTTTGATCAAGGGAACTTGTTGTTCCGTAGCATTTTACAGGTTTATATGAATGGTACAACAGGCCCAATGAAGGTTTCTTCAGATGGGAACCTCATTCAACCTGCATATGAAGTCATCAACGTAATTGGCACTGGGTTCAGGAGGGTCGGTTACTGGTCCAACGATTCTGGTTTATCAGTTTTTCCTCCAGAAAAGCCTATCATAAAACCATCTAATCGATCAAGCTCTAGTCAACGTCTATATCCTGTAATCTGGCCTGGAGAAACTACAATGAAGCCTCGTGGGTGGGTTTTTTCTAGCAGTGGCAGGTATTTAAAAATTGGAGTACCCAACCGGGTGAGTTATCGCGACTTCGTCTCGGTAGAAGGGGTGGATGTGTTCAGAGGCTACTGCATTGATATATTTACAGCTGCTCTGAACTTGTTGCCTTTTGCTGTCCCTTACAAGTTCTATGCTTTCGGGGATGGTCATGAGAACCCCAACAGAACAGAGTTATTGTATTTGATGTCTGCAGGAGTGAGTAAACAAACCAACAACTTTGAAGCCTAGACTGTCTTTCCATTCTTTTTTATGATACGTCTTTCTTGGTCTGCATATAGGTTTACGACGCTGTAGTTGGTGACATTGCCATCACCCCTGAGCGAACAAGGACGGTGGATTTCACACAGCCATATGTGGAATCTGGCCTAATCATAGTAGCCCCAGTTAGGGAATCGAAGTCTAGTGCCTGGGCCTTCTTGAGGCCATTCACTTCAAAGATGTGGTGCACAACAGCAATATTTTTCTTCATTATTGGTGCGGTTGTATGCATCTTGGAGCATAAGCTGAACAAGGATTTTCGAGGCCCTCCCAAAAGACAAGTTGTAACAATTCTATGGTCAGTGCATCCATGTACAGTTCTTAGTGAGAATGTCAGGTTGATTTTCCAGATTTGATTATAAGGATTTTGTGTATACTCTGCAGGTTCGGTTTTTCAACCTTAACTTTCACCCATAGTAAGTGAAATGATATTGTGATTTACTTGCAGAGGGACAACGGAGCTCTTTTATGTAATAACATAATCATGTGATTCTTATTTTTAACAAATGCAGGAGAAAATCTGATCAGCACCCTTGGCCGGCTTGTCTTAGTCCTTTGGCTATTTGTAGTTCTAATACTCAATTCAAGCTATACCGCAAGTTTGACATCAATACTAACAGTAGAACAGCTTTCTTCACCCATTAAAGGGATTGAAAGTCTGGTATCGAGCAAGGACCCCATTGGCTACCAACGTGGATCATTTGCTGAAAGCTATCTAGTCGATAATTACAAGATAGACAGGTCTAGACTTATCCCTCTCAACTCTGAGCAGGATTATGCCAAAGCCTTAAAAGACGGTCCCAAGAAGGGCGGTGTTGCTGCAGTTGTTGACCAACGAGCATATATGGACCTCTTCCTCTCAAAACAATGTGAATTTAGTATTATAGGCCAAGAATTCGCCAAAATTGGATGGGGATTTGTAAGTATATCCACCTCAATATTCGCCGTATCCTTTAGTTTTTATATCATATGCAAATGGTGCTTCCTTCTGGAGTTTACTTCAGAAATTCACATGGATGAGAGTTATTCTTGTACAACCCATTAATTTTGTTCTACATTCTCAACTATAGGTTGATATGCCTACCATCGTCACTTCTTCTCCAACTTAAAATTTGGGAATTTATTGCAAGTCTAATACGATAATTTGCCATTTTTCGTCAGGCTTTTCCAAGAGAGTCACAACTAGCATCTGACTTGTCAACTGCCATTTTGAAACTCTCCGAGAATGGAGAACTCCAAAGAATTAATGACAAATGGCTTCTTAGAAGTACATGCAGGTCAGAGGGTTCAAAAGAAGAAGAAAACAGGCTTGAACTTAAGTCCTTCTGGGGTCTCTTCCTCATTTGTGGCATAGCTTGCTTCTTTGCTCTACTTCTGTACATAATAAGGATTGTGCAGCAGTTCTACAAGTACTCTTCGGCTGATCCTGAGTCATTAAGTAGAAGCTCAAGATCTGAACGGATTCAATCATTCTTATTGTTTGTTGGAGAAAAGGAAGAGGAAGCTAAAAGCCGGTCCAAGAGAAGACGAATGGAGAGACTTTCAAATACAAGCATAGAAGGAGGGCAGTCTACAAACTGCTCCTTTAAAAGTATCGATTCGGGTCAGGAATTATAAACAAGCAGTCACAAAAGATTGTAAATATACACATATAGGTAATGGTCACTGGTCTTCATATTGTGTGTCTGTCTGTAAACAATTGCAGAATATCAGGTACAGAACTTGTAAATTCGAATAAGAAGGTGAATTGGATCAAAAGAGAGCTACTTCTTTCATTGTATTATGAACATATATAGCTTGAGTGTGCTGAATACATTTGCTTGAATTTCAAAAATACAATGATGCTTGGACGTGACAGAATATGATCATTTATCTACTAATACAAGCAAACTATACCTACTCCATTACAACATAACTTAAACTTTACAATAGCACTAAATCAAGTTACACTCTTAACACTCCTCCTTGATGCAAGTGCTGTTGAAAACTCCAAGCTTTTCCCTAAGATGCACAAATCGAAGTTTCTGTAAATTCTTGGTAAAAATGTCAGCAATTTGTTCCTCTGATGAACAATGCAGCAACTTCACTTGGTTTTCCTTCTCAACTTCTCAAATGACATGATATTTGATCTTAATGTGCTTGGTCTTTTCATGAAAAACAGGATTTTTCACCATTACAACAGCAGATTTGTTATCACAGAAAATTTCAATAGCTTTCTCCATCTTGAAATTCAAATCAAGCAAAACCTTTCTCAACCACAAACATTGATTCACAGCAGATGAGGCAGCATTATATTCAACTTCAGCAGTGAATTGAGCAATCGATCCTTACTTCTTTGTGCTCCAACAAATCATAGCTGATCCAACAGAAAAGCAATGCCCTGATGTGCTCTTCATATCTGTTAATGAACCAACCCAATTATTATCAGTAAAACCGATCAACTTCACACAACCAATTGGTTTATAGTGCAGTCCATAATCAAGAGTGCCATGCAAGTACCTCAGAACCCTTTTGACAGCCCTAAAATGAAGTTCAGAAGGATAACTCATGAACCTAGATAGCAGACTTGTGATGCACATAATATCAGGTCTTGCAATTGACAAGTAAAGCAAGGAACCAACAACACTTCTATAAAGAGTAGCATCAGCGAAATCAAATCCATCCTCAGAAATTAGTTTAGTTCCTTGAACTCCTAGAGTGCTAACTGATCTGCATTTTCCCAAGCTAAACTTCATTAATAGCCCTCGAGCATATTTTTCCTTAGAAATGAAAATTTCATGTCTTCCTTGCTTAACCTCCATTCCCAGAAAATAAGACATCATTCCTAGGTCATTCATTTCAAAGACTTGTTTCATTTTAGTCTTAAACTCCTTCATAGCCTTCAGGTTATTTCCAGTTATCAAAAGATCATCAACATATACTGAAATCACCAATGTTTCAGTTCCAGAAAGTTTGACGTACAATGTGACTTCGTTGCAACTTTTCTGAAAACCAAAGTTCAAAAGATACTCATCAATCCTTGCATACCATGCCCTTGGAACTTGGTTTAGTCCATGCAAGGCCTTCTTCAACAAGTAAACCTTATCAGAATTGGTTACATGTCCCTCAAGCTGCTCCACAAAAATTTCTTCTTCAATTATCCCATTTATGAAGGCAGACTTGACATCTAGTTGGAAAACTTGCCATTTAAGATAGGCAGCAATAGAGAGAAGCATTCTAATGGTATCAAACCTTGCTACAGGAGCAAAGGTTTCATTGAAATCTATCCCATGCTTTTGAGCTAATCCCTTGACAACCAATCTTGCTTTAAACTTGTTGATTGTTTCATCCGGATTAAGCTTAACTTTGAAGATCCATTTCAAGCCAATTACTTCCTTATCAGCAGGTTTTGAAACTAAGATCCAAGTTTCATTTTTGTTGATCATTCAAAGCTCCTCCTCCATTTCAGCTCTCCAATTTTCACAATTCAATGCTTCATTGATGTCAGAAGGTTCATACATTGCTACGTTACATCTAGTATAGATGTCATCGAGTGTTCTTGTTCCTCTAATAGCAGCTTCATCTTCAGAATCCTCATCGGCTTCATTCTGTTGTTCTACAATACCTTCATCAAATGCATTTTGAGGAGAGGAAGTGACTGATTGTTTTGTCCAATCCTACACATTAGCTTCACCAAATTTCACACTTCTATTCATATGAACTCGATTAGTAAGAGGATTTAGAATTCTGTAACCTTTAGAAGAACTATTATAGCCAACAAGAATTCCAATCTTAGCACGTTGATCAAGCTTGTCTCTCTTTGGTTCAGGAATGTGAGAGTAGCATACATTGCCAAAAATTCTTAAATGAGCAACCGAAGGTTTTATTCCAAACCATGCCTCAAAAGGTGTTTTTCCTTCGACAACTTTGGTGGGAAGTCTATTTTACAGATATATAGCAATGTTAACTGCTTCAGCCCACAAGGTTTTAGGTAAACTCTTCCCCAGTGGCAAGCATATAGCCATGTTCATGATGGTTCGATTTTTCCTTTCACATACACCATTTTGCTGAGGAGAGTAGATAACAGTCAGTTGATGAAGAATTCCAGCAGCTTGAAGAAATTGCTTGAATGCATGAGATGAGTATTCAGTCCCATTGTCTATCCTTAAGGTCTTGATGGACAAGCCATATTGATTTTTATCTAATGCTTTAAACTTTGTAAAGCATTCCAACATTTCACTTTTCTTTTTTAGAAAATAAACCTAACAATATCTTGAAAAATCATCTATGAATAGAAGGAAGTACATGCTAGAGTTGATAGTGGTAACACTCATTAGGCCATACACATCCGAATGCACTAGCTGGATTTTATCATTTGCTCTTGAAGCTTGATTCAGGGGAAAGGGAGACTTGCTTAATTTTCCCATTTGACAGATTCCACACACACCAGAATAGTCACTTATAAGATTCAAATCTTGAACAAGTTCTAATTCCTGGAGTTGCTTTAATGAGTTAAAGTTGGTGTGTCCAAGTCTTTTATGCCAAAGACAAGTGTTGTCTTCAACACATACATGAACTCTAGGTGTTGCATTAGACCATTCGATAGGAAAATTCCTCCTCTTTCATTGTAACAAACAAGATTTCTATCCTTGATTCTCTTATGATGCACATTTTGTTTTCAAAAGATAGTTTGTAATCCTTTTAAAGTAGTAAACCAACACTTAGTAAATTCATATCAATTTCGGGTACATATAAAACATATGATATGTTTCTTGTTCTAGAAGGAGTTTGGACAAGAATTGTACCTTTTCCTTGAGCATTCACCAATCTGCCATCTCTAAGTTTCACTTTATAAGCAAATCTTCGATCAAGATCCTTGAAAATAGAGGAATCAGCTGTCATGTGGTTTGTGAATCCATTGTCAACAAGCCAAATTGCAGAGGAATGAGCAGCTACACACATCTCCTCCATAGCAACAAATAATTCTTCTTCATGCTCCTCAGAAGTTTCAGCAACTTGTGCAGGTTAAGCCTGAGCTTGCTTCTTTTGGTGTGACTTACAAACCTTCTTCATGTAACCAAATTGTTTGCAAGCTTGGCATTGTACATTTGGTCTAAACCAAGAAAAATCTGATGTATGATTAGTTTTTTGACAGTGAGGACAAGGAGGAAACTTATCCCTTTTAAACCTTCCTCTAATCAATTTACCTTTCTCCTTTCCCTTTTGTTATGTGAGAATTTTTTGTGACCAGAAGACTTGAACTTTTGAGCAACTGCATATGCTCCTTCATTTTGACTCTCCTCTTCTCGAAAAGCCTTCCTTTGTTCCATAGCTTGCAATGCATTTGCAAGTTCTATGATAGTGATCTTATTCATGTCCCAACTATCTTCTAAAGATGAGATTTTTTATTTGAATCTCTCTAGAAGTGTCACCATGACCTTCTCCACAATTCTCTTCTCTTCAACATGTTCCCCCAACAACCTTATTTCATTGATAGTCTTCATAACCCTGTCAACATAGTCTTTGTATCTATCCAATTCCTTTATGCGATGCATCTCAAACTCTTTCCCTAGGTTGAGTATTTGCATCTTCCTTATCTTGTCACTGCCCTGAAACTCTTGCTTTAACCTTTTCTAAGCTTCTGTGGCAGATTCACAATCTATGATCCTTGTAAAGATCATATCATCCACAGCTAAATGAATGTAAGAAAGAGCTCGAAATTTCTTGGTTGTTTCTTCAGCATAATGCTTGATCTGATTTACTGTGGGATTAGTAGGAAGAGGACTCACTTCCTTACCATCAGCATAATCTCAAAGATAAAAAGATTTCAGGTATGTCTTCATCTTCACTGCCCAAATTTGGTAATTTTGGCCATTGAAGATAGGAGGTGTAGCGCTTGTGTTGGACCCCAAATTTTTTTTATGATGACATTAGGTATGAATTGTATTAATTATGTTTTTATGGCTTAGTTTGATTAAATTGAGCTTAGTAATGGATAATTGAGCTTGTATATGGTTTAAATAAGGAATTAGAGGATTAAATTGTGTAAGGGCATTTTGGGAAGTCCATTTAAGTTGGAATGGGTTTAGGCTTATTAGGAAGGGCATTGTGGACTTTGTCCATGTCCTTAGGCTTAAAAGAA
>JANSVB020000449.1:227258-239218 GCA_025504935.2 Erythroxylum haughtii
AGAAATGAGTTGCTTGTAGTATAATAAGTTGATTGGGAGTAATTTAGATTGTAAGGAATGGATTTGTAGCAGAAAATTTGAGAAATTTCTGGGTTTCGGACGCAAATCTGGGATCGCACGTCGCGACGTGTGATGAACACGCCGCGGTGACCCCTCGCACCGCTGTCACCACACTAGACTTGGACGGTCGCTATCGCTATGTTGTTGGGATATTCTGAATATGATACAGGACTTGATTTTGAATTAAATGATATATCAAGTAGAAAAGTGAAACTCTGCTCTATGTATGCAAGTGAAGGTGTCTTGGAAGGTGAGAAAAGCAACTTGTTAGAATTTTAGAGAAATTCATATCTAATTAATATGTTGATAGTTGATACATAGAAAAGGTAAAGGTCTTGTAAAGCAATAGGAAATTCATCAACGTATTGTTTTGAAACGACTTTTAGTATGAGAATAATTTGTAAGTATTTCTATATATATATACTGATCATTTAATATGACAATAATCTGTAAGTATTTCTATCTATATACTTAGATGATTAGTTATACATATTTATAATATTAATTAAATAATATTATTCATTATAGTTTAAATGAAAATAAAATTTTCACTTACATCAAATTTCTTTCGCATTTTATTTTATTTTATAATTACATTTCTAATACTAATATCAAAATCAGACGATTCATATTTTGATATTTTTTCTATATATAAGTATTGGATTATTTGGATATGTTATTTAAAAGAATAGTGTTCTGTATATTGTTATTTAAATATTTTTCTATCTCCCACTACATGTAATTATATATTTAAATTAATAGAAAATTATGCATATTCTTCCTATTCTCCCTATATTCTCTCATTTGAGCAATTGTTGGATCTTCAAGAAGTGATAGATTTTCGTCAATTTCCACCAATTCTCACAATATGTTTACTTCTAAATAAGACTCCATTTTCATAGCTCAAGTATGATAATTCTCTCCATTGAAAATTAGAGGATTAGACAAATAATTCCTTCATACCGTAGAAGAATATATGTTTTAGTGTTTAGGTAAAATGGTTCCTCACTTATTCTCTCACATAAGTCCTTTAAGAAAAAAGCTTTTTTTTAAAATGAAATTAATAAGAAATTTAGTATGTTACAAAACTAAAAGATGATCACTGGTATACCCAATTACACGTATAGAGCAGCATATGTAGGCTAACTAACAATCTGATAATAAATTGAAGACATGTATATAATAGTCAAAGAATAGAAGGCGGGTTGCGGGTTGGAACTAAGTCATTGAGAATGATTAGTTCCTTGACCCCTTTGGTGACTTCAACAATTAGTGTGTCTACAACTTTGTTCTTAGCCTTAAATCGACGCAAGTTTCTTTCCTTCTAGATGGATTGTACAGTCTATCCAAGTGCCAATATGAAAATGATGCATTTGGAAGTAGGAATGGATGAATGTGTTGTCAGCCAGTGAACGATGTGAGGAAATGAGCTTGTTGATATATTCCAACTATAGAGAGACTTTACATGGTTCCATATTGTGTTGGCTATTAAGCATAAAAAGAAGAGGTGATCATGGCATTCATCATGTACTAAACAAAATGGGCAGGATTTGTTGATGGCAAGGTAAGTCAGTCTATCAACTGTGCTGAGTTTGTTCTTAATGGAGAGCCAGAGAAGGAACGAGGCCTTGGGGGAGAGCTTTATGCCATATGATTGAGTGCTAATCCACCACAGGTTGCTTCTGTCTTAGTAGGGAGATAGTAAGCTTATTTGACAATTGATGGAGTGGTTGATCCTTCCAAAAATAAGTATTAGAGGTGAGGGGGTTGGGAGGATAAGAAGGTTGTAGGTGGGAAAAGTTAGCAGGAAAATTACAAGAGCTCCCACTGATGAATGAGTGAAGTTTGATGGATAGGGGGAAAGGAAGGGAGCTTGTAGTAGTGGCCTGGGAAGGAAATAAGGGACCGTGGCCAGACCAATTATCGAACCAAAAGGATATCTTTTCCCCAATACCCACCTTACAAAGGACATCTCGATGGATTGCATCTTTTAGGAGGAGAAGTTGATTCAAAAAATATGACTGTGAGGGATTGCTTTTTATTTCCCAAATGCACCATCCTCTGAGGAAATATGCATGGAGTCAGCAAAGCCATAACGATTTCCTATCTTCTAATATCCACCATTGGCATTTAAGAATAAGTACTTGGTTAGTGATTTTTAGATTTTTACTGGAGAAATATTTAAACCGCCCTTTATTTCAAGAACACAAACTTCAGACCATTTCGCTTTGGCAATGCCTCTAGCTCCATTGGAATGATTCCATAGGAAGTTCCTAAATATTCTTTCCACTCTTTTGATAACACTTTTGGAGAGGAAGACATGTGAACTCCAATATATATTAAGGGAGTTGAGAATCAGTTTCACAAGTTGCAGTTTGCCAAGATAGGAACTTGTTCACCCAAGAGTGAATACATTTCTATATTTTTTTAATTAAAGGGATGCAATCAGCAAATCGAAGGCAATTGGTTGAGATAGGGAGTCCCAAATACAACAGGGGAGGAGACATCATCTTCATTCTAGTAGTAATTAATAGTGATTTGGGCTTCTAAGGATGAAGCACCTTTGGATAAAATGACCAGACATTTATGGAGGTTGATTTGTAACCTAGAGAGCTTATTGAAGCAATACAAAGACTTCGTAAAGGTATTAATAGAATCCAATTTGGCCCCACAAAATAACAAGAGATCATCAGTGAATGATAAGTTGGTTAGGTTGATCAGCTTACAGTGAGAGTGATATTTAAACTATAGGTTTGTGGCCACTTCCTCTTTGATGATGGAATTCAAAGTCTCCATGCATAGAATGAATAGGTAAGGGGAGATAGGGTCTCCCTATCTTAGACCCTAAGCTTTCGTAAAATAAGGTGAGGGGTTGTCATTGATCAGTACCTAAAAGCTAGTAGTGGAGATGCATTCCTTGATCTAGCTGATGAAGATGCTAGGAAAACCATAAGCTTCAAGCATATACCATAGAAACACCCAACTTACACAATCAAAGGCCTTGCAAAAGTCCACTTTGATAGTACAATTTGGAGTAGATCAAGATCTAGAGTAGCCTTTTAAGAGCTCTTAGGCTATCAATATGTTATCTCAGATTTGGCAGTTACAGATGAAAGTACTTTGGTTGTCATTGATGAGAGATAAGAGAGTGTCCTTCAGTCTCAAAGCTTGAATCTTTGAAAGGATTCTGTATAGAACATTAAAGTAAGCAATTGGCCCGCAATCACCAAAACCTGAAGGGTTATAACTCTTAAGAATCAGACATAAGAATGTTTTTTTGATTTCCTTGAGTAGTTGTCCATTGGTAAAGAATTCTCTCACATCCTCCTTGATAAAAGGTCCAATGATATGCCAAGATTTATGATAGAAGTGAGCATCAAGCCATTCAGACTAGGGGCTTTCAGTCCATCCATAGAAAAGACCACGACTTTGATCTCCATGTCCTCTACATGTTTGGATATTAGGGTTGCCTTAACAGGGGTTATCTTTTTGGTGATGATTGTGGAAAGCTCTGTAAAGTTAGCTTGCGTCGTACTGAGAGTACTAAGCAGTGAGGTGAAATAGCTAACAGCTTCATCTTGGATATCTCTTAGATGATGTAATTGAACTCCTTCACTATTGGTGATTGAGAGTATCTAGTTTTGGTTCTTTCGAGTCAAGATTGTATTGAAAAATAATTATGTGCATTTGTCCCCATCTTTGAGCCAATTTGTCCTTGCATGTTGTTGGAGTAGACAGTTGTGGTTGCTAGCTACTCTAAGGTAATTCGAAAGTGTTGTTTGTTCCCTATCTCTGAGGAGGGGATCATTAGGCGTGGACTCATAAAGATGTTGAATATCTGTTAAAGTTGTCCGAGCGGTGTGTAGAGTCATTTTAGTGTTTGAACCCCTCAAGGAATTGAGGTCCTTGAGCTTTTGCTTTATCACCTTGAGCTTATGGACACAACAAATTTGTTTAGTGCCTATAAACATGTTGTCAACCCCACCTCTACAAGCTTAAGCAAATATAGGGACATTGGCCAAAAAATTATTAAACTGAAAAGGGGAAGCTAGTCTAGTCCACTGGAACAAGTTATATCATAATGAGAGTATGGTCTGAGAGAAGAGGTTCTTGGAAGTAGGCTAGGCTGTTAGGAAATTGAGCAAGTCAGTTTGCATTGATGAGAGCTCTATTAAGTTTATTCTGGATGAGCCAATCGGAGCTCTGCTTATTTGACCATGTGTACTTGTAGCCCATCTACTTCAAGTCTATAACTCCAAGATAATCAACACATTCTTTGAAGTCGTTTGAAAATTTTCTCAAGCTGCAATAGCCTTGTGCTTCTGATCTGCCTAATGTGGATTTAAATTCTCCACATATCAACCAAGGGGCAGTAACATTAGTGTGGAATGCTATTAAATCATTCCATAATTTTTTCCGTTAGAATTCAAAATTACAAGCGTAGATGAAAGAGACGGTGATATCTACCTGCTCCTGGAAAAATTGGACCTGAATATGAATAGCTTGCTCTATCATGTGTAGAATAGTTGCTCGAAGAACATCCTTTCTATAGTAGATTATTATTCTGGCCAAAGTATGCTAATCATGGTTGGAGAGAAGGCTCCATTGGGATCCTAAGATCTGCAACTTGCAAAAGTACTCAGCCTTTATTTTCATTTCTAATAATCCTACAATTTGAGGCTTTTCCCTCTAAACAAAATCCCGTAAAGCTGCTTGCTTTTTTGGGCAGTTGAGACCTTTAACATTCCAAGCTAAAATCAACATATCAATGATTGTATTTGGAGCTTTTCCACCTGCTCCATTGGGACCTTCTAAGCTCTACTGTTTAGAATGGTTTTGCTTTATCTATATTGTTGTTGGTAGGGCCATTAATGTCAATTAAGAGAGTGAGGGACACATCATCCTTAGAGAGCGGTTTCTCTGCACTGGGGGTACCATGATCTTCCTCTGAGGGAGTGAAGACGGGTGCCAAAGAAGGAGTAGAATTAGGACCCAATGGGGTGATATCGTAACTACATCTCCGTAAAATGCGACTACATTGGGTTGGTTAGTGACAATGTCTTTACAAGGGGAGTTCTAATATGGAGCTCATGTAGTACCATGAGAATTACCCTGATGCTCTGGAGTTGTGGACTTATTAAGGATTGGTGAAGAAGCTTGACCAGGTTGTTTCATAGGTGTCATTTCTACATGCATTGTGTTAGCCAACACTGTAAGGCCAGCAGCGTGGGACACCTCCATTAAGGAATCATCTTCCTTCTGTTCAGTTGGCTTGTTACTCATTAACTCTTCATAGGTATTTGTTGTAAACGTTCTTCTTATAGCTTTCCAGACTTTCCCAGGGCGTTGAGAGGGAGATATCCAATGATAAGAAATGGCAACATGGTCTTCCCTCAATTTGTTCCCTTCGCCTAGTCTCATGACAGGGATCTCGCTAGGAAGCTCATTTGAAAGTTCCAAATTCACACAGACACAGGTATACCCAATACGTCATTTCATAGATGTATGTTCATCGAAGCAGATGGGCTTACCAACAAAACTAACAAGCAAGCTCAGACCTTGCGTTGTCCAATATTCGAGGGGAACCTTGTCAAAGCTGATCCAAATGGAGACGCTTTGTATCTAAAAGAATTCAAGGTTGAGGCTGGGCTGCCACTTTTTCATAATGCCAAGGGCCCTCCTCCAAAATTTTGTAAGCCTCTGAAGTGCTCAAAAATGTAAAGAGAATAAGGTTATCTTCCGATAGCAAACATCAGTTAATCCTTTGTTTTTCTAGTTACTATGTGTAAACAATTGCATAATATCATGTACAAAACTTGTAAATTCGAATAAAAAGGTGAATTGGATGAAAAGAGAGCTAATTCTTTCATTGGATTCTGAACATATATAGCTTGAGTGTGTTGAATACAGTTGCTTCAAATTCAAAAATACAATAATGCTTGGACTTGACAAAACATGATGAATTATCTCCTAATACAAGTAATCTATACCTACACATTACAACACAACTTAAACTTTACAACAGCACTAAATCAAGTTACATTTCAATACTCCTCCTTGATGCAAGTGCTGTTGAAAACTTCAAACTTTTTCCTAAGATGCACAAATCGAAGTTTTTGTAAATTCTTAGTAAAAATGTCAGCAATTTGTTCCTCTGATGAACAATGCAGCAACTTCACTTGGTTTTCCTTCTCAACTTCTCGAATGGCATGATATTTGATGTGCTTGGTCTTTCCATAAAAAAACAGGATTTTTCACCATTGCCACAGCAGATTTGTTATCACAAAAAATTTAGGTAGCCTTCTCCAACTTGAAATTCAAATCAAGCAAAACCTTTCTTAACCACAAACATTGATTCATAACAGATGAGGCAACAACATATTCAGCTTCAACAGTGGATTTAGCAATTAATCCTTGCTTCTTTATGCTCCAACAAATCATGGTTGATCCAAGAGAAAAGCAATACCCTGATGTGTTCTTCATATCCGTTAGTGATCCAGCCCAATCACTATCAATAAAACCGATCAACTTCACACAATCAATAGGTTTATAGTGCAATCCATAGTTGAGAGTCCCATGCAAGTACCTCGGAACCATTTTGACAGCCCTAAAATGAAGTTCAGAAGGACAATTCATGAACCTAGATAGTAGACTTGTTATGAACATAATATCAGGTCTTGTAATTGACAGGTAAAGCAAAGAACCAATAACACTTCTATAAAGAGTAGCATCAGCTAAATCAGATCCATCCTCAGGAATTAGTTTAGCTCCCTGAACTCCTGGAGTGCTAACTGATATGCATTTTCCCAAGCTAAACTTATTTAACAGTCTTTGAGCATATTTTTCCTGAGAAATAAAGATCCCATGTCTGCCTTGCTTAACCTCCATTCTTAGAAAATAAGACATCATTCCTAGGTCATTTATCTCAAAGACATGTTCCATTTTAGTCTTAAAATCCTTTGTAGCCTTCAGGTTATTTCCAGTTATCAAAAGATCTTCAACATATACTGAAACCACCAATATTTCAGTTCCAGAAAGTTTGACATACAATGTGACTTCATTGCAACTTTTCTGAAAGCCAAAATTCAAAAGATACTCATCAATCCTTGCATCCCATGCCCTTGGAGCTTACTTGAGTCCATACAAGGCCTTCTTCAACAAGTAAACCTTATCAGGATCGGTTACAAATCCCTCAAGTTGTTCCACAAAAATTTCTTCTTTAAGTATGCCATTTAGGAAGGCAGACTCGACATCTAGTTGGAAAACTTGCTATTTAAGATGGGCAGCAATGGAGAGAAGCATTTTGATGGTATCAAACCTTGCTACTGGAGCAAAGGTTTCATTGAAATCTATCCCATGCTTTTGAGCAAACCCTTTGACAACCAATATTGCTTTAAACTTATTGATTATCTCATCCGAACTAAGCTTAAATTTGAAAATCCATTTCAGGCCAATTACTTCCTTATCAACAAGTTTTGAAACTAAGATCCAAGTTTCATTTTTGCTGATCATTCGAAGCTCCTCCTCCATTGCAGCTCTCCAATTTTCATAATTCAATGCTTCATTGATGTCAGAAGGTTCATACAATGCTACATTACATCTAGTATAGATGTCATCGAGTGTTCTTGTTCCTCTAACAACATCTTCATCTTCAGAATCTTCATCAACTTCATTCTGTTGCTCTACAACACCTTCATCAAGTGCATTTGGAGAAGAGAAAGAGATAGGTTGCTTTGTCCAGTCCCACACGTTAGCTTCATCAAATTTCCCACTTCTGCTCACATGAACTCGACTAGTAAGAGGATTCAGACTTCTATATCCTTTAAAAGAACTACTATAGCCAACAAGGATTCCAAGCTCAATACGTTGATCAAGCTTGTCTCTCTTTGTTTCAGGAATGTGAGAGTAGCATACACTGCCAAAAATTCTTAAATGAGCACTGAAGGTTTTGTTCCAAACCATGCCTCAAAAGGTGTTTTTCCTTCAACAGCTTTGGTGAGATATCTATTTTGCAGATATATAGCAGTGTTAACTGCTTCAGCCCGTAAGGTTTTAGGCAAACTCTTCTCCAGCAGCAAGCATCGAATCATGTTCATTATGGTTCTATTTTTCCTTTCACAAACAATATTTTGCTGAGGAGAGTAGATAACAATCAACTAATGAAGAATTCCCGCAGCTTGAAGAAATTCCTTGAAGGCATGAGATGTGTATTCAGTCCCATTGTCTGTCCTTAAGGTCTTGATGGACAAGCCACATTGATTTTCAGCTAATGCTTTAAACTTTGTAAAGCATTCTAGCACTTCACTTTTTTGTTTCAGAAAATAAACCCAACAATATCTTGAAAAATGATCTATGATTAGAAGGAAGTACCTGCTGGAGTTGATTGTGGCAACACTCATTAGGCTACACACATCCGAATACACCAGCTGGAGTTTATCATTTGCTCTTGAAGCTTGATTTTAGGGAAAGGGAGACTTGCTTAATTTTCCCATTTGACAGATTCCACACACACTATAATAATCACTTATAGGATTCAGATATTGTACAAGTTCTGATTCTTGGAGTTGTTTTAATGAGTTGAAGTTGTTGTGTCCAAGTCTTTTGTGCCAAAGATAAGTGTTGTCTTCAATACATATATGCACTCTAGCTGCTGCATTAGACCATTCGATAGGAAAATTCCTCCTCTTCATTGCAACAGACAAGATTTCTATCCCCGATGAGTTTCTAATGATGCACATTTTGTTTTCAAAAGATAGATTGTAATCCTTCTCAAGTAATTGACCAACACTCAGCAAATTCATGTCAATTTCAGGTACATATAAAACATCTTATATGTTTCTTGTTCTAGAAGGAGTTTGGACAAGAATTGTACCTTTTCCTTGAGCATTCACCAATCTGCCATCTCCAAGTTTCACTTTGCAAGCAAATCTTCGATCAAGATCTTTGAAAATAGGGAATTAGCTATCATGTGGCTTGTGCATCCACTGTCAATGAGCCAAATTGCAGAGGAATGAACAGCTACACACATCTCCTCCACAGCTGCAAATAGCTCTTCTTCATGCTCCTCTGAAGTTTCAGCAACTTGTGCAGGTTGAGCATGAGTTTGCTTCTTTTGGTGTGACTTGCAAACCTTCTCCATGTGACCAAATTGCTTGCAAGCTTTACATTGCACATTTGGTTTAAACTAACAAAAATATGATGTGTGGTTTGTCTTTTGACAGTGAGAACAAGGAGGAAACTTGTCCCTTTTAAACCTTCTTCTATTCAGTTCACCTTTCTCCCTTCCCTTATTGTTATGTGAGAATTTTTGTGACCAGAAGACTTGAACTTGTGAGCAGCTGCATATGATCCTTCATTTTGACTCTCCTCTTCTCGAAAAGCGTTCCTTTGTTCCATAGCTTGTAATGCATTTGCAAGTTCTGTGATAGTGATCTTATCCATGTCCCAATTGTCTTCAAAAGATGAGATTTTTTATTCAAATCTCTCAGGAAGAGTCACCATGACCTTCTCCACAATTCTCTTCTCTTCAACATGTTCCCCCAACAGCCTTATCTCATTGGCAGTCTTCATAACTCTACCAACATAATCCTTAATTTTATTCGATTCCTTCATGTGATGCATCTCAAATTCTTTCCTTAAGTTAAGTATTTGCATCTTCCTTGTCTTGTCACTACCCTGGAACTCTTGCTTCAGCCTTTCCCAAGCTTCTGTGGCAGATTCACAATCTATGATCCTTGTAAAGATCACATCATCCACAGCTGAATGAATGCAAGAAAGAGCATGAAATTTCTTGGTTGATTCTTCAGCATGATGCTTGATCTGATTTACTGTGGGATTAGTCGGAAGAGGATTCACTTCCTTACCATCGGCATAATCCCAAAGATCAAAAGATTTCAGGTATGTCTTCATCTTCACAACTCAAATTTGGTAATTTTGGCCATTGAAAACAGGAGGTGCAGTATTTGAAGATGTGGAAATCATTGGATATGTATTTTGTGTGAAAGTTTACGAGAATGAATAAGGTGAAGAAAGTTTCTAGTTTTTTGAATCACAAACCCCTTACAAGATCAAGAATGCTCTGATACCATATAAACAATTGTAGAATATCAAGTACAAAACTTGTAAATTCGAATAAGAAGGTGAATTGGATCAAAAGAGAGCTAATTCTTTCATTGTATTCTTAACATATATAGTTTAAGTGCGCTGAATACAGTTGCTTCAAATTTAAAAATACAATGATGTTTGGACTAAACAGAACATGATGAATTATCTCCTAATACAAGTAACCTATACGTACTACATTATAACACAACTTAAACTTTACAACAGCACTAAATCAAGTTACATTCTAACACTTCTCCTTGATGCAAGTGTTGTTGAAAACTTCAAGTTTCTTCTCGAGTTATTCAAATTGATGTTTCTGCAAAGATTTGGTAAACATGTCTGCTACTTGTTCTTCTGAAGAGCAATGTAGCAGTTTAACTTGGTCTTCCTTTTCTGCTTCACGTATGGCATGATATTTAATCTTAATATGCTTGGTTTTCCCACGAAACTCTGGATTCTTCACCATAGCCACAACAGATTTATTATCACAAAATATTTCTGTTGCCTTCTCTAAATTGAAATTTAAATTAAACAAAAGTTTCCTTAACCACAAGCATTGGTTTACAACAATAGAGGTAGCAATATATTCGGCTTCAGCTGTAGATTGAGCAATTGAGCCTTTCTTCTTGGTGCTTCAACAAATCATAGCTGAACTAAGAGAAAACAATAACCTGAAGTGCTTTTCATATCTTTTAGAGATCTAGTCCAATAACTATCAGTGAATCCAATTAAATTCACACAACCAATCAGTTTGTAATGTAATCCATATTCTAAAGTACCTTGCAAGTACCTCATAATCCTTTTGACAGCCTTAAAATAGAGTTCAGTTGGTGGATTCATAAATCTAGACAGTAGACTTATGACAAACATAATCTCAAGTCTAGTAATTGACAGATAAAGCAAGGAACCAACTACACTTCTGTATAATATTGCATCAGCTAGTCCTGAACCATCATCGATGATTAGCCTTGCTCCTTAAACTCCAGGAGTACTCATTGATCTGCATTTTTCTAGGAAAAATTTGTTTATCAGTCCACGAGCATATTTTCCTTGTGAAATGAAAATAACATGTGTACCTTGCCTTACTTCCATTCGCAGAAAATAAGACATCATTCCTAAGTCATTCATCTCAAAGACTTGTTCCATTTTGTCTTAACTTCCACAATAGCATTCAGATTGCTTCCAATTATCAGAAGATCATCAACATATACCGAAACCACCAAAGTTTCAGCTTCAAAATTTTAAAAACAAAGTATAGCTTCATTACAGCTTTTTTGAAAACCAAAATCCTGTAGGTATTCATCAATTCTAGCATACCATGCACTAGGAGCTTGATTAAGTCCATACAAGGCTTTCTTTAACAAGTATACTTTGTCTAGATCTTTTTTAAATCGTTCTGGTTGTTCTACGAAGATTTCTTCTTCAAGTATGACATTTAGAAAGGCAAACTTGACATCTAACTGAAAAACTTGCCACTTGAGATGTGTTGCAATAGAGAGAAGCATTATAATAGTATCAAACCTTGCTACAGGAGCAAAGGTTTCGTAAAATCTATGCTTTGCTTCTGAGCAAACCCCTTAACTACCAACCGTGCTTTAAACTTGTTGATGGTCTCTGTTAGATCCCGATTCCAGAACCCAACCTCTTGCAAACTCATACATCTGTTGGACTCCGCTTGATTCCAAAGTCCAACACTTGCTTTGACATCACTTGTGTTGGGTCTGAATTCCAGAATCCAATCATGCAACAGTATTTTTCAATGTAGTAGAGTTGAGATCTGCATACGCAAGCCCAAT
>JANSVB020000449.1:333489-348188 GCA_025504935.2 Erythroxylum haughtii
CAAACGGTCAACGTGAGGGCAAAGGAGACGTAACAAAAAAAATCATTAAAAGATGAGTGTAAAGAGCTAAGAATAGGAATTACTTAGTTCCTTTCTTTAGGCGAATGCCAATGAATTAGTAAATCAACTTAGGCTACTTAAGGAAGTCTCAAAAGCAAAGGGATTTGTTTTTATGGCCCTTATTAGCAATCTTAAAAGGTTTAAGGCTAAAATTTTGGCCTTCAAGATGAACATAATATATAACCACGGTAACATTAAGTAAAGAATCGAAAAGAAGGAAAGGAGGTCAGTAGGCTAGAGCATAAGTTTGCACATGTTCCTACTGTAAAAAGACAAATCATACTCTCAATTATTGTTGGCTTAGGCCAAATATAAAGTGTAGTATTTGCAATCAGATGAGTACATTGAAAATATTTGTAAGGGCAAAAGAAAAGAGACATCATAGCAAGTAAAGATAGTAAAAAAAAAAAGATGATCTAGAAGCTGAAGAACCTCTCTTTAGTATTGTTGCCTTATTTGCTTCAACTAGTAAATATTCATGACTTGTAGATTTGGGTGCATGTATCATATAACTTATAATGAATCTTTTTAAGGTTATTGATAGAAGCTTCCAAAGTAAAATAAAAAAAGAAAATGATACTTACCTCAAAATGAAAAGAAGAAGATTTATCCATAGTTCAAAAGGTATAAAGTTAATAAGTGATTTACTTATAACTTCTAATCCTTATAAAAAATCTTTTAAGTATTAATCAATCGATTGAAAAAATATATGTAGTGTACTTTTTTACTAATGAAAATGTTGAATTTTATTGGAGTGTGTGAAGAACTCAATTAAAAAAAACTCAAAACATAATATATTAATTGTAATATTTTACAATCATAATACTTTCACCAATTCTTCACTCCACAATAACACACATCTATCACTTCAATACAAGAAACACATTCTCACATGCACTCACTCACATCTTTTTAATTGTTTTTCCACTCACTCCCGCATTATATGGTTTGGCTCCTTTTATACCCATCTAAAGTCAGTTGTTAATTGACTTAAACTTTCTATAATATTCTAGAATATTAGGCAAAGTTTATATAATAGATATTATTTATGGATATAGAATGGGAAGCTTATAGAGTGATCAAGAGAAAGGTTGTCGGTGTCTTTTTAACACTCCCCCTCACCAACTACTCTCTCATTCTTGAAGTTATAAGAAGTTTCCTCATAAATTCTTCAAATTTTTTCTATTGATTCCTCTGCTAAATAAGTCTGCAACTTGGTCTTTTGCCTTTGCATATTTCATCTCGATCTATCATTGTATCACTTTTTCTAGAACAAAGTGATAGTGTACCACAACGTGGTTAGTTCTTACATGAAACGTCGAATTTTCTACCAAACTTATTGCTAATTGAATATCACAATGTAACTCTATTGGATAGTTCATTAATTGATGGAGATCCACCATTACTTGTTTTATCCATTCCCCTTCTTTTGCTACCATTGTTGCTGCATGATACTCAGCCTCTGTAGTTGATAAAGAGAATGTTGATTGTCTTTTGCTACTCCAGAAGATTGCTCCACATTCAAGTTTGAACACATATCCAATGGTTGATCTTTGAGTGTAATGGTCTCTAGCATAGTTAGTATCATAGTATCCCGCTACCTTGAATGTGCTTCACTTTTTATATAGTAGTCCTAGGTCAAATGTTCCTTTGATATACCTGATTATGCGTCGAACTGCATCTAAGTGAGGTTTTCTTATATTTGCCATGAATTAACTAACTACGCTAATAGCAAATGCTATATCAGGTCGTGTTATTGTCAGATAAATCAAGCTTCCCATAAGCTATCGATACATTGTTGGATCTTCAAACTCGCGAACTTTTTCTGAACAAAGTTTAGTATTTACCTCAATTGGGGTGGAAACTGGTTTGCAGTTAAGCATTCCAAACTTATGCAATAAGTCTTTAATATAATTTCATTGTCACAAGAACAATCCCTCTTTGACTTGTTGTCCTTCAAGTCCAAGGAAATGCATCAACTCTCCTAAGTTCCCTAATCTGGAAGTTTACATAGAGATTACTTCAAATTTATTGAACTTCTTTTATTATCACCAGTAATGATAAGATCATCCACATAGACAAGCACTATTGCTAACTTTTCATTCTCATTTTTGACGAACAAGCTTGAGTCTGTTAGAACCATTGTGTATCCACTTTGCATTAAGAATTCAGCAATCTTGCCATATCATGCTCTTGGTGCTTGTTTTAACCCATAAAAGGCCTTCTTTAATTTGCATACATAACCAACATAAGCATTATTTTCAAATCCTTGAGGTTGCTCCATATATACTTCTTTGTCTAGTTCTCCATGCAAGAAAGCATTCTTTACACCCATTCGCCAGAGTTTCCAAGATTTGTTGGCTGTAAGGGCAAGCAAGACACTTATTGTTGTTATCTTTGCTAACGAACTAAACATTTCATCATAGTCTATCCCGTACTAATGAGAAAATCCTCATGCAATCACTTGAGCCTTGTACCTTTTGATTGTTCTGTCAGGTCGTCTCTTTACCTTGAAAACCCACTTGTAAGAAATTGGTCATGCATTCTTAGGTTGTGGCACTAAGTCCCAAGTTTGAATATCTTTTAAAGCTTGAATTTTTTTATCCACTCCTTTCTTCCAGTCAAAGCTTTGTAATGCTTCTTCATAGCTTGTTGGCTCAGCTACTCCATTTTCTTTCGTTAACGTTGCATTTGCATACTTGGGATTTAACCTTCTTTTCTTGATTGATCTACATAAAGAAAATTGAAGAAATTCTTATTCTTTTGGCTCTTCTAATTGACTTGATCTTTCTCCTTTAGGAGTTGTATAATGCACTCCAGTTTGTCATGGGCTTCTCCTTGATGACATGTCACTGATCTCTACTAACTCTTCTATTGAGTCTTGTGATTTGTTAAGCCCAAACAACTCTCGAACTTTTTCTTATAACTTTTCCTTTATTGCTTTATAATCAGGTAACAAAATTGCTTGTGGCAATCACCATGATAATGCCTCATCAAACACCACATTTCTAGATACATAGCATCGATTTGTATTACATCACAATATCTCCAACCTTTTGTTTGTTGTCATATCCCACGACTATGCATCGAATGACCTTTTTATCAAACTTACTTTGCAGGTGGTCTGGTACAAATACATAGAAAATATAACCAAAGACGCCAAAATGACTAACTATGGGTTTGATATTCC
Source organism: Erythroxylum haughtii (assembly GCA_025504935.2). NCBI lineage: Eukaryota > Viridiplantae > Streptophyta > Magnoliopsida > Malpighiales > Erythroxylaceae > Erythroxylum > Erythroxylum haughtii. The sequence goes on from JANSVB020000449.1 coordinate 336,740, forward strand.
ACAACTTTTCAAATGGTGAGATAAACTACAGTTGAGTTTGAGGTAATCTGTTGATATCGTATAGTGTTATCTTCATATACTTGGCCCAAAATCTAGGTGGTACATTTTTAGCATATAGCATGCTTCTGCATATTTTTGTCAAATGGTGATTCTTCCTTTCAACAACTCCATTCTGTTGTGTGATGCTCAGACAACTGAACTACTGAAAAAATTTATTTTATCATAGGTAGTTAAAAAAATCTTTGGATATGTACTCTCCCCTATTGGCTATATAGAGGGATAATATTCTTCTCCCTACTTCTTTTTCGACTCTTTCTTTGAACTTCTTAAATTTGATGAATGTATCGGACTTTTCTTTCATAAAGTGATACATACCTTGAATAATAGTCAATAAAAGTGATCATATATTGAGATCCACTAATGGATGGTTGTTTCACTCGTTTAAAAATGTTAAAGTAGATCCAATTAAGGGCATCTTAGCTTTGTATGTTGATTATTCGTACAAGCATTAATGTGCTTTTCCATATTGAAATCCAACATATATTGTATCATTATAAATATCTAGCCCATGAAGAGCTTTAAGTAAGGACTTCTTCATTATTGCCTTCAGCTTATGATAACTCGCATACCCAAGCCTTGCATGTCAAAAACAAGGTGCCTCATCTTTATTGTCTTATTTACATATGTCAATTATACAGTCATAACATAGACAAACTTCAAGTGTTGTCTTTCTATGATGGGTCTGCTTGTTAGCTTCAAGTTTCAGTACACCTTTACATCTTTTTGACTAAACACTACATAATTTCCTAAAGATGTAAGCTGTGAAACAAAGACTAAATTTTTCTTCATACCTAGCACATAGTAGACATTGCTCAATTCCACCTTATGAGGATTGTATTGAGGCATTATTATAGTCTGGCTGATATGAGTGATTGACAACTTAGAATTATTTGTTGTGACCACGACCCGTCTTCCATTATATTCTATTAGATTGATCAGTTTATCCTTATCTCTTGTCATGTGGTTAGAGCACCCAAATCTAGTCCTCACTGTAGTTAATTACCTCATCATTCAGCGTTATGTATACAGATTCTTCCATTAGCTCAGTCATGTAAGAAGTTGCAGTCTCTTCATTCTCTTCTACTACTATAGATGCTTAAAAATCCCATTCTTCTTCACTATCTTTACCATTATGGGTGGAAGTTGCAGCATTTCCTTCAACTCTTTTGAATCGGCAGTCCCTGGCAAAGTGTCCTATCTTGCCATATTAGTAACATTGGTTGTTCTATAGCCAATACTTTTTGTCTTCGTTATTTCGAACCTGTTGAGCTCCCCCTTGTTGAGAACATCTTCTTTCTTTGTTTTTCCATCGACCATCCTATAGCTTCCTTGGATTTTCATCACCATGTCTCGTAACAATTTTGCATTTTCCTTTATATGCCCTTTACTTACTGAACAGGGCTTTCTTCTTATCCTTTAATGAGACTTTAGACATTTAGTTGTCTAAGGTCTCTTGATTGACAAGAATATTTTCCAATTTTGTAAGGGTTGGTTCTTTGGCCCAACTACAAGTTGTAGTGACAATGGCATTATATTCTAGTCATAAGTTATAAATAATGATCCTCCTCATTCTACTCTCTATAATTGCATTTTGAAGATCTAATTTTGAAATTTCTCACAAAGAGATTTAACTTTTATGAAATATTCACTTACCGACATATTTTGTTGCGAGACTGATATGAGCTCATTTTCAAACCATTGAAACTTTGCATCATTGGCCCTGGTGAACAGTGTTTCTATACTATCTCATGCCTCTTTAGGTGTTTTTGCATCCTTGATGTGGTGTAGCAGGTCATTCTTAATTGTCACAAATAGTACATACATAGCTTTATCAGCTTTAATCTTCCATTTATTTAATTCTTCTACGTCCGTGGATGGAGTGGTATTGTCACCACCAATAATGCTCCGTAAGTCTTGTCCAAGCAAGTAGTATTGCATTCATAAGCTCAAATTGTTATAATTAGAGTTATTAAGCTTTTCAATAGTACTTGTTGAACTCGCAACATCTGCCATTATAACTTAATGATACTCAATACTTAACCAAGTTACTTTGGCCTCGTATCAACTACATTTATAGTCACTAACTGTAGATAGGCATAATTTTTATAGTGTCAATCTTTGGCAAAGACTCCTCGCACAATGATTTTGTACTGCTTGATACTATGGTTCGATCGCAGACCAACCTGATTCTAATACCACTTGTTGAATTTTATTAGAGTGTGTAAAGGACTCGATTGAAAAAATTCAAAACATAATATAATAATTGTAATATTTTACAAACAGAGTACTCTCACCAATCCTCCACTCCACATTAACACATTCCTGTCACTTTATTATACAACATAAAGACTCATATCCCTCACTCACACCTTTTTAATTGTTTTCCTACTCACGAACTCATTATGGAGCTTGGCTTCTTTTATACCCATCTAAAGTCGGTTGTTAGCCGACTTAAACTTTCTATAATATTCTAGATAATGTTATTTTAGAACATTAGAGAAAATTTATATAATAGATATTATTTATATATAGAATGGGAAGCTTTTAGAGTGATCAAGAGACAGAATATCGGTGTCTTTTTAATAGAAAATGTGATAATTGATATTAAAGGAACTAAATTAATGAAAATTTACATGTAAACAAATTTGTTCTTATTAGCTGGAATGCTCAAATTAAGTTTCTTAATGATAATATTTTTATGAATATTGTCAAAATTGCTCTATTGATAATATAACGTTAAGGCATAATAAATTGAGACATATATTGACCTTAGTATAAAATTATTGATGAGAATGATGTTGTGCATTGAAAGTAATAATACTGTCCACCAAACAAATACATGCACAATTGACATGAACAAATAAGTACTTTAAAACCGATAATGTTGGTCTGAGTACCAAACCAACAACAAATGACCACGCATCCCGGGAAGTATCCAAGCTGTTGGTTGTTTTTCAATTTCCTACGGAGTTAGGTTGTCTATATTGCTAATTTTGTGTCATCTAATCCCACAACAATCTCTCCAAACCAATCAGTGCTATCAGTTATGTTTTTCTCTTCTCTACCGCTTTGTTCATGTGGCGTCTATATAAACTGAGAGACATTAACCCGATTCGAGGTACTCAAACGATATATGTTGAAACATTAACTAAGTTGATAATAAAATAGGAGAATAAAGATTAGTGGTCAAGTTAAAACTTTCTGATTGGATTATCTCTAAATTAATTCTTTTTAATTTATATATTAATTAGTACACACAAATTTTAGATTGTTAGTTCGTTATTAAAAAAGCTTTATAAAAGGCTATTAGGAACCAATACTACGCTTAATTGGCCTTCAAAGAAGAGATACATCATTAGTCAAAACGTGTCTTAGACAAATGAATTCTGGAGCTTAATCAGTCTTAAGTATTTAACACGCTTTATCAATCTGCTAGGTTTCTTGGTAGAAGTGCCTTGTTGCTTTACCCGGAATCACTGGCGGTTGTCAATCTGTCCCCATTAACAACTTAAACGCGGGAGATTATTATACTAGCTCCCACCGAATTTGACAAGAGATTATACCTTTTTTTAACTTTTGTATCTCTTTTCCTGTCCCCTGCGACCCTACCACTCCAATTATGAACAGGTTTTCACTCTATTAGATAAGAAATTGTACCAAATCAAAAATACGGGCGAGAATATAAGTTCACATATGCACTTGCTTTGCAATAATGTACATATTTTGTAACATCGCTCCCGAGAAGACCGTCCAAAAGTCTATAAATGATGCAAGTTAAGTGAGCCACTTGAGAAAAGACGATATTTTCTTTTCCAAGTTCCACCTCAAATTTCCACACACCTTCCAAAAAGTCATCGTGCGGCCATATTTAATCTTGTAAGTGACCTACCCCACACGCATATATAAACATATTTCTATGGCTGCTTAATGATTCCTACGATGAACATTTGGTTGCAGAAGCGAACCGCGGAGTGGCAGAGAAACATGGGTACTCATTCAAGCTACACAAAGTTTGAAAGGAGATGTCAAGGACCTAGCAGCAGAGGGTTCAGGCTCTACCCCAAAAGATTTTCCGTTCAAAAGCTAAGTGCAAGGTTTGTTTACATATTCAGGCTCTTGAGCAAGTGGAGATGTTCATATGGGCAAGCTCTATTACGATCTCTGAAGAGAGGAATAGTGGTGATGAACAGAAGTAATAGTAATATGAAGAGGAATAACAGTAGCAGCAGGAGGAATTCAGTAACAACGGAGTTAATAAGCGGCTCCAACAAGAAGGCAAGTCCTAGAGTTGACACAAGCAGGTTGAGATCATTTGGACGGACAAATTCTTTCTATTCGGAAGCCATTGCAGAGTGCTTGGAGTTCATAAAGAGGTCATCAACTTCGGTTGAGCAGGATCAAGTCTGCTCTAGTTCGCAGAGGTCTACATATGCCTGATATAAACAGACACACGATGACGAGTAATCTTAGTTTTGTATATTTTAAAGGCAGTTAAACAAGCTGTGATATTTGTATAGGAAGCTTTTTGTTTTTTTTTGCGTTTTGATTAATTAATTATGTTTCTTTATTCATGCGTCGACCAAAGCCAAATGCAGTGTTTAATTACTGTTGTTTTGTTTTGTTGTATATGCCATTATGAGATTAATCAAAGATTCTTAGAGATTGTCGTGTGGTTCATTTCTTGCTTTTCATATGTTCATCTATGGTTGCCGGTTACTTAATTTGGACCTCTAAAGGAAAATTGTTGAGGTAAGTGACCGAGTTTAGATTTAGAAAGAAGTCCACAGGAGTAGGTGAAAGAAATTATCACCTAACGCAACTGAACTGATGTAACTTATTTTGACTAACGAACCAGAACCTGATAACAAAGTTAAAAGGTTTAAATGCTAACCTTCCATTTGTTGAAATTTAGATACTTTTTTTAGACAATTGGTTTGACCCTCTTAACTTTAGACAATTATTTTAAACTACTTACAAAAAATTATATTATAATATATGATTGTCTCAATTCAGAACAACCTTTCTATTCGGTAAAAATAAGGTTGCGTACTATCGAATCTCTACAGGAGAATTCAACTGGTTGTTGATGATATATGACTATTCTAAGTCAGTTTTAATAGCAATTTTTATTAAAGTAATTTGATAGAAATTTTAATGTGACAATTAATTTAATTTAATGAAAATATTATTAGATGAATAAAAATTATAAAAAAAAGCAAATGTTTTGAACATTTAAAGTGGGCTTGGGTACTGATCAAAGACTGGCATAGGGCTTCCATTAACAGAGACCACAGAACTTGACTTGCATGAATTAGCCCAATATATATCTATGGAGGATAGTGAACCACATATGTAGTACGTTAAGTTGCCTTCTGGTCTCAATTGCCTCAGCTTGAAATGGATCGATGGCATAACCCAAATGAGAGTCATTCGCTTTGAATTTTCATCTTGGAACCAAAACTACCAACGTACTTACGGCAAAAAAGAGTACTGTACGTATTCTTCAATTTGTTCCTTTTTTTTTTTACCTGATATTTTAGAAGAGTCCCAATTATGATAAGGTATTTTTAAGTCATTTATTTTCAGATTAATTATCACTCTAGCTGGATAGATCCCTTGTAAAAGATAAAATTCTGATTCTAAATTTTAAATAGCTACATACACGAGGAAAATTCAAATCCATGACCTCACTTAAGCTAAAAAAATCCCTTACCACCTCCCTGCGGTGTGAGGTTTCTTCCATTTGTTCCTTAACATAACAAAAAGACTTTCTTTTCGTTTATTCTTCAACTATTTTATGGTATAGTTTTGGCGCAAAGAATCAAAACTCAAAACCCTCTTTGTCTTTGCTCGCCGCCATCACCGGCCCTTCCCCTGTTTCTATAACACGACCGTCAGCTCCTCATTTCTTCCGTTTTTCTCAGGTCTGTTGCTTATGCTTCTCACTCATTGCTCTTGATTTGTGTTTTCATTCTTATGTATGGGTCTGGTTTCTAGGTCTGATTGTTATTAAGTTGTTGATAATTGAATCAAACGATTTGTTTTGCTGTGTATGCCTTCCCTATTCTGTTTCTAGTTCCATCATAGGTTTTGACGAGGATAAACTTGTTGGAAAAGTCTCTCCAGAGGTTAGTTCTCTTTATTGAAAATGTTGAAGTGATTAGGCCGTGAGATTTTAATGTACCAAGAATTTATTAGGTATGATGGAAAGAATTCAAACTTGTGTCTTTTGTACACTGTCTGGTTGATGTGTCCATGGGGATTTTTGGCTAAACCCCTATGCTTCATTTTCCTTGTTTGCTAGTTTACTTTTCCCTAAAACTAATTATTGATATTTGAAAAGGCCTAAAGAGATAGAGAAACAGAAGAAATACAGGAGAGTGTGTTTGTGAGAGAGAGAGAGAGGGATTATGAATCGTACACCTTCTAGGTTGAAGAGTTTGCTAAGAAAAGCTCGCAGCTTTATAGGTGTTGCTGCTTCCGCCAGCATCATTTCTCTAGCAGCTGATACAACTTCTCAAGTAACTAAATCTGCACCAACTATCATGGAGGAGCTTAGAACCCGTGTATGTATCATTGGTAGTGGCCCAGCAGCTCATACAGCTGCTATCTATGCCTCTCGTGCTGAGCTCAAGCCTATCATGTTTGAGGGCTGGATGGCCAATGATATTGCACCTGGCGGTCAGCTCACCACCACCTCTGAAGTTGAAAACTTCCCTGGTTTTCCTGACGGCATCGCTGGCATAGAACTCATGGACCAGTTCCGTGCCCAGTCAGTCCGCTTTGGTACCCAAATTTTCACCGAAACTGCCAACAAGGTTGATTTTTCCTCTAGCCCCTTCAAGGTCTTCACTGATTCCAAGTGCATCCTTAGTGACGCTGTCATCATTGCCACTGGTGCTGTTGCCAAGCGTCTCAACTTTCCTGGCTCTGATGTCTTCTGGAATCGAGGCATTTCAGCCTGCGCAGTTTGTGATGGGGCTGCCCCCATTTTCAGAAACAAACCTCTGGCTGTGATTGGTGGTGGAGATTCAGCAATGGAAGAGGCCAACTTCCTTACCAAATATGGATCAAAAGTCTTCATTATCCACAGGAGGGATACCTTCAGAGCCTCGAAGATTATGCAGAACAGAGCCTTGAGCAACCCTAAAATTGAGATCCTCTGGAATTCTGTGGTGGTGGAGGCCCATGGAGACCGCCTATTGGGTGGTCTCAAGGTGAAGAATGTTGTAACTGGACATGTTTCTGATTTGAAGGTATCTGGGTTGTTCTTTGCCATTGGACATGAACCTGCCACCAAGTTCCTGGATGGACAGCTGGAACTTGACTCTGATGGTTACATTGTAACCATGCCAGGGACCACCCAGACCAATGTATGTGGTGTATTTGCTGCTGGAGATGTGCAGGATAAGAAGTACAGGCAGGCTGTTACTGCTGCTGGCACTGGTTAGTTGCATTTCCTTCCTTTTACACCCTTTCTCTGAATTTATATTATTGAGGTTGGGTATTGGTCCATAGTTATTTTCATTGTGTCAAAATCCAGATGCCTTTTTCATGCTTATTTAACTTTATCGTTCCATTCTCCCTTTCTTAACATAATTAGGATTAAATTTTGTAGAATTGGCATCGTCATTCAATGCTGTCATAACTGGTCTTTGTCTATTGCGTTAGCTAGTTGCTTGGTGTGGTTCTTGCTTGTATCTCTGTTTTCTGCAGAATCTTGTTTACTGTGTTCACAGGTTTCCCTGCTATTTTGATTCTCGAGGATCTTGCTTTTCAAGATAAGCAATTTAGTGCAATAAAATGATAAGCGTTGCTTTGCAATTGCTTGATGATTTGCCTACAAACTAAACCATGGTTCCTAATTGCCAGTGATTCTTCTTTTTGCGATAACAAGCATAAGAGATTAACCGGCAATATATACAGGCAACATCAAGCTCGGTGACCATGTGGCTTGATTACCTAATCAAAGAAACAAAAAAAAATTCAATTTGTGGATGTCTTTTTTCTTAGTTCTGGTGCATAAGTTTCCAACTCTCTTCAAGATTCAAAACTTGAAGTGATCATATGCCATCAAGTTGAAATAAGTGCTACCAATCTGCCTAGTTTTAACGTGGTAACAAATTAACTTCAAATGATTAGGTCATCCAATCTGAAGTTCTTATAGAGACAGCGGATGTAGAGAACAGAGGCTAGTAAAGCCCTATTTGTATCCTCCTTTAGTGCTGTCATAACTGGTCTCTGCAGATTTTGTTGCGGAATTTATAGTAATCAAAGGCCGATTCAATCATCAAAATCACTCTTAGTGCAGAAAATAATTAATGAACCACTTATTCCTCCTCTCTTTAACCGGCTGCTTTTGTGGTGAAATTGGACCGAACTTATAATATTGAGCCATCTCACGATTGGGCCAAGTGCCGTGACTTTTGAATGATTTATGCTTTATCCTGCTTTGTGTGATTTATCAAACCATCCTCCCTTGTCCGTGGTGATGCAGGTTGCATGGCAGCTTTGGAAGCAGAACATTATCTTCAAGAAATTGGATCTCAGGAGGGGAAAAACGATTGACTAGCAAGGATGTAGTTATAAGAGAGCAATATTATCAACATATGAAAGGAAAACTCTTGGTAAAATTGCCGCTTAGTTAATACAAATTGATTGGCGATACATTTGGGGATATTATATTTGTTATCATTATTATTGTCGGTTAACATTCAGATTGTTAGTAATACATTTACGTTACCTGTTTTGTTTCATTCACTTCTAGCGATGTATGGAGATATATTTACTGCTAAGTGAAAGAGAAATGGTCAAAACGCGTCAAGAACATGAGGAACTTCTGAGACCATTGATGGTTTGGATTTCCAATCTTCTTTATTAAATGGATACAGGCTTGTATTTCAACCCCTTGTAGCATCCTCATCAATGGTGCTCCAACCAACCAATTCAAACATTTTAATGGTATTCGACAAGGGGATTCACTTTCCCCTTATCTCTTTGTCATTGCTATGGAAATCTTGAACATAATCATTTGCTTCAACTTCCAGAGACTTGATTTTAAATTTCTTCAAAAATGCAAATAATTCTCTTTTCTCATCTTTGTTTTGCATAGGATCTAATCGTGCATTTGGGAGCTCATCTATTATGAGCTTCTGTAGAATCTCAAGATTAAAAATCAATCGTTGCTTGAGTGGAATATATTTCTCATTAGATGTTAGATGTTATCAACATTGAGATGCTTGAGCATATTTTTTTATTTCAACATTCAAGAAATGTCTTTCACTTATTTGGAAGTCCCATTTTAGCAAAAAATTGAGATATCAAGCTTGTTTGAAGATTTTGAAGCAATACAAAAAAAACTGTCAATTGTTGGTAGAATAAAGCTTTGTCTCAAGCAGGTAGAGTTTAGCTAATCATTTATGTTTTAAACAATCTCCATATACATTGGAGTATTCATCTGCTTCTTCCCAAGAGAATTATTAAGGAGATAAAGAAATACATCATAAACTTCCTTTGATTAGTCAAAAATTACAATGCTAATGGTGCTAAAATCAAATGGGATAGTGTTATGAATAGAACATGGAATAGACCTTTCAAAGGGCAGGTATATAAGAGACGTGTTGAGCAAGTGGGGATGTAGAGAACATGACGAATGATCAATTATGTTATCAAGCAACTTATTTTCTTTATTTTATCCGGCAGCTTAATTTTTAATTTTTAATTTCTATAATTACTTTTAAGATTATGTAAGTAGTTAAGAAAATAGTGGTAAGTGGGAACTGGTTATGTAGAAGGTAGTTACTATTAGTTATTTGCAATTCATTATTTAAGAATGTAAGTTGGATCAACGAGAATTAATCAAAAATATTCATTCAAATTATGTGTTCTTGAGTTCTTTGGAATCTCTCATTTAATGATCCCATATTAGTAGTCAATTATTGGTCATCAAGGTAGAAAACTGAGAAACATTCTTATTTATAGGTAGATTTTACAGTTAATCACACTATAACTCGATCACAATCATAGGATTGTTAGAGCCAACAGTTATAGGTGACTCATCTACTAACTTGTAGAAACAATTCGATGCGTTTGTTAAGAAATACCAAGCGGATTAACAGAGGCTCTAAGAGGGGTATCAAAGGAATCGAGTTGAATTTTCTAATTGCATTGAAGAACTCTCTAGGGAAATATTTGCTACCTGGATTGAAGGACAACAAGGGGATGCAAGCAGTGTTAACAAAGGGCCACGGGAGAAGGCATAGGATCCTTACCAGATGAAAATTCGACCATAATAACCACGTTATGCCTGGTTAGAATTTCCGAATTTCCCACTTTTGACGGCAAAAATGACTCATTGGCTTGGTCAAGTCACTATGGTCATTACTTTCGGCACCAGCGCACTCTCGAAGATGAAAAGGTAGATATAGCATATTACCATCTAGATGAGGGTGCTCAGGTGTGGTTTATTAAATTGGATTGTGAAGGACCTGGAATTCCATGGGAGGACTTTAAGCAACAGTACCAACTTTAATTTGGGCCCTCAATTCAAGGTGCTAAATTGGGAGAATTATCCAAGCTTCCTCAAGTGGGCACCATAGAAGATTATCAACACAGGTTGAAGCAACTTGTAGCTGGAGCGAGATCCCTCATCACAAAACAAAAAATGGAGATATTCATTAATGGCTTGCAAGATTATATCCCCGTTAAAATTGAGTTACATAGGCCTAAGGATTGGACAAATGTCGTAAGTCTGATCCAATTATATGAAAGGCATGGGTGCCTAAGAGGAAATCTTCCTCTTCTCTCCAAGCCATCCCTGACCTAGATAGCAACCCCTCCTTCCTAGAAAAATTTCAAATGCCTTTCTTGTGCAGAAATGGAAGATCGGAGAGTCAAAGGACTTTGCTTCAACTTTGATGAAGTCTATACAAGAAGACGTCAATGCAAACGACTTTGCTGGTTATATAGGGTTGAAGAATTGATGACAGATGAAGAGGAAGATGACAATTTTGGAGAGCAAGCTTCGTCGAAATTGTCTTTGTACGTTATCACAGGTGCTAATCTGGGAGGACAAACTATGAAAATTCACAACATCATTTGTAGACATCCGTTGGTGATTTTAATCAACTCAGGCAATACTCACAGCTTTATGAATTCTCACTAGGTAAATATGTTGGGCCTCACTGTTGACTCAAAGGAGAAATTTCAAGTGAGAATCACAAACGACAACAAACTCCAATGCTCAGGTAAGTGCAGTGATGTCCCAATTTTGATAAATCATCAACTAATTTACCTTGATTTATTTGTTCTAGCTCTAAATGTGATTGATGCAATTTTGGTTATTAATTGACTTCAATCCTTGGGGTCGATTTTATAGGATTTTAGAGTA
>JANSVB020000449.1:355258-374071 GCA_025504935.2 Erythroxylum haughtii
CAACCATCCATTTTGTTTCACAATCTTTCCTTAACACAAATCATACTAAGATCACCTTTTCTACTTCATTTACTCCTAATTCTCAACTTCATTTCAAATTAATATCACCTATAAAAAAATTTATAATCCCTGATTAATCATGAATATCAATAACAGAACATACACATATATACATATTCTTCATCAACTTACTACACAAATTCATCTTCATTTTTGCTTTCATTCTACTTCTAACTTTCTCCTTAATTCTTCTCATTTCAAAATCTCTTATCCACTAAAAGAACCAAATCACAACATGAATCTATCCACATTTCTCATTTAATAGTTCTAATCTTCTAAGAAAAGTTCGGGGTTCAACATAGGATGAGTGCGGGAAAATGATGAATGAATGTGTATGATGTGTTCTGTTTTTGAGAGTATGAAAACCATGGATTATAAGTTGTTATGTAGATGACATAAATTGGGATTTAAGGTATAAGGAAGGTGAAATTTATGCTTAAGAAAGGTGTTTGAGAAATGTACTTGAAATGAGAAGAAATAAGATTTATGTATGATAGCAAATGATGAAGATTATGCTCTATTTTTGTATGACTAATAAAAAATGGTTTAAGGATATTATTGAGTTGAAAATTGAGGTGAGAATGAAGAGGAAATGATGTAGAGTTGATGAACTATGCATAAGATGGTTCGAATGTAACATATCAGAGTTGAAAATCTGGAAAAGTGAGAGAAGAATTACTGGAATATGTTAGCTAGAGTGTTTTCATGGAACATACGTATGTATTTTATCCATATCTTGATCTGTAAATATCCAAATGGGATGATTTTAATTTTACATTAAACTAGATACAAATGGATACAATTTTTTTAAGGGAATCAAATTTGAATTCTATCTCTAAGGGCTTCAAAATTTGGATTGAAATTGAGTACAGTATGTTGTCATAGTATAAGAACAGTCTATAGTATTTTGGGTATAACTTGCAGAATACTGAACTGAATTGCATAAAATTGATGTCATTAGAAACTTAAGATGGCCTTACAATAACTATCTAGAGTATACTATGAGTAACCTAGATGGTCTTACATTGATTTATTGTTTTGTTTAAATTTTGAGTTGAATTATTATGTGATGTGAACGTGTTGATTCTGGAAATTGAATATCCTAGGCATTTGATGCATGAATAATATATTGGAAGCTCTCATTGTATGTGAATTTGACAGAATATGTGATACTCAACTTAATTGTTGAATACCTGACTAAGGTTTGATGGTGAATGTAAATGTGAATGCAAAAAAATTGAGCACAAGTGAATGATTGAATACATATTATGCATTTCACTATATGAATGCATGATAACATAAAGGCAGTTATGACTAAAGTCACCAATGAAAAAGAGCTTAAAGCTCAAAATGTGGTAAGAGCCTTTGACTCACTATGTATAATGAACCTTGTATCCGCAACGGATAAAGGATAGCTATTAATGAGCTCGGTATCTACAATAAATACGGGACAATAAAAAAGGCACTCGGTCACAACAAAGTAATGAATGAAAGTGAGTCTCATAAACATTGCACATACAACTTATTATACATTATATGAATGATTGAATTGAATTGTATAAACTGTTATGAATGTATAAGGTGAATAAGTGAACCAAGTGTTATATAGTGCTTTTTGATAATTGGTGAAAGATGTGCATTATAGGATGACATAAATTGTTTTTGAACTTGAAACATAAACTGTATGTGTTATATGTTATGAGTGAGCCATCAATGATGGGTAGCTCAATGAGTTCGCAAAAATCATCAAAATTGTAACATTGACTTTGCATGTGCGAGATAGCGGGCTTAGCTTCTAGGAAAACTTAGAAGAGATCTAGTACTTCTTTTGGATAGAAGAAATTGCTCAAAGGTCGGTTAGCTAAGACTGAAGGATTTAGATAAAATTTTGTATAGTTCCTCATTCATGTAACATATAGCATATTTTGTAATATAGCTATAGACTTTGATAGTTCTTTGATATTGTTTACAAGGATGAAGTATGTATGTAATGTTACAATGTATATTCAATTTTTTGAAATGAAAATGAGGAATTGGGTTTTTTTTTTAATTATTGTGATATGTATGTTTTAATGATGATGCCATGAGAAGTGAATGTGACTACTCTAAGGCACTGCTTCTATCGAGCATGTGCTCGAATGTCTGAAGGACGTATGGACATAAATGATTGATGGGAGCGGGGTACTATATCTTCTCCCTAGTTCTGAGATTTGGTTTCATCTTGATGATTGATACCGCTTGGCTAATTGCTTAATACGCAACATATTAGCTTGTGAGTAGGTAGAAGTTAGAAGAGACTAGACATTTGAAATTTGGGTAGAAAGAGGTGAGAGTGTCTAGAGGTTTTAAACTTAGAGAGATAAAGTAAAAATGAAATTGAGTGAAAAATCGAAGTTAGAAATGAATATATAGGTGGATAGAGAGTAAAATAGTAAAAAATGACTTTAAAAATCACGTGCCCCTTTTAACCTTGCCATAGACCACTATCGTGGCCTGACTATAACTTTCACTCTCAATATCGAAAAATATCAAACTTTATGGCGACAGAAAGCTCTCAACAGAAGCTATAAGTTTCCTGAAGACTATTTTCTCAAATTTTGCCTAAATCAAAAAGTCAACTCTCAAGTCAAACTTTCTATCACTTTTCATCCCCAAAAATCAAACTTTCTTAATTCTTTAAATTTTCACACTTTTTCTCTTTATTTCTTGATTTTCAACTTCCATTTCAATCAACTCATTCACTTAAACTTTCATAACCCTTTCTAATCCACTCAATTTTCGAATTCATCAACATCTATCAATTCTTTTTTTCTCATAGGACAATACATCATAACAAAGTTCATATACAAAAATACTTATTTAATTTCATTTTTTATTTCTAAATTCCACTTAAAAATCGGGATCCAACAAGTGGCTTCTTAATTTTAAGTGATAAAATAAGGCAAGGGTAAAATTAATAAGAAATTAAATTAAATCAATTGAATATAAAAGTAAGAAAGTCAAGATTAAGCAACTCCAATTCAAGGAAAATATATCATCTGATTGTAATAATGATCATAGGTCTAAAATGAATATTTTTCATATTTCAAGCAGTTAATATGAAACATATTAGGATGATTGTAATAAGTCTTAAATTTTTCTAAATTAATTAGTTCAAGCCTAGCATCCAAACCAAAACTTATCATCTATTGACTGGGTATAATAATAATCCATGTCAAATAAATGATAGCAAGAAGCTTAGTAAAAAAAGACTAACCCTAAATTAAATAATAAAAAAAGTTGTAATTATTCAACCTAGTTTTCCTATTTATCATAAGTTAAGTATGCAAATTCATAAGTAACATATTTGCTACTTGTATTAATCTTTCATGACAATTACAGATCATTGAATTCATAGATAGCGATAGAATAATTAATATTAAATTAAATTTTCAAATTAACCAATATTAATCATTCATGAAATATGAAAACTCAAAACAAGAAATACTTGAATTAAAAACATAAATAAAAATTTAGAATAAAACCTCACAAAGTTACAACTAGAATATCAAATCCCTTTGAATCAGAATAATTGAATTTAACCATACATGACTTTGGCCAATAACAAAAATAGAAGAAAGACAAAGAATTGAGAGAAAAGTAAGAAGAGAGCTCTTGTGAGGATTGTTCTTTTTATAGAATTTTCCTAATATAATCCTAATCTAATTCTACTTTGCAAAGATGTCTATCAAAATCAAACTCAGATTTAAATTCCTAAATAGAAAGAAATTTCTAAGTTAAACTTTAACTTTTTAAGTGATCAACCTTATCTATTGCAACAATCTCTGCACTTCATTCAAAATTCATGATTATCATCAATAGAGTCTCAGTTTGGTGCAATCTCCACTTTTCATCTCCTAAACAAAGCAAACATTAATTTTAAAATAAATCCAAAACAAATGAGATAATATCAAATAATATATCAAAAGATTATATCAAGGCTGAAAGACTTAAATTTTATGTAGTTTAAGAAAATTTAGGAATTTTTAACTTTAAAATTTTTGATAAATAAATTTATAGTTTTTTAATTTTTAAAGACTTTGTTAAAAAATAATGACAAATACACCTGACATAAATATCGTATATAAACTAATTAAATGTTGCCTATATGATGCTTCAATCTAACTCCTAAATTCGAACCAAACTAATTAAATATGACTCAAAACTAATAATATGCTATAATTATCTTAAATTATTAATTTAACTTTAGTTTAATTTATTAGAATCGAATTTAAGAGTTAGGTTGAGTAATCATACTAGTAGCATTTGATTAGTCCATGTATGATATTCATATCAGTATGTTTCGTCATTATGTTTTAACCAAAGTCTAAAATATAAATTTGTTAAAAAAATTTGAGAATTAAAAACAGTTTTTTATTTTAAAGATTAGAAATTTTTATAGAATATCTTAAATTACAGTGAAACTATAACTCTTTACCTTTAATTAATTTTATTATATTAAGTTCTTTCTCTATTCTTATCATCTGATGGTCTTAAGAGAAAAAATAATTATTTATTGCTTACTTAACTTCATAATTAATGTAGAGCTGTCTCATTAGATTTTTATATGTAGAATTAGAATCTATAATTAAACTTACAATGAAGAAAAAAAAGAAAAAACATTGAATTATTCATCATGAAATTAAAAAATTAATTTATATACTTAGACATTTTATAATATTATAACACCATAAATGACATTCAAAATGAAATTTTATTCCTTTTTTATTTGGAAATAAACGTGTCTCAATCTTTGTGATTTAAATTATATAAATATTCATAAAAATAGTATCTTTTACCCAAAATTTGAATTACGTCGTTCAAATCCATTAAGTAAAATCATTAAATTTTTACTTATCTATAAATTTATTTAAAAACTGACTAATCAATCTTATGCTTTAATTATGCATAATTATTTAGTTAAGTGTTGATTTTTTAATAAAATCAAAATATTAAATATTTTATCTTCTTAAAATTTTCACATTAAGTTAAAAGATGTACTGAATTATTGAATATATCTTACTAATTCAAAAAAAATAAAGCCAAGCCTGGACAACACAAAGTTCAACCCTAACATAATTTATTTATTATCTTTTCACTCTTGGATCAAAATTATTCAAAGGAAAAATTAATTTTAATCTTCCAACTTAACATTCAGCTCTCTAATTACTAAATTTCCTAAATCAAACTCTACTTGGTATTAAAAAGAAAGAAAGAAAATCCTATGATAAAAAAAATTATTTATATCAAACTCTACTTGGCATTAACCAACTAAACACAAACTTTTAAATATTGAGTATCCAATTCAAATGTTATGAAAATTTTTTGTTTGTAAATATTAATAACATTTTTAACGTGGAATAATTAGTAAAACTTAAATAGTTAAATTTTGACATAAACATTGATCGGATTATCCAAGTTCATAAACTCTTTTAGTAGTCGTAGAATTAAGTTAAATTTTAAGAAAACTAAAAATTAGTTTCTTAATTTCAAATGATAAAACAAAATGAGAGTTTATGGTTTATTAACTAACAAACTAAATTTAACAAGGAATCAAATTAAATTAACTAAGTATTAAAATGAAAAATTCAATAGTACTTAGACTCTAATTTAAGTGAAGTATCTCATCTAATTGTAACATTGATCATTGGTTTAAAAAAGAATAATTTTCATAATTTAAGTAGTTAATTCGAAACTTATTAAGCTAACCAAAAAAATTCCCAAATTTTTATAAATTAATTAGTTCAAACCAAAACTTATTATTAATTGATTGAGCATGATAGTATTCCATATTGAATGAATGATGAAAATAAGCTTAGTGAACAAGAATAAACCTTAAATTAATAATTAAAATAATTACAACTATTTGATTTTGTTTTCTTATTTTTTATAAATCAAATATGTAAATTCATAAAAAACGTAGTTACTATTTATGTCAATCCTTTATAACAAGAATTCTTAGATAGTTGTAAAATAATAATATTAATTTGATATTGATTTCTCAAAAAATAAATGAACATAGAACAATAAATACTTGAATTAAAATAAAATTTAGGTTTAAAACAAAATCTTCCTAGATTACAACTAAAGTTTTGAATCTACTTGAAGGAGAATATTTAGAATCGGCCACTCATAACTTTAGTTCCAACATAAAAAATAGAAGAAAATATGAAAGATGAGCAAGTTCCAAAGAAACAAAAAAAGGGTAATATAGAGAAGTTAATTACTTGTCTTTCTCCTCTCCTACTTAAAACCAAGTTTCTTCTATCATGCTCCTGAGTTTTAACAAATGATTCTCCAATTTTAATGCAATCTCTATTTATTTTCTGTTAAAACAAAATAAACATTAAAATTTTCATTTAAGCACTAAAATTAAGCCAAAATAAAAGAAATAAGTGTAATTAATACAATCAAATCATATCGCACATAATTTCACAAGCGAGAATTGAAAAAGACAAATCCAACTCGTTAGCATTTGAAACAATGAAACTGTACAAACCCCAACATTAAGCCTTCACTTCTTTCAATGTGAGAATAGACAAGAAAACATATACCTTCTAAATTGTTTTCAGCTTCTTTGGATGGAAACATTAGGGATACTCTAATGAAGAAAAATAAAGATGGGAAGGGATAATCAACTCTCGATATTAAATTTTCAATTTTAACAGCTGCATGCCTTAAAAATTAAAGGCCAACTCAACAGATAATTTATACTCGGGTCTTGGGAGTAAAAAACGAAAAAAACAACTGGGAATAATTTTACAACAGCTTATACAAATCAATAGACAAGGATGATCACGTATAACGGTATAAGCCCAATGCCCTACATGGTTAATCACTTTCTTATTTCTGTTTTCATAAGGACTCTGGACTTGTAGAGGGCCTTATTCTTGAAGGCATTTGCATTCGTTGAACACCAAATGTATTCTTAGGTGTGATGGACATCTTGCTCATCGCAAAGTCAAAATGGTCAATATCAACATCTTGCATTTCATAACTCCTTCCCATCAACTTCTCCCCGTTGTCTGTCAAACCATCACCATCCTCTGCAATCTCTTCATCACTGCTATCCTCCTCATCACCACCGTAAGTAGTTTTCACATTCTTCCAGTACAAGAAGTTTGGCCTTATGAAACTCCTGACCAAATACATCAAACATCAAATCATATTCGCAGAAAAAAATTAAATATGCCACCCCTTCTCTGATTCCACATTCTAATCTTTCCATCAACAAAATTGTCGCTAAATCTATGTTAGAATGTGAATCATCCAATAATCCCTCAACATATTACCAACCATAAACTAATCTACAGAAGACTGTTAGGGAGACTATAACAACAAAAAAAGTGAGGGGGTCAGTTATCTTCTTTCCCCTGGAAACTCGAGATTCAGTGGCTCAGGATTATTTGGTCAACCAACATGACAGGAGACAAATTAGGAAAGAAAAGGGTATTTCTAGAGCAATTCTCAAAAGATTATTTAAATTTGAGCTCATTCAAATAAACTCCGACTCAAACAGAAGTGAAAAAGAAACAGAAGTAAAGCAATTATGTGCCTCAATTATAGTAGAAGATTAAAGCAACCTGTCACAATTTTTAAGCAAGCATGGGTCAAACGGAAAGAACATGTCCAGCCTCTCCAGCCCTCCAAAATCGCTCGACAAATGCGACTCCAACAGACTGCCAAAAATCAATGAATCAGGCAATGGCAACAGGTGAGCATCTTTCGCCTGTTTGAGAAACTCCTCTACTATTGATGGCAGACACACCTGTGCAACAACAGGGAAGCAAACACGATCCCAAAATTAGATTCATCAAATTTTATGGAGAGAATCATGATTAAGAATTGACAAATTCTGAATTTTGATGTTACTATTGGAATTTCAACCCAATGTCAGATTCCTCACCTTCAAAGGATTCAATTTACTCTTCAAAATTGACTCGATAGGCATGAATAGAAGCTGTGATTTGAGCGAAGGAATCTCCATCATTGACCTCATCCGAAAGCAGAGTACATACATGATGGCCTGTGGCACATAATTAAACATCAAGATAGGAACATAAAGAAAAACTCCCAGACCAAAGGAAGAAACCATCATTCTCCACTTGCATCCTAATGAAACACCAAGTATCAAGATAAGAACATAAAGAAAAACTTCCAAACCAAAGGAAGAAACTTGCATCCTACTACATGAAGCTCAATAACTGTCAAAATGCATCAATTAACACCAGCATGAGCACACAGTCAGCAACCTTAATAACCAACACGTACTTGCTGAGGATGCTATAATATGGACATGGAGATGAAGTCAAAACTTACACAATGAAATTCAGCTGCTTGGCAATAAAATGCAAGTTCTCATCTCCATTACGAAGATGACTCCTAAGCAATTTTTCCAATCATCTTTTTTGTCTCCCAATATGTGTTAACAGTAGGGAAAACATATTCTAAGTTTGACTAACACCATCTATGAAATCAATTTGACTTATAACTACATCAAAAGCAGACTTTCAAGAAACAACAGATGGGGTAATTGCAAATAAACACGCACAGATATCAAACTATTCATATAATTAGATGTTATAACAAAAAAAGGAAAAAAAAATACCTGACATCCAGAATAGAAAACTCTGTGGCCTTTTGGATTCATAACACCATCCTTGGATTTACAATATTCCCAACACCAATGCACCAGCCTGAAACACCATCCACATCAGTACCTAGTACCCCAAACAGTATTGAAGACCAGAAACATAAATGAATGTTCAAAATTGATCTTAGATGTTTCAGAACCTTTTCAATATTGTAGCAACAAATGCAGCTGACAAAAACTTCCCACGAGCCAAATAACTAGCAAGGTAAGCCACAGCACTCATCCTGCGTTATATAGCCAAAGAAGGTAGATTATGAAAAATGCCCTCTAATCTAAATCCTGACAATCTTTCAATTATTAAAGAGCCAAAGAAAGTAGATTATGATAAATGACCTCTAAACTAAATCCTGACAATCAATCTTTCAATTATTAAATAACGAAAGAAATAAGAACATGGATAATGTAACCTAGAATGTAAGGAAACTCAAACTAAAGTTGATTGATTGAATTGACTGCAGCTCAAAGGGGCAATAACATAATTATAAAACCAACATAAAACATCAGTCATATGAGCTGGAGGTTAGAACATAAATGAGATAAATGAAATCAATATGACAAAGGAAGTTGACGTTCAACTTAGGAACTCCATTCTAGAAAAACCAGATCGCTTGCTTTGACTAGTCACAGATATAAGCACATACAAATGAAAAATGTATTACATAGCACTCAGGAGGCTAATCCAGAACATAATTCTTCACCTAAATAAAATATGACGTAGAATGTGAAGAAATTCATATTGTAGGGAACACAGTAAAGGAAGAAAAAGTTGCAACATGCAAGCACAACCTAGGTTAGAAAACAGCTTCAAGCCAGAAGATAAGGCCAAAATGATTACTAATCAGAACTATTAGATTGTAAAAACCATGGGTGAAGATCCCCAGTCAAGAACTGTATAATAAACAAAACCTTACCGAGTAAGTGGATTGTCACCATAAATGAAACTATCCGCAAGCGTTTGTGCAAAGGTCACTCCACAGTTGTCAGGATCCAACGCGCACGCATAGAACACAACAAACTGCAAGGGAAACAAGAAAAAAAGCCTTAACAATAAACATTTGAAAACAAAATGTTAAGAGTTGACACAATTTACTTGTTATTACCAAAAGTTACTTCCATGTTACTTATCGTTAACAGAAAAGGAACAGCTTAAAGTAATGCAGAATTCAGCTTACTAAACTTGATACTTCTAATCTATGACTGATTCAACACAGTTTTCCAAGCAATAATTTTCAACTAAATGAAGATTTTGAATGAAACAATATGCAATTGACTGCCCTCTTGATAGCACAAAATAGCAGAACTTACACTATTACAGCTCTAATGAACCAATTAAGAATCATAGTTAAAGAGTAAGACAAGTTCATTACCTGAGCAAACTTGGATTTGTATGTGTTCAGAATGGTTAACATGAATGAGTCCACCAGAGTTTTAAATACCTGAAACATGAAGAGAAAGAGTCACTTTACGCCTGTAATGTTGACAAGATTTAAAATATGAACTGCATTCTGGTCCAGTTAAGTACCTCACTCAGACGATTATCACTTGCACAGGATTCTAGATGCTCAAAAGTCCTCACCATCAAGCTATCTAACAAGTCAGCTATAATGTTTTTGCCTAAACTCCTGTGACTTAAAGTTCTTGGAAGCTGTAAAGAGATCTTAATCAGCTTCAGATGCAAAAGTCATATTTAAAAAAAGAATCGAAACAAAATTGCCACAATTAACAAAAATATGGAAGGTGCATCTAGTGATTAATAACACAAATTAACCTTTTTATAGTGAGATCATGACCAAATTTAGTAAACCTACCATAGAGCAATTGTCATACAAGGTACATTTTGCAGAAAAAATAAACAGCAGCCACCCTAAGATAACTAATCGTGTTAAGTTGTTCTAAAAAGATTCTGAAAAACAATCGCATCTGAAAATTATTGAGATATTCACTGGGTTGTTAAGCTGAACTTATCAGCCAGTTATCTGTCTATGCAGGAGCTCCAACAGGAACTTTGCATTCTGTAAACATTTCTTGCATAATGTTGAGTCTATTTAGTATAACATGCCCCAAATGAAATCAGTATAAGCGAGCACAACAAACATCACTCAGGTAGTATTTTTTCCTCTCAATCAAACAGTACAATTCTAGCCTCCATTCTAATTTGTCTCATTGAGTAATTAATAGGAACAATTTACCTCACCATCCCCGTACTCATCCTCCTCCTCCTCCTCGTCATTGGCAGTGTCATCCTCCAGCTCAATTTTAAAAATGCCTTTAGACGAATCATCTCGTAGAATGTCATCCCAACCAATTGCAACCTGCATACAGAATTCCAACATTATATGATTACAGAGCAAATGGAGAACAATTTCACAGCAATCAATTCATAGGTACTTACATCCAATTCTATGAGCATATCCACTACTGCCATAAGCATCCTGTTACCATCATATTCCCCAACTGCACCACTCTCCAACCTCAGCATATTCTCCACATACATCTCAGTCTACAAAGGCAGTAAAACAAGTCTTCAGATCCAATGATCAAGAGCAAATTTTTATCAGATGAACCAAAAATTGAGGAAACAATGAAAAATAATATAAGCACCACTTTCTGATAAGGCACTAGACCAGACAGCAATAGTGCCAGAAAGCCAACTTGAACTCAAAAAGAAAATTTGATCAATTTCTTACTTTGATTACAGATGAAAGAAGAAATTATCATAAACTTGTTGAATGGGATCACACGTCATTTGTATGGCTATCATTTATCACTCACTAAAGGATCACAATCACATTTTTCAATGTTCAGAACAAATGATTAGACAATGGAATTGTATAATCACTTTGTGCATGCAACAAGAAAATAGGTGTAAAGCAGAAAAATAATCCAAAAAAGTATCATAGCTTCTGGCAAAATAACTGTGGCATGTAGTAGAAAAAAGTTGATACACAAAAATGTTGGCATTGCTGCAAAAGAAATAGCACAATGTTCAAGTTCTGAAACCAGAAACCCATGGCCATTGTTAACCATAGCTGCATTCATTTGGAACTGCTCTATCTATATGTTGAAATTTATCAAGATGAAACAGTCAAATAAACATCCATAATGCAAATAATTCCATACAGTTTGAACTTACACGGCATTTCAGTCTATCCTTTTCACCATCATTCTTAAAGGTCATTGGCATCTTCTGGACCACGATTGAAGATAACCTCGTAGCTGCAACAGGAACCAATCGAGCAATTTCTTTTAGAGCAATGTGAAGTCGGGAGAGAACTTGCTCCTTTTTTGCCTGACCACGGGGCTGCTTTAGTGCCTCTACTAAATACAATGGGGGCGTAAAATTACTCACGAGCATATCCAAGCATGAATCAAGATATTTTCCACTTGATGTAGCCTATCAAATGATAAAAAATATATAAAAAAAAAAGAATAAATGAGAGATTTCCACAAACTAGAGATTAATATTTCCAGCACTCTTGAAAAAGCATACCAAGTTTATAACTAGTTCAATCAGGGCATCCATGACATCAGGTCCATAGTTCCACATCTTCATACTAAAAATCTGAAAAGCTATCTTGTATGAGTCTGATTCCAATCTGTTACTCCTGGCACTCATAGTAAGGACAAAAACAACAACTTACAGAATTCAGTAGCGACTGATGATAAACACTGTCTATATAAGAAACAGCCCCAGATAATGCCTTCAGGCTTGTCTGTAAAGAAACAGTCAAATCAGCTATAGAGAATGCATGTAAGAGCTGCACCAAGTATCATTGTCAAACAAGACATTGATTGTGTAGCAAACCTACCACCAGCAGAGCCACCTCATCAGCTGCTAGACGTTGAGAATGATGCATAACCCCGACAAGTTGGTGGTAACTCTCGCTATCACCCTAATTCAAAAGAAGCCCAGCTCAGAACACAAACTCACTACCCTAAAAACAAAGGAAAGGAAACAAAGAAACAAATAGTTGACTTTTATCAGCTAATGAAACAATCAGAAAAGAAAGTCAAATAAAACAATCTATTTCCATATTGCAGCAAGAATCACTACCTTTTAACACTTAAGACGCTAACAGGTAGATTTTGGTTAAGGTTAAAGTTGAACCAAAACCAAATCAACATTCATCAGTTCTCGAGAATTCAGAACTGGAACCAAAAAATCCTTCAAGGAAACACCAAACAATGCTAAACTGAAAACGACCAGTTTAGATTGGTTTGGAATAGGGGTCGAGGAGTCCTGTTCAAAGAGTGAACAAAGGAATTGGTCAACCCATAAGCATGTTGATCAATTTTGTTTGTACACAGCCAGGAGATAGCCATGTAAAAAAATCAATAACTTCAATAATAGCCAGTTTCACAAACTAATAGCCAAAACATGAAACCTAGTTATATATGCCATTAAAATCCAATTCCATAAGCAGATAGCATGTAGACATACATAGATCACCCAACCTCAATGAAGGTTTATTTGTCAAGAAAAGCACATTTCCTTCGTTAATCCTTCACTACTCCCTTTTTGAGAAACTTAAAACATATTTCCCCAACAAACATTCATTGCTCTCATTATTCCAGTCATAAAAGAGCCCTAAAAATCTCGGACATTGTACTAGGAACACGAAGAAGTGAACTGCTCCTTAACATTAATAAGGAGTCAAAAGTATGGATTTCAGGAGATGGAATACACCAACGTGAATAACCAGGTTGGCTTTAAAGGGTTAAGCCATTGGCGTGCCTGAATAATTTTTCATTCAGTCAGATAACCAAAAAATAAAGGAAAGCAAAAAGGCTCAGCACAATAATGAAATATGAACAATTTACAAAACACAAATACTTCAAAGCTAAACCAAAATACAATTGGAAAAAGAAAAAGAATTTTCATGAACGAAAGCCAATAAGTTAAGAACATAAATTCAGAAGAAAGAGGGTAACCATAGAATGGCAGATGAAACTCTTGCAGGGGAATCATTATGCAGTTAATTTTAAAAATAATTTATCGACATCTAGAGAACAGCTATGTGTTGCACAAATGTGATGTGGAAACAACAAAGAAAATTAAGACTTCATAATTCTGGGAGAAATCGGGGATGATTTTAAAGTTACAAGTATGGGCAAGTGGACAAAAAGGCTCCCTCAGTAACTATTGGAGAATTATAGTATAGAGAAGGAAATCACAGGGAAATCTTCCAATAGTAGTAAGTGATGGAACAAGCCTAAAAATACATAGAGAGACATGACATCTAGAGGAAGGAGAAATCATAATGCTTACCGACTGAACTAAAACCAAGGCATCTCTGACATGAGAAACCAATTGGGAATCAGTGAAATTAACATCTTCCATGTCGTTGAACTGCGTGTACTGATGGGCTAATTCAACACCCATGGACTAAACTTCTTGCACTAAGACTAAGAAAAGTGTGATAGCGAAGTAACCTGCGAGTGTGGCAAAGCGAAGAGTTAGAACATGCAAATCATGAACAGAAAACAAGCATAAGCAAGGAAGTCCATGAACATGTCACTTAATGTTAAACCAAAGAAGAAGTTATTAATTACATGAGAGCATTAAATGCTCTTCTTTCTGAGTCACTACACATACGTAGAGATGTTTCCAACAGGGGACGCAGTTCGTCAATTGAACGTTCAGATAGTTAACTCGACATGCATGAAGTAACTAGCATGATGGAGATCGAAAAAGAACAAAAAGATAAAACAAAAACATCAATGGGAATTAAAACCACTTGAAAGAAAGAAAAGAGCAGAAACAGACGAACGCCAAAGACCAGGAATTTTAGCTCTTCTAATATCGGTCGGTGGTGTCGCCGACAGTAATGATCGTGTCGAACGGTGACACAGCAGCTTTGAACGTGTTGTCGGCGAGTTAGGTTAGGGCTGTCGACTATTCTTCTTTGTTTTGAGGAAGAAAAGCAGGTTAGGGTTTTAGTCTAAGCCCTGATTTATTCTGACGCGAAATTTTATTTCGGTTTATATTCCAATTTTAGCCCTCAAGGACGTGGATGTTACGTAATGATCAATGCGCGGTTGGGGAGTTCAGTTATACTCCGAGTCTGATAACAAGTAAAAATTTATGTATTGGAATACAGAATTGGATTTGGGTCAGAATTAGTAGTTCTATGGATTTGAATTGTTTGGGTTTACTAACAAGTCGTGAGGTTAGAAAAGGGAAGAGCCTGAATTGGGCCCCATAACCCAATAAGGGCCCAAATGAACCATAATAATACAAAATTATAACGAGATAAGCAAACAGGCTGTGTTTGAGCTGTCCCCTGACCTTAAAATGATTTAAAAGGTGGGGGCAGGACCAGGGCCAGGCAGACTTTTAAATTTTTTTAATAAATTTGTTTGAACAGAGTACACACCTATGAATTAATTAATCATTAATGTTGATGGGTTCTCATAACTGTGGGTCTGCAACGCAAATCCAAGTGCTCCAAGAAATCCACCCCTACCTTTTTTTTTTTTTGTTTAGGAATAGGATGCTTCGTTTGCAATGCAATGGAGA
Organism: Erythroxylum haughtii; assembly: GCA_025504935.2. NCBI lineage: Eukaryota > Viridiplantae > Streptophyta > Magnoliopsida > Malpighiales > Erythroxylaceae > Erythroxylum > Erythroxylum haughtii. The sequence continues at coordinate 370,531 of JANSVB020000449.1, forward strand.
TCATATTTTATTCTTCAAACTTTAGTGATTATCAAAAAGAATACGTGTATTGCTAATATTTTCTTTAGCCGAGCATGTAATGTATGATTGGCATCTGAGAAGGTGAAGGAGAGGAAGGAAAGAAAAAAGTAGCATTACCTCAAGTCCTAATCGGTCACGAACAGTGAATGAATTAGCGTTCGCATTAATTAACAGAGCAAACGCCCAGGTTATATTTGTATTTTGTAAGCAACATAGCTTGTTTTCCATTTTAGCGAGGCTTGTTGGTCATGCATGCACACTTGTACTATTTACAAGGGAAGAAAGCAGGTAACACGTGAGTGAAGTCCCTATTTCTCTGCAAGAGCTGTGTGTGAGTATAATAATAATAACATGACACCAATGCTAACGGATGATGTGATGAGGATCAGAGTCGGACTATCAACTGCACTGGCTATGGCTACAGTTGGATGTTTGGTTTATGGACAGAAAGTACCAAAATAGCTACACGTGTCCCCATTAGGTCTATAGACATCGTGGACTCCTGCATTTATTACCCACCTACATACCCACGAGTCCTGCAACCCCACGCCACATTCACCGCGTTCCGCTTGCGACGTTGCAAAGAACTCACGTAAATATATGAATAAGATATTAAAAAAAATAAAACTATAACAGAAAACTTGATGCGTATTAAATTAAACTGTTTAAATTCTTATTAACATATAATATATTAAATAATTACGTAATATATTTAATTGATACTAAATTAAATAATATTTTTTTTATTTCAAGATTCATTTCTAATTGATTGTTTTCTTATCAAAAACTTTTGTTGTAAATAGTAATAATTAGAGAGTTAAGATTTTTATTATTCTTTTTATTTGATGTTTTGATGTAATTATTATTTATTATATGATAAAATTGTATTATTTCAAATACTTAATATTGGTCTTAATTTTATACATGTTTGATTATTAAATGGGCTTTTTTTACTATATATATCTTAAATATGTGAAAATTAATGTTAATAAAAAATAAATTATTGTTATTTTAAATTTGTATTATTATGATTTTTTGAAAATGCAAAACTCTATGATATAATAATGAAGTATTTTGTAATTTTTTTAAAAATAAAAACTATTATATAAATTAAAAAAAATTGAAACAATACTCGAGATAAAATACTACCGTACCAAAAAGCCCGGTTATTGATGTATGCGATTAAAATTTTACCAAATTGGGATTGCAATTAAGTTGGATGTCTATCTACTAATCTAATATTAAGCCCTGCATTTCTTGTTTAAGTCACAAAATCAGTAATGTGACATATGATAGTTTAATAGATCAGAGAAATTTAAATAGTTATAAACACTCAAACATCTCTTCTTTTTTTTTAGAAAGGCACCAAACTAATCCAACTCAAGAGACTTATCCCATACACTAGAATCTTAGAAGCCTTTCATTGTCAATGACAAAATAAGCAGAATTATCAGAAATTAAAATAGACTCTAAATAAGAAGGACTATAGTTATAGAAAATTTGCATATAATAAGACTACTATAACTAATAAATGAACCGTTTTATTGATAATTTTACACATCAAATAGAAGGACAAATAAAGGAAGTGTAATTCTAATATTAGATACCAAAACTCATTTGTAATTTAATGATAACAGAACCTCCTAGAAGGGCAACAATCCTTTACTAATTTGACATCATACAAAAAGACGTAAATTGGCGTGATGAATGATTAATGATAATGTGTCATTAGAGGCATGGGAAAGGTGAACCTTTTGCAAAATTCAGTTTGTTGATCTCACATGTTAGAATAAATCATTTGGTCATAATGACCTGGTGAAATCATTTTCCTTGTATTGGAAACCCACCATACCTCCCATCTGCTTGTGTTATATAACAAATAAATAATCAAAGTGAAAGGGAAAAGACAAGGGAAAAAGGAAGGGAGTTGTAATAACTAACAAGACAGCGTTAGATAATCATTCAGTAATTGATAGGTTTTTCTTCCATACCTTTTATTATTTCCAACTGTGTCGTATGGGATTGGGAAATGACATGTTAGTTTGGTGGTTATTTTCTTACAGGGCGAGGGCGGTCGAAATGTAGAAAAAGAATAATTAAAAAAAAGAATTGGCCAAAAAGCAAGAAGGAAGTTGTAGAGAGCGGAGATAGAGAGAAAAGAGTAATAATATGGAAGGGGTGTTGTGACTTGTGAGCAATAGTAATGGAAATAGCTGGATTTCTGAGAAGACCACTCAGCATACTCTGTATTTCAGGCTTAACCCTGTTCCTCCTCATCCCCTGACAACCCCTTGTCTCTCAACTCTCAACCTTGTCCTGCTTCTCTCTGTCTATCTCCTGTTCTTTTTACCGTTTCTTTTTGCTTCTCTTCTACCTTTTCAGATTCATTCACTTTACCAGAACACACAAAAAGAAGATAGGGTTTCAACTTTCAACTGCCTGCCTGCCTTGTGTTTCTTATAAATCTGAAGACGCTCTATTTGAACTCCCTCTTCCTATTGATTCTTTTGGGGTTGTGGAAATTTCCCAGTATCGGAATCTCGATGGAAACGCGGCGTGTGGAATCAGTGGACGAAGTAGTAGAGGAGATCATGAGAATCCACAGATCGCTGCCCACGAGGCCTGGAGTCGAAGACGTGGAAGCGGCCAAGGCTTTGATCCGGAATGTGGACAAAGAAGACCAGGCCAGGCTAGACGCCATTAACAGGCAGACCAAGAGCGCTGGTGTGCCTCAGGAGCTGTTCATGATATTCCTTGAAATGCAAAAGAACTTAGTCTACTTCCACAGCAAGGAGCAGAAGAGGGAGGCCTTGAAGTTGCTCGATCTGGAAAACGTTCATGCCCTGTTCGATGATTTTATTCAGAGAGCGTCCAAGTGCTGTTTACCTTCTTCTTCTTCTTCTTCTAACGCTACTACTACAACAAGTACTGTTAATGATAATTCAACTCCAACTCCAACTCCAACCAGTTTTTACTACTACGAGAAAGAACCTGTGATGAATATTACTACTACTGCTGCTGGAGCAGCTACTGAATTGTTTACCAGAGACGATAGTTATGTGAAGAAGGACAAGTCATCGTTTTACCCTGATCCTATTGGTGGTGTCCAATCTACTCCCCAGATTCTCGATTCCACTCTAAAGCCCCCTTCTTCCTTAACGGCTTCTTCAGGTTAGATTTTTATTTTTGTTGTATATTGAATTTACTGGTTTTTATGGGTTGTGACATACATCTAATTCCTCTTGTAGGTCAAGAGGGTGAGAAGTTGAGTCTAATAAAGCTTGCTAGTTTATTTGAAGTCTCGGCAAAAAAGGGTACTCAAGATCTCAATCTGCAAAACAAGTTGATGGATCAAATTGAGTGGCTACCTGATTCAATTGCCAAGTTATCAAGCTTGGTCAGTTTGGATTTGTCCGAGAATAGGATTTTGGTCTTGCCTGCTGCCATTGGAGGTCTTTCCTCTTTGACAAAGTTGGATTTGCATTCGAATAGACGCATTTCATATGCATTTGATTTGATC
>JANSVB020000449.1:415872-426017 GCA_025504935.2 Erythroxylum haughtii
TCATACACCATTCATCAATAACTCCCTACACACATTCAACTTCATATTTACTTCTAACTATCATTAAACATGGTTAATCCAACAGATCAAGAAAAGAAGAATGCTTGTACTTACTTGTTTTAGCTTCAAAGTCTTCAAGATCTCCAAAACCCTATCTTCCTTCTTTCTTTTCTTCTTCTTTTCTTCTCACACCCATGACATTCCTCTTCCTCTTCTAAGCCAAGACATATTTCTATTCTTGTTTTTCCCATTTTGCCCTCCACTTACTTAGTTCTTCCAATTCTACCCCTTCTTTCATTTAATCCAACTACTTACCTTAGGCCATAATTTAATACCTTAACCAAACCCTAATTTAATTCTAACTTTGGCATAATAATTACACTCCAAATAAAATAGTTTATCTAGAAAGACCACAACATTTATTCAAATCATGCTTAATAAATAAATAAATAATTCGGGGCCCAACATTTCAAGTGTATAGGTTAAGTCCTAAACAAATCACTAAGAAATGGATGTAAGTCTATCTATTTTCAATCAACTTATGAGGAAAGTCTTCAAGAATATTTAGAAACAAAATGTCCCTTGATGGTGACTAGGATTTGATGAATGCTAAATTTAGAATTTTGAACATATTCTTTTGGTCTTTTGAAAAGAAGAAAATTTAATAAATCATGTTATAAAATTATAAATAAAGGAAGATAATGGTTTTGTGAAGATTCAGTAATTAATAAAAAGAATAGTGATACTAGAAATAGCTCTATTGTTTGGTATAAATCGATCCCATAAAGAGAAATAATGTTAAATGAGGTAGATGATCAACAATTATTATAGTGAATAGTATACACCGAAAGCTAAATTTCTAAAATAATAAGAAAAGAACTATAAGAACTCATGGATTTAGTACTATCAAATCTTTGTTGTGAAAGTCTTCAACTCGTGGATTTCTATTCTTTCCACATCTTATAGAGGTAGGACTTGAAGACAATAAAAGGTAATGTTTTGTCGTACCTAGGAAGTTAGCTAAAAGCTACTCATTCACTTCATGGAAATCGTCCTCAACCTTTTTTAGGTTGCATAGATTTATCAATGTAATTACGATACCCTTGGAGAAACTAATATTACAAAACACGTGTGAGATTGTTTCAACTTTGTTTCTGTATAGTAGGGAAATGTTGGGCAAATTTAGGAATTATAATCTATTTATTTTATTTACTATTTCTCTAATAACTAACCACATATGAAAGTAAGTTTTCAAAAGTAGGTAGTCATTCCAAATTACTTTATGCTTGAACTCCAACTGTCTCACAGTTTATTCCTATATGATTGATTTATGTACTAGCTAAAACTTATATTGATCCAATGGTATTCATTATTCCTACTAGAATTGCGACTATATGGAGGGAGCATTTATGAGAGTGCATTAGGGACTCCATACCATAGTTTTTCTCAAACCCATATCTTTACCTTTGCATCATTTGGAAGTGTATTCATTAAGGAACTTTCTAGTTGGCTTTTGTATAATATCCAATAATATTATAATTATCATAGAAAATAGATGCATTCTTCTCATCCCCAATCTTGTATTCTATAAGTTCATTTAGAAAAGCATCAACCTTAGTTGTTGTTTGATACACCGGGAAACAGATGGTTATTTTAACTTCCTATATAATTTTGCCCTTTAAAATGTAGGTATGTAACAATTTAACCAAAGGGGCTTCCCTATTTCCCATTAGTCTCCAAATTCTTTTCCGCCAACACTTTAATAGACAAACGTAATATATTCAATAACCAGCCCACCTTAAATAACAAGAGAAAAAATCTCACTCCAAACTACTTTGAAGTGATATCTCCCTTCTTTATCACTACCTATATGAACCTTTTGATAACCTTTTCAATGGACTTAACTACTCCCTTGGCGAGGAAGAAGTGACATGATTAATATATATAAAAAGAGCTAATGACTAATTTTATCAACTGCAATCTTTCAACATTAGATAACTTCCTATTACACCATATACCCAATCTCTTCTGGAATTTTTTTATTAGCAGGATGTATTCTAAATATTTTAATCTTCTGGTAGCTAGTGATAACCCCAAGTATTTGAAATGGGGTTGTAACCTTTATTGAATATTTTAATCTTCTGGTAGCTAGTGATAACCCTAAGTATATGGTCTAGAATTTCCTAACTAATTGTATCATTGGCTTTACTGAAATCAATCCTGATAACACAATTCCTAAGGGCATTTTTTATAGAGTAACCTTTCATTAGTTCTTGACACAATAATATTATCCCCTATTTGTCTTCATTCCAAAAAATGCACATTGAGATTGTTAATGGTGGTTTACAATGCCTTTCTTAGTCTTTTAGCCAAGATTTTAGCTATGATCTTATAGATAAAATTGCAATAAGCTATAGGTTTAAATTCACTAAGGGAGATTAGGTTATGTAATTGGGTATGAGACATAGGAAAGTCTTGTTGATTTCAGCTAACACCTTTAGAATTGGTTTTATCACAAGGAACCTAATTTAAGGCCATACCTTTTAAAAAAGAAAACCTAATTAGGCCATCAGGATCTAGGGCCTTTTCAGGACTCATCTCATGCACAACTTGTTCAATTTCCCTAAAGTTCATAAGGTTATTAGTTCACCGACTTTTTCATGTGAGAAATGATTGTTGATAAAAGGTCTATAAAGTTGGGAGGGAGGAACTTACTAATTGCTGGAGTACAAAGAGATCCCTTGAAGTCTCTAAGGGCCTCATCTTTGAGCTCTTATTGAGAGGAGATTAGGATCCCCTTGTTATTCATCAAGGAACAAATCCTATTCTAATTCCTTCTTGCAAGAATTATTTTATGAAAAAACCTAGTGTTTTTATCCTCCTCTTATAGTCATTTAACTTTTAACATTTGTTTAGGAATAGAGCAATGATTCCCCTTAATAGTTAAGTGGATTCTTCTCATGTTTTAGTTACTAGGGATCACCATATTGCTTATATACTTCTTTTAACTTTTCTCAGTTTCTCCTTAGCCTCCTTAACAATTTGAAAGTATTGTTTCCCCTTAAACTCTTAATCTTCTTCAGTTTTCATGCATACGCAAGTTTTATGACCCCATATTAAGCATGTAATGCCCTTCTTAATGGCTTCGCTAAAATTATTGTCCTTTGTTAGGTAGTTAATGAATCGAAAAGGAGAACATATATTATAAGCACGACATAGAAATTGGATTACTATAGGTGTATGGTCTGAGATTATGGTAAGGAGAAAGTTATGGTAAGGAGAAAGGATACTTTACTCTAAGGAAAACTTGTCAACCATTCATTGTTAACTAATTCTTTATTTAGTTTCTTCATTATATGCCACATATCAACTTGCTTATTACTTCAATTGTAAAAAAAGACTTCAGATTTAAAGATTTATCACTTCTAACTCTCCAATACATTCCCTAAGTTCGTTAATGAAGTTTCTTAGGTAATGGTTCTTACACCTTCTGAGGCATTCATTGTGCAATTGAAGTCCCCTAATATCATCTAAGGGAGATTCACTTGTAAATGAATATTTTGTAGATCTCATCGTAATTCTCTCCTTTGGAACCTTAGATTAGAACTATACATAAGTGTAGCTGCAATTACTAAGTCTTCCAGTAAAAAATTAGCATAAATATGAATATACAGGTTACTAGATTGATTACATCAACTTTGATTTTCCTTGAATCCATAACTAGAACTATACGACCATAATGCTGGTGATGGTGATTTCACACAATGTCTCAATGGTCCATCACTAACTTAAGTTTTTGTAGCTTTTCACTACTAAGTTTTGTCTCTAAGATGCCTATTATACAAGGCTTATTATTCAAAAGGAATTCCTTAAGTGATTAATGTTTTTTGGGACAATTTATGCCCTTAATATTCCAAGCAATTAGTGACATGAGAAATTGATTCTCTTATCTGCCTTCACTTTGCTTTTCCCCCCAAATTCTCTCATTAACTTTGCTTAAACTCCTCACTACTTTTCGCTTTCCTAGCATTTGGACTCTTGTGCCATGGATTGTTTAAGCTTCTATCCTATTATTCATGTCCTGACCCTCTACCTCTCTCTACCTCATGCAATTTTGGATCAACCTCCACTATCTTTTTATTAGTCTCATTAGTTATCCCATTTGGGCTGAAAATGGATATAAGTTTCACCTACTAATAAGTTTTAATCATCATGTCCAATTCTATTAATTAAAAATTGTGATTAATGTCTATATTTATTAGCACAATTTATTATATTAAGAGTGGTTATCTCTGGTTATAAGCAATAAGCATTAAAAGATAATAAATGATTATCATGTTTAAAAATCTTTCACTTTTAATTTTTATTTAGTAAATTTTATGTTCTATATAATTTTTCAAAGTGTTAATTTAATAATATCTTTTTGTTTATAAGTTTTCACTTTAGTGATCTTTAAATATCACGATGAATTGTTATTTTCAAACTTACGCATTATCATATTCAAATATTATTAATATTTAATCCGTAATAACTCACTACTCTTTTTCTTATGCAACTAGAGAAAAAGAATACTAGACATGATAATTTATTTGATAAATATATATTTTTAACTTAAAAATACGTTTATTAAACATAGAATTATCTTTAATGAGTAAGTAAAAAAATAGTTTTTTAAAAAAGTAAAAAGAAATAACTTTTTTATTGATCATAAACATATTATAAAGAATGATATAAAATATCATAAAACTTATTTTTGATATCCAAAAGTATCTATCTTAAAAACATTAAAATATTTAAATAAAAAGACTTTAGTAATATACTAACACTAATAGTTTATTTTATAAAATAAAAAGATTATTTAAATTGGTACAAAAACACAAACATAAAGCTACTTTATAAATAGGATAAATTTTTTTAATACAAATTTGCAATACTAGAAAGAAATATCAAAAGTAGTAAATAAAATATTTGAACTTCAAAATTGCTATAAAACTAACTTACTGTTAATCTTTAGTTAATGGTACGAATACGACCATGTCACATTCTAAGATTCATTATTAAGTAAATATATACATCAACAAACTAAAAAAAAAGCCTAATATATAACCCTAATCTTTACACAAAACTTATAACCTTTTTGGGAAAGTCAAAATAGCCAATCTATAACTTGTGTATTCTCGGCGATCTTAGTCTATCAAACACAAATTATATATTAATAACACTCTCACCAAGTAAAAATCAATGCATTGTATCATCAAGTTCCCTTCTTCTCTTTTTTATTAACAAAATAGTATTTACCAAAACGAAGAAACAATAATTATTCCTCCCTTTACATGCATTATATATATTCGAAGTTAAACCATTAAAATTACTTCCAACATTAATAAGCTAATCTAATATTTAGCACAGTAATAACTAATAAGCAAAGGCAATCGTTTTAGACACAAAATACACAATCTAGTATTTTCGTAGAAATCAATTCGGTTCCAAAAACTTAGCTTTAGAAATTTTACAAAGAATAAGAACTTTAGGTACAAAGAGAATTAATTTTCACTTTGATAAATAATAAAAGTTAAATGCATAAATTTACTGAATTTAAAAATTAAAAAATCTTTAATATTTTAATGTTTATGGATTAACTCTTAATATTAATATCTATTCACAAAGTAACTCTTATTGAGATAAAATTTAACAACAATATTTAGAATTAATAACCTTTTTGATAGGTGTAAAGAAGTAGTGGTATATTAACATTTGGCGTTAAAAGGATAGATATTTGTTTGGTGAGAAACAATGCAATGTTGAAACCATAACCCAAAAAATAGTGTAGAATACAAGAATCACAGCTATGGAGTCTATACTTATTCTCATAGCTGTAGTAGATGAGATAGGTAAGTGATTTATAATGGAGATAATAGCTATACTCATAGCTCTCTATTGTATAGTTCCAGCTATACCATATGAGATGTAGATGTAGTCAGTAAACTTTTGGCTCTTTGAGCATATAATATCATGTACATAAAAAAATTTATAGATTTATTACTGAATTTTAATATATTTAATGGTTGATTGATAAGTTTAATATATTAAAAGATTAGTTTCAATATCATTAAAATCCAAAATGTTAATATTAAATCCATCAACACGATGGCCTGAAATTTAAAAGTGACCAGATCGAGAAAGGCCATTGATCATACTTGAAGTAACTAAGGAGTGAATTTGACATATAATAAACAGCCTATAATGCAATATCTTAATAAGAGCTAGAAGCAATAATAGATGAAGAATGAAAGCTGCTTAATTTATTCTGGCTGCTCGGTACGTAGTTCATTGATAATTATGCAACAAACAAACAAACAAAAATAAATGAATAGTAGTTGGGTTCCGGTTCCTGGGGAGAGAATGGCAGGTGAAGTGAAGGAAACTGAGGTTCAATATGAAGTTAGTTTAAACGAATGGCCCTCACAAAATATTGATGGATGAGTGAGCGCAGAGCAGATAGCCTGAGGTGCTTGAGTTGGAGACGTCAACGTCATCTGCTGTCAACCGCTCTCGGAGGCATTTACTCTTTCCCTCTCAGTCTCACAGGTTTGCCTTCTTATTCCACTTTTAAAGAGTAATTAACACTGATTCACTGCCACTGACGATGCTTTCAAGGACTTGCCTTATTTCCATCTATCATTGTCCTTCAAGCTCCGATGCTAAGCTTTTGCATTCTCATCGCATTCCACAACCACAGACCAACACATTGAACACTTTACATGTGCATCTTAATTTATTACACACTCTTCGGTTACTTAATTTCCAAGTACGTGCATAAGAAATGAAAATAATGCTTGAATGCAGACAATGAGATTTTTGGATCTCTTCCTTGTGGCATTGGTTCCAGTTCTGAAAGTACTCTTGCTTACAGCACTCGGCTTGTTCCTCGCAATAGACCGCATAGGTCTCTTGGGAACGGAAGCAAGGCAACATCTTAACAAAGTCAGCGTTCTTTTTAATCTAATCTTAATTTCTCAAACGTTTTACTGTAACTTGTAAGTGGAAATGACAATCAAACCTGAGAGAAAAAAAAAAAAAGCTGCTTAATTATGCACGGAAAGATTCGGTATTAAGTCTCTTCTTAATAGCAGCACTGAGTACGTCACTAATTTATGAAAGTCATGTGCAGCTTGTATTCTACGTCTTCAGCCCTGCGATCGTGTTTAGCCAACTAGCGGAAACCATCACTTCCCACAATTTGGTCGAACTGTGAGTCAAGATTTGGCACTAGATTTTCACTTTCAACTCTGTCACCCTCGATCCAATCCTTGTTGAACAATTACATAATTACTAGTAACCAATGTGTTAACTGGCGTTGATATGCGTATGTAGATGGTTCATGCCGGTGAATGTAGCGCTCACATTCATCCTTGGCTCTGCAATAGCCTGGATTCTCATAAAAATAACCAGAATTCCACCCCGCCTCCACAGTATTGTCATTGGTTGCTGTTCCGCTGGTAATTTGGGGAATTTGCCTCTCATTATTGTTCCTGCTCTTTGCCAGGAATCAGATAGTCCATTTGGAGATTCCACTGTTTGCACTACTTACGGCAAGGCCTATGTTGCTCTTTCCATGGCGGTATGATATTTCCTGTTTGTTTATATTTGATGTATGCTTATATATCACCACTTGGACTCTTCACAAACTAGACTTTAATAAGAACAATTCCTCTAATGGATTTCCCTGGGTGCACTTAGCTACATGATTAATGAACTCAGATATATGAATCAAGTAATTACCATTTGGGGCTTTGTTGTTGATACCATGTGAAACAGGTTGGAGCTATATGCCTATGGACCTATGTTTACACAATCATGCGGATGTATGCAGACAAGAACGGCAGTTATACAAATGCCCTTCCTGATGATGAAAACAATTACACAGAAGCACTACTTGACGATGCCCTTCCTGGTGATGAAAACAATTACACAGAAGCACTGCTTGACGATGCCCCTCCTGCTGGTACCTCCGTTGCTACATCTAGCAAGAAGGTGATTATTCTTTATGCTTTTTGATTAATAGGTATAAGGCGAACAAAAGTGAGATTTCTGTGATGAACTTGACAGGCAACGTTCATTGGAAGAACCTTTGAACGTGTCAAGAAGTTGACGGGGAATATCAACCTGAAGAGGGTATTCGCGCCATCTACAATCGCAGCGGTACGTGGTCATTAAGAAGTAATTTGTTAAGTAATGCAAAAATATGATGGAGTTGTTAATTATTATTGTTAAACATTTGAGTATTTATTCTTCGGCATCAGGCACTTGGATTTGTTATTGGGACAGTCTCTCCAATCCGAAAGGTGATGATTGGTGAAAGTGCTCCCCTTCATGTCCTTGACAGCTCCATATCTTTGATAGGGTATAGAATCAAATCCTACGTCTATTTAACTACTATTGAACTCTGCTACTTACATGGCAACTCGGAGTGTCGTTGAAAATTGTCAAAAATCTATAAGTACAGGGATGCAGTAATTCCTTGCATGACATTGATAGTGGGAGCAAACCTTCTTCGTGGTAATTAATGAATGAAACTAGCATTTTCTTCTGCTAGCGTTAACTAGTACTGCTATTCATTCCAAAAATTGCTATTTTGTCAGGTTTAAAAAGATCAGGAGTAGGATTAAGAGTAATAGTAGGGGTTATCATGGTGAGGTACGTATTTTTGCCAGTGATAGGAATTGGAGTGGTGAAAGGAGCATATCATTTTGGAATAGTCGGATCAGATTCATTGTATCTCTTTGTTCTTCTACTTCAGTATGCGCTTCCGCCCGCGTTGAACATGGGTAATTTACTGATATTATTAATTTATTTTTATGATTTGGTATCGTTATCTTCGAAGCACCATTACTTTGAAAATTCCATCTTTTATAACGTTAAATAACTTCTAAGAAAAATTTTGTATTTTTGCCGTTTCAAAGACTTTGTCTTTATATGTATATTAATTGAAATGATTTTGTCACTTTCTCAAATTTTTTAATATATAATCTTATTATAATTGTTTATTATTAATGATATTTTAATTAGAAACTAAAAAGGAATTTCAATTTTGGTGCGCCAACATGTTCTTTTATTAGAATTAATTATCCGATACTACGAGGAAATTGTATTATACATCATACTAATTTTAACAAGTTAAAGAGATTTCAGTTCTTTTTACAATGACCTAAACTACAAAATTATATGGCTAAACTTGTTATTTCTTTTTTAGGATAGTATGTTGCGTTATATGGCAATAATACCTATTTTGTGAATGCATTGGCAGGCGTTCTCGTGCAGCTGTTCAAAGCTAGTGAGAGTGAATGCTCAGTGATTATGATGTGGACTTATGTGGTGGCTACATTCTCTCTTACCCTTTGGTGTACCTTTTATATGTGGCTTCTTGGCTAAACATGTCTGATGTCTCCTACTAGTTAGCCAAGCACATGCTTTATACTTACACCATAGCCTTTGAAGACAATTCCATTTTGGGTACTCATCCAACTCATTTTGGGAATTGAGCTTCACTAAAATATGCCATTCGTGGATACTTTCCAGAAGCACAAAAAAGAAGCATGTAACCTGTAATTTTGATGTTGCGGCTGCAGAAAATTCATCAGCTATTCCATTTCTAATTTTCTTATATCTAATTGAATGTTGGCATATGAACAAGAAGGGTTAAAAAATGATAATAGAGAAGCACGATTAGAAATTACAACTTCTGATCAAACAATTTTCAGTTCAAGGTCTGGACATCCAACTTCTGCTTTGTGTCGCTCGAAAAGATCTTTCAATGCTACTACAAACTGACTGTGTACATCAGCCACCTGCAAAATCAAAACATAATTGAACTATCACCCTATGATTACTCTATTAATTAGTTCATGTTTGGATGTACTTGCACATCAACATATTAGTCACACAAGGGTAAGAGATTCGCGCAATTGATGGACTTATTTTTAATTTGACAATAGCTTTAGACTCTCCAGCCAGTATGTTTACAAGCTATTATTTACTGCACAAGCAATCAACAAGAAGAAACTAAGGGAGGGCATGTAGATAACATTCAGGTCAGAACCGTACGTTGGGCATCACTAATAATCTAAAGCTTTTCTATGCATTTA
>JANSVB020000450.1:0-14979 GCA_025504935.2 Erythroxylum haughtii
GCACTTCCGCCCTTCGATATTGTCCGCTTTGATATGGTGGGCCATCCTCATGGTTTTGCTTTGCCCCTACTCGAGGGATGCAAACGCGTCTGCCCCTTTTCGGGCACAATAACGTTGAGCATATAGCTCTGATCTGCCTTTAATGTGGTATCCGGGCACTGCGTGGAAGAGCCCTCCGGGTATGCACCACCTCAGGGGGGCCGCGATACCAAGGCATTATCCTCTTGGTTCTTGAATCAGTCACCACTCGAACTCAAGACCTCAAGGTTCTTTTCAGTATCAGCGTTTGAGCTCGAGGCTCTTTTCAATTACCATAAGAATCAACATGTAAAATAGATTGGAGAGAATCAAACTAAATAATCTAAATATTTATTAAGGGAGGAACACTATTTAATATTTCAATCCATTCATCTAGGAAAGGAAATCATGTCTACTCTAATAATAAGAAAAGATCCTTATATTGAGAAAGTTTATATGAAAATTTGCCTTTATCATAGATAACATATCGATAGATGTAAATTCACTTTAAATGAGGATCATAGCATTGATATCATTTATATATCAGGATGTAACCAATAAAGACAAAAGGATAAGTTTTCTTGATGAATTTGTAGCTTCCTTTATGTTGTAAAGAAGGAAGGCAGAAGCATCCCAACACCTGCAAGCCATCATAATTTGCCTCCCTTTAATATAAATTAAAATATGAAGATTTATTTTTCAATATTAAACAAGGCATCCTATCAATAAAATATGTGGCAACAAGGAAAGATTCACTTCACATAAATAATGACGAATTTGCATTAAGCAATATAGTTAATTTCGTCTCAATTATGTTTATGTTTCATAATCTTTTTTGTTTTGGAGCCCGTAGGCAAGATATTTATAATTGAATCACAAAATTATATAAATGGTTAAAAACGTATTGAAGTTGAATTATCCATCTCTATCACATTGAAAAATCTTAATCTTCTCACCAAACCGAATTTTTATAATTTTTAAAACTTGAGAAAATAAAAATAAAATTCAGATTTCCTTCACAAAAGTTAATGCCTAGTGTGTGGAAAACATCAATAGATAATAACATAAAATCGAAAATCCTGATTAGAAGTAAAGGAATCTAAAAATCACAATATACCTTTTCAAAAGGAAATTATGATATTTTATTATTCGAATTAAAAGGAAATTTGCAACTTTTTATAAATTGACAAATAGCGCAAATAGAAGAAGTAGCTTTCCAATTTATGGCATCAATGATATTGTTTCCTTAGAAGAAAGATAAAATATTTGAATTTGGATGACTAAGTCATCAGTGAAATAAAGAGAATGAGTCACTTCCTTTGATTGCTATAAAAGCTTCTTAAAGCCCTAAATCCAAGGTATAAAGTTGTCCTTACTTATGCCCCTTCCCATTATCTTCTTATGTTGATCCTCAACAACAAAATCAAAGAAGGTAAATTGTATTACTTAAATTGTTATTGCGACTTTCCAGAAAGAAATATTTTTCTTTAAAATTAAAAACTTGACCTCCTCTATCACCATGCCTTTGTACATGTTGGCTAAAAAAGTGGCTTGATTATGTTCAATATAACCTCTTTCTTCCTCCTTTTAAGTCAAAAGAGTTTGTTCATATCCCTGAAGGGTAAGACTAAATTGATTAAAAGTAGGATAGGTTGGCTTTGTTACCATAACCAGATGAAAACTTTAATATTTTTTCCTTAAACCCGAACAAATTGAAAAACTTTGTTAAAATCTAAAATTGGCTTTTTGATAGCAACAAGGTTATTGCAAATTAATTTAAATTTCTTTACATACTTATCTAAGGAACATGATCCTTTCTTAATTATCATAAGTATGTTTTCAAGTAATCTTTCTTTCAATGATTGTTAGTAACAATAGTTCTAATAAACTCTGGAGATTATAGGTTGTTGCGTTTTCACCAATTGATGACTAAGCTTCTTCTTTATTTGTATAGAGAAGCCACAAAATAAGTAATCTATCTTTAGTTATCTAAAAAGTGTAGTCTAAATTTTTAATCTTATTTGCAAATATTTTTAAGTCTTTCCACTATTCTTTTTTAGATGATGGAGAACCATGAGATTTTGAGCAAAATAAAGGATCTATGATTACTATGTGAGACATTTATTGAAGATTAATGTAATCAATACTAGATTTGAACATTAGTATAATAACTAGATTATTGCCTCATTTAGAGAATGACTTATTAGCCATTTTTTGGCGGATTAAAAGGTTTTAGTTGTTTGACCATGTTAAACTGCTAATAATTATGTTTGGTAATTAGCTAATTCAGTTGGTGGATTGAATCCAGTTCGCTAAGTTTTGAAAACCCTACTATAAGGAGAGTTTTTGTCTAGCAGCTAAGAAACTAAGAAAGTAAAAAATTATTATATCCAAAAGTTATTACAAATTACTCAAATAGATGGAGATAGAGATAGATAGAGATAAAGATATAAATAGAGATATAAATTTGACTTAATTTATACAAAACTTAAAAAATTAGTCATTAAATTAAAATTTTAAAATATTTAAAAGAAAATTAAAATTTCCAAAAAAATAAATACTTTTAAATTTGTTATTTCTAATTATATTACATTAATTACTTTTGTATATACCCAATATTTAGGTCCCTTTTATATCAATATTTAATATATAATATTATTATCACTTGTATATTTTGTTTAATTCAATTCAATTTAATCTGAAATTAATAAGTCAAATTTAAATTAATTAATTTTATTAATGTTTAAATTTTAAGATATTAATATAAACAGTTTTTAAAATAATTTTTTAATTTATATATTAAAAATATAGTTTCAATTTTTAAATTTTAAAAATTAAAATTAAAATAACAAAAAAATTATATTTCCTTAAATTAGAAATTAAATCGATATCATTTTTATATACTCAATTTCATATTAAGCTCGTTGGTGTTATATTTGAGGAAAAACTCCTTGTGTAATTCGATCAAACCTATTTTCAAACTTATTTTTAATGGCATTTTAGTGATCTCTTGAGTTCTTTAGTTGGCCCTTGCCAATTAAAGAAGATTTTGAGAAATTTTTAATCGAACTCATTTATCATTGAGAAGTTGTATTGAGAGGGTTTTTGGTGTTCTTAAGGCTTAATAGAAGATATTGGAGAAAATGATAGTGTTGACTTCTTTTGCTCTTTCTAAATTCTTATGAAAATATTCAAAGAAATACTAAGATATAAACGACTAATACTCATGTCCTTATAAATCATTTTTTTAAAATCATACCCTCATAAGTTATTATCCAAATAAACAACTAATACTAAACATCTAATTTTATAAAACGTTATTAAATAAACCTTAATGTTATCTGCTGGTCGAATAAGCTATATTAATCCACTAATAGAATCAATTAACAGCTAATGTAATCCGTTAATTGCCAAACAGGGTCTATAAGTTAGAGTTCTGCTATTTTTTTATTTAAGAAAGTTATTACAATAGAGAAAATATTGATGATTTGATTTGTGGATCTTACTGGCATTATTTGATTTTTGATATTTTATTATGTTTCTCTTTCACACACGCATAAGTGCAAGGTTCTTTTTCATGTTGTACATAAAATAAGAAGATACATACATAGTATTATAAAGAAAGTTTCTATTTATTACTCTAATAATGGGTTAACCTTTCTTCACTACTTAACTGGTTATCTTCTATCATCAAGAGGAATTCTTGAATTTCAAGTTTCCTTTCCTGATGACTTTATAACCTGACAAACAAAAGTTACAGAATGCATATGTTAATTTTTAAAAAATGAGCTTGAACCAATATTTTTAACTTGCTGAATTTATGTGATAAGATGTTTTTTTATTGTTGCTGTGAAATTGAAAATTTTTTATTGGAGTCATGAGAATACAGAAATGGAGTTGTTCAATTAAAAACAATCAAATTTGTTAGCATTGTAATTTATCATCAAATTAAGAAAATAGATATTTTATTATGAGTGTAGATCCCGAAGGACGTAGTTTCGCACTTGGTTTTAATGCAGTTGCTTGTAACTGTATTTGTCAGTTACTAGATATAAAGCAACTGTATCAACAACTGCTAATTTTTCATCACAAACGAAAATAGAAAAATAAATACGAAATTTAACATATCAACACTCGAAATTTGGTAACACAGTTCGGTACACCTTGCCTACGTCTGTTGGGCCCTTACCTAGCTTAATACTTTCACTAATGAAAATAATTTTATACAAAGCTTTACTGACCCTACATCACTCAATTCTTGACACTATCCCTTGTTCTCACAAAACTTGAAGGTATTTCACACCCAATAGTATGACCACCTTATACAGATTTTCTTAACAAAGTTTAATGATAATGATACGAAATAAACAACTAAAATGATTAAACAATAACTAACATAAACAAAGACAACACTTGAGATAAAAAAGCAACTCCCCTAAATATGTCACTTCATCAACGAAAGAAAGGGAAGTTGTCAATTGAAAGATCTGCTGTGAGGCTTCAATATCATCATTAAAAATTCCACGCACAATAGCTACAAAATGTCTCAAATTAACAAACATTTCTTCACCGAAACGTCATACACAAAGGCTGCAACAATCACAACAACTGCTGAAGTTTTTCACACCAAACTGACAACAAAGACAGTAGCTACAAAGTCACAAAAACTTCTGAAATTTTCGCACACCAAAAATAAAAAAACGATAGCCATAAAATTACCTAAGATAACCATCAATTTTTGTTTAAGGATGGATGAATAACCAGCTGCAGAAAATCATGCAATCAACCAAAAACACATCACTCATTCACAATCGACTGCGTCTGATACCATCAAAAATCATAGCCAATATGAGACAATCCCATCAAATAACAAAGACTTGGATTGTATGAAGAAATTAATTGGAAGATTGCCACTCACCCATGTTTTACGGTAATTAGCAAAAAGAACATGAACATTACATAGCCATAGGCACATGCACAAGCTAGATCTTCTCATCATATAGAGAGTCTTCATTTAGTAGAGTTCTTCATTCAGCACCCCCTGTGGTCATGTGATGCACATCCATATCTTTTACAAGATTTGAGTTTTTATCCAAGTTAAACTAGAATTATTGTTTAATTCCAACAAAATAACAATTCTTAACTCATGGTTCAACTAGCTTTACCCAATCAAATCCAATGTATCTTCTACCTTATCTTGATTTGAATTTAAAGCTACATTATCTTTGAAATCCAATTATCAAAAATGCCAAAACTAAATAATGAGAAATATAATATATATCTTAACAATCTCCCTCTTTTTAGCATTATTTGTCACAAATCTGAAACACCCCTTAAGGAAGATAATTAGATATATAACATCGAGTTCACAATTCACATGACAAAAACTCTCCCTTAATCCAATATCTAAACATAGACAATATCATCCAAGGTTAACAATCATCTCAACATAAACAAAATATAAAAGATAATGCAGCAGCCAACACAAACTCAAGTCTTCTCCCTTTTAGGGATAAAGGATGCCAAAAAGCAAAACTAATAGTCACTTATATACCTTGAAATCTCTCCCTGAATGGAATGATCACCAAAAACAATATGATATCTCACCCTTGGGACAAAACACTGCCAAAAACGAAGAGTTCCTTTAATGCGATCAATCTCAGCGAATAAAGAAGCATAAAAATCATTAGTAGGTGCAACTGAAGAATCATAAGCACACCAAGATGACAAATTACCATCAGTCAAAATACTAACCAATATGTCAGTGTTCACATCAAAGTCATCCGCATATAACTAATTAAATTCATAAACCTAAAAAATGTATTCAACGAATCAAAATCAAACTTATTCAATCTCCTCATCACATAAACTATGTAAAAGCATATTGCCCAAACTCATACAACCCACGATGTACAAAGAAACTAATATAAAACTTGAAAAGCGCAAATCTTAGAGAACTCTTAAATAAAAACTTAGAAAGCCTAAACGATAACTCCTTCGAGACCCTCTTTTTTTAAAAAAAAAACAACATCAACATATACTTCAAAAATGTAAAGCACACAGTCCCTGTGCAACTCGAAGAAATTCAAACTTGGACTTATTTCTTGTCACATTAACTCTGTCATTGGATGTTTGGTTGATTCCTCCCTCATAAGCAATCAATTGGTTTTCTGTTTGAACAATTTCTTTAACAGTAACAACTAACTATGAATCTGTGCAGTTTCTTGTTTTTTCTTCACTACATCTTAGTACTTGTAATTGACCATTTCTATCCAAAGTCGGTTTTGGTAACATGGGATGTTGTTGGAAATTTAATAGAGAGTGTCTAGATTTTCGATTTTGATCCCTTTGAAATGTCATTTGTAGCAACTTGTAACATTTTGTCCTTATAATGGCATGTAGGTATAAATTTTCAATTCTTCATTGAGATTTCTCCTTGGACATAACTGATTTCACCACTTTTCTCATCATTAGACTTAGAACATTCACCTTTATGCTAATGCCTTGAAGGTCTCCTTTACTCTTACCAAGTTCCAACAACTTTTTTAGCTTTTCGATACCTTCATTTAACATTTTTATTCCCTTTTATGTACTAGCCAACTTCAACTTTGTTTCATCAAGCCCATCTATTGTAGATAACAATTTCTTATCTAAATCTTGAACGATGCTCTTCATAGAAGAGTTTTCCTTCTTTAACTTTTAATTCTTCTTATATGTTTGCACTCATTTTGCATACATCAACTCATAGGCTTCATAGATATCCTCCTTTTTGTCATCTGATCCACTATCATCACTATCATAATCTGATATTGAGCCTATGCATACAACTTTGGTTGCTGGTCGGGCGGGTTCGATGGCTCTATATGAATTAGCAATTTTTGATCCCTCTAACCCTATTCTTGATCCAATGTGGAGACAAGGTATGTTCGTTATACCGTTTATGACTCGTTTAGGAATCACCAATTTATGGGGCAGTTGGAGTATTACAAGAGGAACTATAACGAATCCGGGTATTTGGAGTACGCTGATTCATCTGTGTTTTTCCAATAATTTTCTAATTTACTCACGTTTTCGTCGTCAGTTACTTCTTTCTTGGTTGTTATTAAGCAAGCAACTGGGCTTTTGCTGTATAAAGCAACTAGCGAAATGCTATTCATAACTTCTTCATTTTCGGATTCATTCTTACTTCAAGTGCTTGTATAGGATTTCTCTTTTCTCTTCTTCACGGTGTTAGCACATTTCGCTTGCACATGTTCGAAGCTTTGACACTGGTGACATTGAATTTTCTTCATTTTTCTTTCACCCTTTTTAGTTTTAGCTGCTTGTTTGAAGTGGCTAGTTGATGAACTCTCGTCGTTCTGTCTAAACTCAAGTATATCCTTCTTCACTTTCTTTAACTACTTGCTAAACATTCTTGTCAATAACTCCATATTCTCATTCTCATCGGATTCATCTTTGAAATCATTCACAACTTTACCAATCTCGGCTTGCAGTGCCAATCCTTTGTTCTTCTCTTGATTATCCCTCAACAAATTTATCTCAAAGTTGGTAAGAATCTCAATTACCTTATCCAAAGACAATTTAGTGATATCATGAGCGTCTTCGATGGCCACAATTTTTGGTATGAACCTCGGAGGCAACGATCTCAATGTCTTCTTAACCAATTTCATGTTAAATTACTTCTTCCCGAGATGATGTGCTTAGTTTGATACGTCACGTGGTCTTTCATGGAAGTCTTCAAATCTAATAGTTAACATCTGAAGTTTTGAGACTATCACAAATTTCAATCCTTCATGTATAGTCTTTAAAGTATCTCATGCTTCTTTCACTTATTCACAAGCTAATATCATAGCAAAACGACCTTCATCAACTGCACTAGAGATAGCGTGCAGGACTTGAGAATTTCCAAGTGTTTTGTCTTCTTAGGCCCTTATCCACTCAAGTGCATCTTTAAGCACTACTTCTCCCTTTTTATCAGTCATCATTGGATGTGTCCAGTCATTTAAAACCGAGTTTCGGGCTTTTGTTCCTTATGCCTGAATGAATACTCTCATTCGTGATTTCTACGTAGGATAATTTGAACCATCCAACAACGATGGCCTGATGATTGATGCCCCTTCTATTATAGTTATAATTGCAAAACACGGATCTACACCGACTTGATGTACCAAGTTATGATTCGATGACCCTCTCTGATACCAATTGTAAATCCCAAAGTACGTAGTTCAGCAAAAACTTGGTTATGTCGTAGTTGCTTGTAACTGTATCTGTCGGTCACTAGATATAAAGCAATTGTATCAGCAACTATTAATTTTTCAGCACAAATGAAAATAAAAAATAAATATGAAATTAAATAGATTAACACCCGAAATTTGGTAACGCAGTTCGACACACCTTGCCTATGTCTGCGGGGCTCTTACCCAGCTTAATATTTTCACTAACGACAATAGTTTTATATAAGGCTTTACTGACCCGACACCACGCAACTCGTAAAAGTACATTTCAATCCTCGTCCTCACAACTCGTGAAAGTATTTCACACTCAATAGTACGACCATCTCGTACTAACTTTAAAGTAGGATTTTTCTCAACAATTTTTAATGATAACGATACGAAATAAATAACTTAAGTGATTAAACAACAACTAAGATAAACAAAGAAAACACTAGAGATTAAAAAAAAAGCAACACTCCTACATATGTCGCTTCATCAACGAAAGAAAGGGAAGTTGTCCATTGAAAGATCTGCTATGAGGCTTCAATATTGTCACTAAAAGTCCCACACATAATAGCCACAAAACATCTCAAATCAACGAACGTTTCTTTATCAAAACGTCATACATGAAGGGTTGCAACAATCACGACACCTGTTGAAGTTTTTCGCTCCAAACCAACAACAAAGATAGCAGCTACAAAGTCATGAAAACTTTTAGAATTTTCGCACATCAACACCAAAAAAACGACAACCATAAAATTTCCCAAGATAACCCTCAATTGTCGTTTGAGGATGGAAGAATACCCAGATGCAGAAAATCACGCAATCAACCAAAAACACAATATTCACGCACAATCGACTGCGTTTGATACCATCAATAAACGTAGCCAACATGAGACGATCCCATCAAAGAACAAAGACTTAGGTTGCATGAAGAAATTAATTAGAAGATTGCCACTCACCCACGTTTTACAACACTTAACAAAAAGAACATAAATATTACGTAGTTGTGGGACATGCACAAGCCATATCATCTCATCATACAAGGAGTCTTCACTTAGTAGAGTTCTTCATTCAGTGCTCCCTTTGGTCATGTGATGCACATCCATATATTTTACAAGATTGAATCTTTATCCAAGTCAAACAATAATTATTGTTTAATTATACCAAAACAACAATTCTTAACCGATGATTTAGCTAGCTTTACTCACTCAAATCTAACGTATCTTCTACCTTATCTTGATTTGAATTTGAAACTATATTAGCTTAAAGATCCAATTATCAAAAATGTCAAAACTAAATAATGAAATATATAATATCTATCTTAACAAGGAACAACTAAAATAGTAACACTACGAGGTGTGGATTAACAAATTTGCCTTAGCAACTATATTTTTGTATTTGAGACTTAAAGTTTTAATTATTTCTGATATTCTCTTTTCCAAACTCACGTTTGACACCTTAATTAATTAGATATAGTGTAATTTTCTAACTTTCAGAGCATAAAAAATGTGAATGGTATGAAAAACCAAAATTTTGATGTTATTAATAACAACTCCATTTTTTTTTCTCTACTAAATACCCGAATTAAGCGTTCGTTTAAAAAAAAAAAAGGTTTGGATTAAGTTCAACTTATTCTATACATCAGCTAAAGTGACTCGGCATACCATATCAACCCATTTCACTCGAGTCAAGACCGACAATCAAAGTTTCACATGAGAGCCAAGCGGAAACAGAACATACACTTCAAAAAGTTTCACATTCTTAAACAAAGACTTTTAGTTTTGGTGGTACAGAGCTAGAAAACGTCATCATTTGAATTTAGCCTCTCCAATTGTCCTTCAACTGCCTTATCTTTTGAATAGCTTCAACGGGAGACTTGCAGCCAACCTTGGCCTGTCAACGAGACAAGTTTCACATGAGAAGGTTTGCGTGACTAAGCCAGATGTATGCGTAATAGTAGGGAAGGTGCTGAAGAGCAAAAATCAAAATACAACTAAGCCATGAAGTGTACAATGAGTATGTCTCCTAAACCATCAAAAAGGATGTACATTAAACATCTTACCTAAAACAAGTAACATAAATCTAGCGATAGTAAAAAAGGAACCTGCACATCGGGAAGCTCCACACGCATAAATGGATTCGTCTCCATTTCTTCCTCAATAGTCGAGGGAATAGTGGGGAGGCCTGCCTGGCGTTGTTGCTGAGCCCATGACAGCTTCTGCTGGGTCTTTAAATTGTCTGGTTCAACAGTCAGTGCAAACTGCAAGTTCTTGACTGTGTACTGGAAAAACATAACCACAAAAATTTAGCTTGAGGGGGAAAAAATAAAAAGGCAAGGCCCAGAGAAGAAAATAAAACAGAACTAGGTGTATCAAAATCAAGACAGAGTTGAGAAATTTGAACATGATCCGATTTCTTTCCGCAAAGATCTATCCAGTGCTGGAAAGACAACTTCGTAAAAGAAAAAGTTATTTATGTCAACGATCATTTACATGCTTGCTGCAGTTGCTAAATTGCATAGCCCAACAATATGAAGTTACAATAGCAGATGTAGTGCTCACCACCACCCAGACAAGAAAACAGTGACCATCAAGCATAAATATGCCATAATGTACAAGGGAATAAACTTCATGCTCGCTCTGAAGTACAGAGGAAATTGCATCTCTGATTATAACTGGTCTCACACGACCTCCTTTCAAATAAAAGTATTTTCACCATCACATCTTTTAAACCTTATCAGTAGAAGTTACACTGGATGAATCCAGTTGGGAAAGTGCTTTCAAGTATTTCAGTCCATTGGATGCAGTAGAAACTCGGAACTTATTCAGTTGAATTTGAGGATGAGGAAGGAGTCTTCAACTCGCAAGAGATATTGATGTGAAGGATCTTTACCTCATGACCGCAGTAAACTTGGGTTGGCTTTGGCAATGAACCCAATGTTACACAAAGTGACTGATACATCTGTTCTGCCGTGCCTTCAAAAAATCTCCCACAGCCTGCAATGAACTACACAATACCAAATGAAGCTACCATATTAGAACCATACTTTACTAACAAAGAGGATAATTCAGATGAACAACTTCAAGCATGAAGAATGCTCAAATAAAAAAAAAATTTGGCGCGCGTATGGATCATAGAGTTGGAACTAGAATTGGAATTGTAATCACAATACAATCGCAATTGCAATTATACCACTTAAAAATTATAATAAGCATCTGAATTCCAATTGATTTAAGGCCTAGCAACTGCAGCACTAGTAAAACGACAGAAACCTAACTTTTTGATAATACCAAAAGAAAGTATAGATGACTGCAGTGGTGAACGAAATAAAGGTTTGTTTTGCCAAAAATAAAAGATTATAAAATAGATAAATCTTCAAAGTCCAATAGTTGCATACAGATTAAGAGAAAAAGAATCCGTCTTTGGACATACCAATGTGTCCCCAGTGAAAACAGCAGGGTCCTCGGTCTCCTTGCCAGTCACATAATAACTTATGTGACCTTTGGTGTGACTGATTGAGGAAATCAGAGAAACAAAAGAGTAAGAAAACTATTTTAAAGCAGAAAGTTGTGTTTTATAACTATTACTGAATTTAAGATTGAGCTCCACACATTACCAGACGACCAGAAATGGAGAATAACTTGGTATTTGTAAGGGGCATGATAGATTCTAGAAGAAGACGGATAGGTTACCATGGTGTGTGAAGAGCCAAAATATTAACATGAGCCCCAAGCGACCACTTATCGCCATTCTCAACTTGATTAGTGCAAGCCTTGACTTTGTCTAGCGAACCACCATACACCTTGATCGCAGGCACCAGCTGCTTCATCTTTTCGTTTCCTCCAGCGTGATCCCTAAGAACAAGTAATACATCTCTGGGAACGCATTTACTCTTACGTTTTTACAAAGTTGTAGTCTCTAACAAACAAAGTAAACGAAAAGATAGAAACTAACCAGTGATGGTGAGTCGTAAGAATGAACTTGAGATGGACGCCGTGTTCATTAGCAAACTTGAGAATCTTGTCGGGCTCCACCGGATCCACCACCGCGGCTTCTTTAGTGTCCTCGTCGATGATCCTGAGGATTGTTTGTGTCAGTTATGAACCACTAAACCCAATCTCTATATTTGCGGATGTTACAAGAGAAGAGGAGGTTGGAAAATTAGACTCACAAGTAGGCATAGTTGTCCTCCAAGCAAGGCACATGAAATATCTTCATCCTCTTGTCTCTCGATTCCAATCCAAACTCCTCTTGATGAAATGAATTTCTTCCTTTCTTTTCTTTCTCCTTTTGTTCTTTATTTTATTTTTTTGACATTTTTGGTTCTTTATTTTATGAACAAAGCAGCAGTTGCCTGCCACGTATGCTACCCTCCTTGCGTGTCTCAATCTTAAGAGTTCTTCATGTCTTGAGTGTTTGTCCTTGTCTATTCTATTATTTAAATGCGTTCAAGTTTTTAGTTAAACTTTTTGTTAAATAAATAGTATTAGGATCTTTTTTCATTATCTATCAAGAAATGATTAACACGCACTTGTAATAATCTACAATTATTATATTTTTTATTTTCATTTTTATTTTTACGTATTATTTGTTTAGTTTTTTTTTTAATTTATGGAACCTCTATTAGTTAGGGCTTAAAGAATAAGAATGTGTGCTTTTTGGAGCTAATAAAAATAGTTATTAGAAAGGCAATTTGATAATGTTACATGTTAAAATCATTAGATAGAGTGATAGTTTCCAACACCATGATCATACCAAAACCATGGTCGAAAACCAGCTTGTAGTAGTGATGATTTTAGCACAACTTGAAAGAATTGAAAGCCAACTCATTTTTCTTCCACAGTCTTGTGGGAGATTGAAGCAATTTTGAAACTTGCACACTTTTACTCACAAGATTAAAGCTTTGGGGTTCCTTGGTAGCAACATTGAAACAATGTAATTAATCGTGGTGATTAGATTTTCAGTCACACAAGATTGAAGAATTCCGTTCATAATTCAAGATATTAGAGTTCCGGCATTATTCAAATTCATTAAGATTTTGTAAGCTAAGATATTTTCATAAAAAGTTATTTACCAAAACTCTTTGTACATTTTACTAATTTCTTGTCATTCTTGATAAATAATTGAATTGAAATGTCGCTTTGAATTATTATTTTAAGCCTATTATATAAAAAAATTATGTTTGATATTTGATTGGTATACATAGTTGATAAAACTAGTAGATGGTGAATCTTTCAAACCAATAAGGAGTCACACTCGATGTAGAAGTTGAAGTCTTATAATGAATTCTCATATTATTGAAAATCATGGAAGAAGAGTTTAGAGATGCCCTAATAATAAGATAGGCAAGTTTTTGATTATTAAGTAGTTGTTATTTTAACATGAATAATTTATGTCATTATAAGCTTATACGAAGGGATGTAAATTTTTTATATGGGAGGATGAGGATTTAATTGAAATAGTCAAATCTGTTAATAATGAATTAAATGTTAACAATAAAAGGTTGAACGTTAAGAATAACAAGTTAAAAGGACTTGCATGTCAAATGATGTTATGCATAAAGTAGATACATAAGCTATAAGGTGAAATGGTGAAAATTAAAGTGATATTGAAGTATACAAAATTTGAAATTAGAATATTACAATAGTTGCTATTTAAATATAGAATAGATGCAATATTTGTAACTTTGTTTATTGAAAATTTATAAGAATTTCAACTTTATCAACTTTAGTGTTATACCATGGCAACTTATAAGATTCAATGAATTTTTTTAAAAAAAAAAAGATGAATTGAATTAAGCCATAAAAGGCACACTAGGAGAATAACTTCAATAACAAGGGTAGAAGAGCACTAGCAATTAGAGAGGATTACAACTCATTAAACTTAAAGGAAATAATTCTAAACATTTCTAAACATTCTCATTGGAGAGAAGATATTGCACTTATTGGAATCTATGCTTGTAAATTCTTATTTGATATCTAATAAACTACATAAGATGACTATAGAATTGCCCTTTGGAGAAGCATTTATCCTGGAAAATGCAATTGTTTCTCTCCCAAGTGCCTGTGACTAAGCAAGACAATCATATATAGAAGCAACATTTTATAGTTCTGTTTGGATGCTAATTGTTGAGCACTAGGTCTTGATGTTGTTCAAATCATTTGGTGCATAAGTAGTTAAGGATCTCATCAGTAGTGCTTTCCAAATTTCAATGGTAAAAGTTTATTTAAAGAATATGTGGTCTAATCTTTCTTGAGCACTTCAACAAAGTGTACACTAGTTGCTGAAATTTAGAAACCTTGCAAGTTTATCCACAGTTGGTAGCTTGTTCTTCATGGCAAACCATACAGTGGTAGAAGCTTGTGGATAAATATGGCTCAACCACACCACTTTAGTTTAAGATCTAAATACCAATCATATAATATAACCTTTTGGCATGATCGGATGGTAAATATGTCATTAGAAGTGTGTTTTCGAATGAATCTATGCTCTTCTATGTTAATAGTGGTATAAATAATCTCATTTTTCATAAAGCTAGCAATAAGAGCTTGTTTGATGATCTCCTTATTCATTAAAGTTGTTGCTACTGTTGCTTTCCGGTGAATCACATGTTGGATCGCGTACGGTCCGAGTATTCACAATACACTGCGGAAAAGATCATACAACAGCATGATGTATAATCGAAAATACCAAGGATGTACGAAAATACCTTATTGTCGTGGATAGGTTGCTTCTTTTTCGGATT
>JANSVB020000450.1:16142-26413 GCA_025504935.2 Erythroxylum haughtii
CATCATCCTTTTCCCCCTCTATTCAACCATATTCGAGGCAACTGACGCTATGCAGGACGAGCATCAAAAACATCCCGGGGTCTAGGGATGTTTAGTAATACGCAAACCTTACCCCTAATTTTTAATGTACTATAATTAACAATAATTAAAATTAATAAAATCACATTAAAACTAATTAAAATTTTTATCAGGATCGATGCATGCTATATGGCAATGTAGAACTTATAAGTACATTAAAACAAAATATATTTCTAACGACCAGGCAAAAAATTAATGGAAATATATCTTATTAAGATTTTCTGTTAGATAATAATTTAATCTAAACTTTTTGCAAAATTAAAGTTCATTTTAAAAGTAGAAGTTTAAGGGTTGATTGGTTCCCTTCTTTTTGGTTTTTCGTTGTTGATTTTGTAAAAAATGAAACAATCTCGCAAAACTTGTTTGGTTAAAGATGTTTTTGTTTTTTGTTGTTAAAAATAAAAAAAAGGCAATGATTTTTTGAAAACATAAAAAAAGACGTTTCGATGTATTTTGAAAATAGATTTTTATATTTAACGAAAACGATTTCCCTGTGCTGTCTTCATTCTCTTCTACTATTTCTCAGTCACTACATCTTCTGTCGTCTTCTGCCTACTTCTGTGTTTTCTACCGGTTGTGATTTCTACATCTTCTATCCTCTTCTACCCTCTCCTGCATTTTCTATCATCTATGATTTCCCGATTTGTTTTCATCTGCTTATGTATGTGTTGTAACTCGTTACTCAACTGCTGTTATTTGCGTTGAAACATAAACAAGTCCAGCACCTTCTCTTCTTTAAAATCACATAAGAGAGTGCATATTATGCTACAGTAACATGCACATATTACTGTAGCATAATTAAAATTAATTCATTAAATTCATCAACGTTGTTTTGTTTCATGAGAGAGGCCCTTCTTGTGTTTCTCACTTGACAGTGCTCAGGGATGACATAACAAAGTGATACCTGTCTTAGATATGCAACTTGATCACCTAGTTGAGGGGTATAACGATATCCCTCTGTGTGCTTTGACAAATCCTGAAATGGAAAAAGTGAATAGAAAGTTGTAGTTGAATTCATTACAATGCAATTAACTAATTTAGTTGGAAAGCTGTAGTTGGATATCCCTCCTCGTGCTTTCGATAAACGTCACCACCTTATAATTGATGAAGGTAATTGCAATAATCAATAATCATTCAATTTTGCCTGCATAAGTTGGATTCATTACAATGCAGTTGATATAAATGTATCATGAGATATATATCTCCTTTTGTTTAAATACATGTATCATGAGATCGAAGTGGGGTCAAATGGTAGGGCTTTCGGTTTGACCATCATGTATATATTATGAATTTACTTAAATTTTCATCTTTATTCTTATGTTATAGAATCAAATTTATATCTTTATTTTTGTTCAATCATTTCCATGCACTTTATGCAATTTAGCATTTAATATAGTTGTCTAGTGTTTATTTTGAATCATGTTTACCATTTAGTACTTTGTAGAAATTGTTATGATTTATGTAACATTTATGTGGTTATATTTAATGATGAAAGGTTTGAACAATATGAACGATTCCAATAATTGTGTGGAAATAAATGAAAAAGATGGGGTATGGAATGATACTGTATAGATGGATTTAATTTCCTTGATGGTTAATGAAGTGAAGAAGGAAAATCGAACGACTACTATCTTTTTTAAATCTGATTGGAAGAATATTAAGGTAGGGCTTCAAACAAAATTCAATAAGGAATATGCCGATATTTAATTGAAGAATAATTATAACAAATTAAGGGCTAGATTGAAAAGTTTCAAGAACTTATTGAAAGAAACATGAATCAGCTATAACTCATTTAGAAGTTAATGCTACAAATGAATATTGGGAAATATCTATTTAAGGTAAAAATATGTCTTTTTTATTAATATACTATATTATATAATATTTATTTTCAAATGAAATATAGTATCACTTCAGCACAACTTCGAAGTATGTCTTAGAAGCGAGATGAAATTGCTAGACAAATGTGGAGTGATTATATTATTTCTAATTGATTTATGTATCTTTTTATAAATGATAATAGTATTATATTTTCAAGAATTATAGTATGACGAGTATATGTTATTGATTAGAATGACTTAATATAATTAAATAGATTTTTATTTTTAATTTTTATAACAGAAATCTTAATCAACCAGTTTTTATATATTTTTTAAGAAAAGATAGAAGAAAAAAAATCCTTAATTTATATTTAATAAAAGTATTTAAAGGTATAAAAGTAATAGCTATTACGAGGGTGATTCGCGCGATGAGCTAAACATTGACCTGAACATCGCTGACGGAGGACGGTGAGTAACAAGGCAAAAAGCCTCCCGCAAGGAGCTCTGGTTTCTCAGTCCAGAAACCCCTGCTATCCATGAACTCGTTACAATTCACTAAGATCCTAAGTTAGTCTTCTTCTTGACAACACATTCTCGTTATCTATCTTCATTTTGTTAGAAAGGATATAAGAATTGGGTATCGGTTCAGGTAATTGTGCGAAGTCTGTGATTTGATTTGAACCCAATGTCAAAACCATCACGAACTAGTCTCCAGACAGCTTTGTTTAGGCTCAGATTTTGCTACTACAGCACCCACGTTACTAAACCCCCTTCTCCTTCCAAATTTCCCACCCGATCTTTCCCACATACTGTGACGCCCACCACGCGTTCAAATTCTAGTCGTTTTCAGCTGCCTCCTCCTCCTCCTTCTTCTAAACCAATTGGGTATTCTAGTTTATCCTATTCATTCCTCAACAAACATACTTATTATGGGATCAAGCACTTTTCCTCCAAAAGCTTCTTCGACAAGCAGACTAGTGCTGTTGCCTCTGCTTTCTCCAGGTATCGTGAGGCTATAGGCCTGCAGATTGATGCATTTTTTAGGAGAAATTATGTGTTTGTGTTTGGAGCCGGAGGCGTGCTTTTATGTGGTTTACTTTGGAGGATGATGTATGGTATTGCAAGTACGTTTATTGGCCTCTCTGAAGGCTTGGCCAAGTACGGTTTCCTTGCTCTTTCCTCCGCCATTGTTGCCTTCTCTGTAAGTTACTTTTCGCTTTCGCTTTCTCTCTTTTGTACTTGAATGCATTCTACAAGCATCTTGTCTACAAGAAAAGCGATGTAGTGTAGCTTTTTCCTCGATTTGGGTGGTCAAATGATCTTCTTGATTCATGTTTAGTTTGGTAAATCAGCAATGTATCACTGTTATCTGGAGCCGAGGTAATACATAAATTTTACATCCTCTTAACCTGTGCACGTTTAAAGTCCTAGCAAATTTAGTCTTTTTGTTGGCATCGTTGCTGTCTTAGATTTGTGACTGGTTTAGAAATTTACTATCTTTTCCACCATAGGGCTTATACCTTCGCTCGAGGCTTACAATCAATCCTGATAGAGTTTATAGGATGGCCATGAGGAGGCTTAATAGCTCGGCTGGGATTCTTGAAATTATGGGTGCTCCTCTTGCTGGAACTGAATTAAGAGCATATGTCATGTCGGGAGGTGGGCTTACATTGAAGAACTTCAAGCCAAGATATAGGAGCAAGCGATGTTTTCTCATATTCCCGGTACGAGGTTCTGAGAGAAAAGGTCTAGTCAGTGTTGAAGTAAAGAAGAAAAGGGGCCAGGTTTGCTTCTGTACTGCATCTTCTTTTCGTTTTATGTACTTGGTGATGACTAGCTTTTCAAATTGAAATAACTCCTGTTTCTTGGTTTTCCTTGTTGGGCTTCAGCGTTATGAAATGTTTGAGCTGAGTTGTTGTATTAAAGTTTAATGAAATAAGTTGCTGGGAAGAGATGTAGCTTGTAACTTAAGAGTATTTTACTCTTCCAGATTCTCTTTGAAGGCAATATAAAACATTCTGTAAAAAGGACAACCTTATGTTTAATCATTTAATCCTCTTCCGTTTTTCTTTCACATGAGTTGCATATGAAACTTATCTAGAAGTTCAACTGATCATCTCTGTGATGATGCTAACAAATTGTGGTAAAATTCTGACTAGGCAAGTGGCACTGTCAAGTTAAATATGGTGGAACCTATATCGTAGTGGACTATGAATTGGGTTAATTGCAGATCTAGCTTGTAGTGCTAGTAAGTCATGGAAAAAAACCTCACAAAGGATTTGAGTTTAATTCTTATGCTCTATTCTAAATTGACATCTAGATCATCTGCATCTAGGTTGTCGAGTCAATCCAGTTACAGATTGTAAATTGACCCTACTTGTAACCACAGTACTAATTACTAGGTATTTCTATTTCTTCAAATTATTTAGATCAGACCAAGTAAACTTGACTGGTTATTGTATCTATTAATAAGTTGTCTAGATATAGTTACCAAGATGTATTGCTTTGACTGAATGTTTGTGGCCAGAGAGAAAGCTAGATAGAGACAGAGAGAGAATGTAGAATCATAAAATTATAATTTGATGATTTATGGACAGGCACAACCTCTCACCTTGTAAATCCTTCCTTGACCATGATTTCTTTTTTTGTTTTTTAAACAAAATTTGTTGAAAGTTTCTTTTCTCTGATTGGTGGAAGTCCTGTTTTGTTGGCTTGTTACGTTCATTTTTGTGGTTTTTGTGCTGGTTGTGAGTAGTGAAGTTGTAGCTAGATTTGATTGGTATTCTCAAGTTTAAATAATACAAACTCAGGCTTACTAAGTAGACAAGAATGGGAATTGGGAAGTATACCCATGTAAATGAAGATGGTTTCCATGTAATCCGTCACATAAAAAATTAAGGTTTCAAGGTACTTGAATAGTGAAGTCCTCGTTTTTGTGTCTGATATTTTTCTCCTTGGCAGTATGATATAAAGCTATTGTCAGTTGATATTCCAATGGCATCTGGACCTGACCAGCGAATTTTTCTTATTGGGGATGAAGAAGAGTACAAAATTGGTGGTGGACTAATATCTGAACTAAGAGATCCTGTGGTAAAAGCAATGGCAGCTAGTAAGGAATTTGATCATCTTGACCAAATTGAGGAGGAAGAAGACGCTGAGAGAGAACTTCATGAAGCAGAAAGAAAACAGCGTGACGAACTTGAAAAGCTTGAAAAAGAAGGCTAATGGTGGTCCTTTTTCCAAAATTTTTTGAAAATGTCCCTTCCGTCGTTTCTATTTCACTTTTGCTCCTTGGATTTCCTTTTGATGCCCGAGGCTTCATGCTGGCACACCTTCAATCTATATCCTGCTGAGTAAGTTTCATAATTAAAAAGCTGAAGAGGCTCCAATGGTTGCAATAAAACGATGCAATTGACGTTCTTTGCTTTTGAGATGGAATTTTTCTTATGTAACCTGATGACATGACATTATATGAGATTCTTCTGTCTTGCACAAGCTGCTTCTGGCAGCAAAAATTTATGCTTTTTAAGTGCTGTGAGGTTTCCTGATATATTCCTCTTGGACATTTTCTGAGTTCAGCGGAGGCCTGTCATGTAATGTGCTTTTCGGGGGAAGGAAATAGTGAGGTAAGGATTGGTTCCAGGTAGGGGACTTTGTTTGATGGTCTAGTTGCGATTTTTTTTTTCTTATTTTGGTCTAGTAGAAGTTCATTGAACCAAGTATATTCATTCACATCCCTTTTTTAAACCCCAAATCCCCTTTGCTTCCAGTTATCATAATGGAGTTACTAGCATCGAATTAGCTAGAAAAAAGTGTATCTAGTCGTTTCTTATTGAGCATAGAACCATCGTTTATAATTAACATCCTAAATATAATCGTTTTGTTTGCCTAGTTCTCCTTTACATATTTTGGTCACTTTGCATGGCAAGAAAACTAGTTGTAGTTGACATAAAAAACCACGAGAAAAGAAAGAAGAGGGATAAACAAAGGTTCCCCTGTCATATGTTAGTTACAGGTAGGTGATTCAATCAATGGAAGCGGTTGCCTTGACAAGCAAGCCAAACAGCAGAAAAGGGGAAGAGAAAAAAGGACTATGGTCACTGTCCAAAACGTAAACCGCAGACGGCGGCCACCTCTGTATCATTGCATCTTGTTGCTGAGGCTTGACAACATTGTCGCGCGTTGTCTTAATGTATACTCGTCGCACCTCTTCTATAGCATCATTCTCCGCCGTGAATTGCGCGGACTGCAACGCCATGAGGGGTCCCGGCCGCAATAACATGGCAGCTAAGGTGGTATCCTGGCGGAAACAAAGTTTGTCTATGCCTTAACATGGAGTCGCCAAATAAGAAGCGTTTGACAAAATATTTGTTCTTGTTTTCTGGGTATATTGAAATAGAAAGCAACTAAACACGAACATTAAATGAGCCCTCTTGCTCTTGCATAGCAGCCAGGGGGGCTTAGCTCATCTGTGATGCCGGTAATGAATGATTATGCGGCAAGTACGTATACATACGCTACGTACCTCTGGAGGACTCAACTGATAGATAATTTTGCGTTGGAATTCCTTTTTGACAATGGCACTGGTTGGAGGTTGCTTATCCCCCAACCCAAAGCCTAGCTCAAGCACGTCGCCAAATGAGGATAAATCGGGTACTCCCTGTTTTTCATGTTCTTTCTATGTCATACTTGAGGATCACAACACAAACCACAAACAGTAAAAGGGCAATAACTAAAAAAAAAAAATAAGAAGAGAAAATTGGTCCTATTGGCGCAATGAAACAAGCATGAAGAACATTCAGCAAGTCAGACTAATGTTGAGTGCTGGTGAGCTACCAACGCACCACTATCTCCATTCTGAAGATTCTCCAATCCACTTATCATGTCGTCTAGAATTGGGTTGGCATTCAAGCCACTAGCTTTTGTTCCCAGTTTCCACAGGGTCGGAAATAAATGGTGGAGTTGACTTATTAACTATTTTTTCTTTTTCATTGCAGTGTTAAGAGTTGGGACTGCCAATGGCCTATGCCTATGGTGGTAAATAGCCGGTAACAACCCATTAACATATCTTTTCGTGTAGACAGCTGGCCGGTGATTCAACCAATCTTATGTTTTCTAAGTACACCCATACCAATTAATATCTACGCAAAGCATGTTAATTTTGTTACTCATGAATCTTATTTTTAGTTTTGACTTGCTCTGAGTCTTGACTTTACCAAAATACACATCATAAGAACAAGAACTTGGACTAAAACCAATGGACAGTTAATGCATCTGCTGAGATTTTAACAAAGTGTTTGAAGATAGAAGAAAATGGACATGAATGCATACGTTAGAGGAGACAGAGATGTGCAACAAACAAACAAAAAAAGTTAATGAATGTAGAAAACGGACAAGAAGACATTACATCTTCGAAATCTTGATGAGTCCAGAAACCCAGCCTGAGCATGGTGGCAGCTAAATAAACAGCAAGACGAATCTTTCCACGGAATTTGTGAATGGCTTGCGTTATGCTTAGTCCTCCAGCACTATGTCCAACCAATATCACCTGGCCAACAAACACAATTTTTTACATACCATACATGTATATCTACAATTGCATCACCTAGTTTCCGTTAACTATGTTTGACTAGATGTAACCTGGTGATGATCTGGTAAGGATGATATGAAGTCAATGAGAGGCTTGTTATAGTCATCAAAAGTAAGGACTGAATCGGCATGAGTTGGGTCTATGCCAGAACTCTTGAGGTCAATACACGAAACTTTGTAGCCTGAATTCTCCATTAAGCATCGAACTTTGTACCAGCACCATCCTCCTCCGCCTAGTCCGTGAACCAGCACGAAGTGGTGTTGTTGCTTTTGTACTACTTTGATTGGTGCAGGCTCGGCTTTGCCTACCTCTACCTCTGCCTCAGCGTCTGAGCCTAACATGTTATTATTAGTATGCTTGCTAATCACCCTCCTCTACAGAAATCGTCACCCAGTCGGCTCTACTTTTGCCTGAATCTAATGAGAGTGGCACCATACATGCTTACCGACTTCCCGTAAATAAGGAAGTGAGAAAGCTCTGACGATATTTTGTTTTATATATTCATACTCGTCATATATATCCATGACTACAAATTCTAACTATTTATAGGGCAGGACAAGAAGCACGTGAGTGAAATACTGAATACATAAATATATACACGTAGAGTTGCGCAAAGTTATAGCCATGTGGCTGTTCTGCAATTGTTATTTTCTAAAGGGAAAATTCTGGGATTCCACCATTATGTTCATTCTTTTGAAATGCAAACTCTGTACTAATATGATAGTTGGAATATATGTCTCTTCAATTTATATCGAATGTACAATCTATCAAAGGAATTTAGCCGGCCAAGCCTCCTTCTACTTCAATTATTATTATCTCAATTTGTAGATAGGTCTTATGAGAGAGCCCAGTCCTAAAAGTTAACTTAAAGAATAAGAGAGTCCATAAGCCTATAAATCCTACGTCAACCTCTTATTTAACCAATGTGGGACAATTATATCATAACATTCCACTACACTCCTTAGCCAGGCACTCTAAACCTTTTCTAGCTTCGGACGAATACTACAATACTGACGTCACCAATTGTGACTCGAGGAATCGAAAGAGTGATATTGGCTATAATACCATTTGTTACAAGTTTTATGAGAGAGCCCACCCTAAAAAAAAACTAACTTAAAAGGTGAGAGAGTCTATAAACCTATAAACTCCACATCAGCCCCTTATTTGACCGATGTGAGACAGTTAGACCATAACAATTTGCTAGTTGAATTTTTCTCTGTTAGTAACTTCATTCATTCAATAGCTAAAAAGGTACAAATCTTCTTTCAAAATTTTATAAAAGGTCCAATTAGAATATATTAGATTTATAGGCCTAAGTGAAATTTTTTTGCCATTGTTGATGACCTTTGATCGTTAATTGAAACTAAAATTGACATGAAAATAACATGTAGACAAGAGAACAAGATAAAAACCTACGAGATGGAAAGATAAATGGACAATATCGAAGGAAACTAAAAAGTAGGTGAATGTTAGTATGCACTAGTGTGCATTGATGGGCGAGATTCGGATGTGATATCAAAGATGATCTATGTAATTAAGTCATGTTAAGTCAAAGGGTGCAAAAAAAGTACTTAACAGTGACTCACATTGTTCCTAACTTAGTTCATGGACTAATGTGATTGTATCATTATACCATGAACATGCTTAAATAGATCATGCACAAAGATGACTCAAAATGACTAACTAAAGGCTCGTCAAGGCACTTGTCTTTAAAGATGATGGTGTGGTGACACATGGAAAGAACATGAAATAATAAGTAGGAGCACTTATTCAAATAGTAGGAAAGTAGCGAGATGATATGGTAATGGAGTGGTCTTCTTCCAAGTTCATATTTTTCATGTGTTAAGTGTGGAAGAAGTGTTAACTCCCTGCTAACTTGGTGGAGTTACTGGAAGAAGTGTTAATCCCTGCTAACTTGGTGGATTAGTAGAGAAAATAAGTAGTTTAGCTTATTTGGTCTCTAAGCTCTTGTAAGTCTATATGAAATCGTCCTTCTTAATTTATTTAGAGCATTGTTTACATTTAATCATCCGTAAGAGAAAGTTGAGAGTTATGTCTAAAAGTTCTTATTAAGAGTTTTGAGTTAGAAGTTTTTGAGTGATTATTATAAAGTGCTTCAAGTTGGAAGTAACTCAAGTCCTTTGTAGTGTTTCTTTGTGAATAGATCAATAAAATGTTAGTTTTGTCGTATGTTTATTGTCCCCTTCATTTGATTAAGTTGTGGTAAATACTTGTGTGTTAAGAGTGGGTGAAATACTTAACACAAGTGGTGCAAGATATTTTTTAAAAAATGACTAGTTAGTTGACAATCTCGAAGGTAACTTGAGTTAGGTTTTCACGTAGGTTTAACTATTGCACGAGGACTTGGATAATTTTATTTAACTTTATTGTGCTTGAAAATTTTCAATAAAAACTAGTACCAAAGCTCAGTGAGGAGCTCTTTCATTATTCATTTACAATGGTTGATGGGAGCAATCTTATGGAGAGGGTAAATTAAAGGCAATCATTGGTCTTTAGCCTTAATGAATGAGCATCAGTGCTTTTGGTTTCGTACTGTATCGACTAAAAATGGTATGAAACTATTGTGTATCATAACAAGTTGCAATACCAGCTAGTATCGGTTAAAATTATTAGTACCGGTTATTTATTGGTGGATTTTGTAAATTATGAAAAAAATTTGGACTAAATTACAAAAGGAAAAAATTTATAACCTTAAATTTTGCCCTCTAACACAAACCCTCCCCCCCCCCTCCTGCATGGAAATTTTTAATTTTGCCTCTCTCTCT
>JANSVB020000450.1:125402-137785 GCA_025504935.2 Erythroxylum haughtii
GAATATGAATTAGTTGTTGAGATTCAGACAAGAGAAATAAACTATCCTTTTGAGACAGTTGAAATATACGCTGTGCATACTTCATGAACCCACATTTAAGGTACATATCTATTAATTTGTTCTCCGTTTGAAGATCTAAAGAAATCTTCAGCCTTGTCAGGTAAGCGTGCACAGCCTTCCCTTTAATCAATGCTGCTACTGATGAAATGGCAACAAGGATGGTGGTAATGGAGACAGAGTCTGGATGTAGACCATGCTCCATAATCTGAGAGAAAAGACTAATGGACAGTTCTGGGAGGCCATTTCGGCAATGGCAAGAAATGATAGAATTCCAGGCGACAAGATTCTTATATGGCATGCCAGAAAATACATTTTGAGCATTCTCCTGGAAACCACTTTTGGAGTACATGTCTATCAATGAACTTGCAACAAAAACATCCAAGTCCAACCCAGATTTAATAACAAATCCATGTATTATGCAGCCCAAATCTACATTTTCCATTCCTGTAAATGCGCTAATCATGCTTGCAATAATACTTGAATCTGGTTTCAGTCCTTCAGCCTCCATTTCTTTGAAAAAATGTATAGCCTCCTCATACTTCCCATTTTGGCAAAAACCAGATATGATGGAGCCCCATGCAACCACATCTCTGTCCTCCATTGTATTGAAAATTGAAATAGCTTCATCA
Source organism: Erythroxylum haughtii (assembly GCA_025504935.2). Classification (NCBI taxonomy): domain Eukaryota; kingdom Viridiplantae; phylum Streptophyta; class Magnoliopsida; order Malpighiales; family Erythroxylaceae; genus Erythroxylum; species Erythroxylum haughtii. Next base: position 126,092 of record JANSVB020000450.1, read on the forward strand.
ATACTACCATTTTTGGAGTACATGATCAGCAATGCAGTAACTGCAGCAATATCAATTGGAACAGGTCTCTTGACCAAGTCTGTGTGAATCAATCTCCCAAAATCATATAGTCGAACCCCACTGCAACAAGGCAAAATATTTGACAGTGTGAAAGAATCAGGGAGAATTTCGCATGATCTCATGTGTTTGTAAATTTTAAAGGCGTCACAAACAAGTCCATTATAAACATAGGCTGAAACCATAGCATTCCATGAACCAATTTCTTTGTCAGATGCTTGATGGAAAACTTTTTCAGCATCTTCAACCAAAGTGCACCTGCCATACATCGACAAAAGAGAATTACTAACAAAAGGGTCATTTTCAAAGCCCATCTTCACGACATCAGAATGAACCTGCTGACCAAGGGCCACAAGTTCACCTTGACAACAGGCAATCAAAGTACTGCTAAAAGATCCTGTTACAAGTTTGACATTCTCATTCTTAGCCCAGACATACAACTCCAAGCTATGTTCCCAAAAAGAAATCTCACAAAAGCCTCGAATCATAATATTCCATGCGACAACGTTGTTCTTCTGTTTCAACTTCACAAAGAAACGCCAAGCATCCATTGGTCTTCCACAATCAAAGTACATGCTAATGACCGCAGTCTCCAAGAATGGGTCAACTGAAGGCATATTTCTAACAATAAATCCATGAATCTGTTTCCCTTCCAAAATCGAATCACATTCACCAAGCAGAGTACACAAAGAGTAAGCATCAGGCCTAACACCTAATGACTGCATTCGACGGAACTCGAGAATACCCTGTCTAAAGTGACCAAAACGAAAGAACCCACCAATAATGGAATTCCAAACAGTGACATCATGGAGGGAAACATGACACGCAGGAAATTTATCAAACAAGTTGACTGCGTCGGTAAGAGACCCACATTTGACATACATATTGATAAGCGAAGAGGTGATGAAAGGATCGGAGTACAAACCATAGGTGAGGAGTGTAGAATGGAGGGCTCTGCCATAGTGGATAATAGAGAGAGAAGCGCAGGCCTTGAGTAGAGATGGGTAGGTGAAGTTGGTGGCGGCTTGAGGATTCCTAGAATACAGGTATAGAGCTTCTAAATATTGTCCTTCGCGAACACAAGCTTTGATCTTATGATTGGAAAAAGAAGAAGAAGAAAATGTTCTTGTCAAGTGCCTTGAGCGTTTAGGACAACTCAAGTGTCGCATCGCCCGCGCCCACGAAATGAGAGTACGCTAGCTTTGTTACATATTAACTCACACGTGTTCTTCTTAATTTATTTTATCATCTTTATAATCATTTTACACTAATTACAATTTAACCCAAACATGATAAAAACTCCAGATATATTAAATTGATCAATTATGATGAGAACGAAGTTCTTTAATATATAAAAAAGATTATCGGAAGAATTTTAAATATACCGTATTGCATAGGCTGGTTGTTCACACACATACACTCATCAATCGTGTGTTTTATTAAAACTGATTTAATAAATAATGCTCTCAATTCAAAAGCATATATAATAGTTTAGTGAGAGTCTAAAATAAGCAGGATGGAAGAGGAGGCTACATAATAATTTACTTGTACGGTGGATTGGAGCATTTACCCCCTCGGCCTCAAGGATAGCAACCCTTCATTCATAACCAAAAATGCTGACTACTTGAAAATTGCTGAATGCCTGCATTTCTAATTCTGCAAGCAATTCTGTATACACCGTCTCATCTCACAGCCTTCCTCTTTTTTGACAATCCTCTTCGCTTCTCATCCATCTTCCGCTTCTTTGATTGCCTTTGAAATGATTTCCCAACCAAAGATGGCTGTTGCTTCAATGCAAAACTCTTGGCAACGTGCCCCAAGTGAAGTTTCTTCACCATAAAAATTCTTTTTAGCTCTCCCCTGTGCGCTGTGTATGCGCGGACCCATGAACAAAATGCAGTCTGTGCCAGCTTATTCATCTTTGGCTACAAATAGTATAGTAGATCAATATGTAAGTGCATGAATAACCAAAATAAATTAGCAATCAGCAAATTCACTATTAAAATGTAACCATATTAAATGTGCAGCTCATATATAAAAGATAACACCTAAGGCCCACCATAACATAAAGAAGTTTAAATGACGCAGGGGGACATGCCTGACAACCATAATGCATTAAAGTCTCACCTCAGCCATACATGATTCAAGGGCTTTCTGCAGAGACAGAAGCCAAGGATGTAACTCTAAGGCGGCAAACTTTCTGCCTCCCTGCACCTGACCATTAAGTGTAAGAGAATCCAACATCTTGAGGATGGGATACTCTGAGAGTGATACACCATGCTTCTCTAGTTCTCGAAGATAATCTACTTCAATGGGTTGCAGAAATAACAACGAATCTCCTTTCTCGCCCAGTCGAGCTGTCCTACCAACCCTGCATCATGAACTCTTCATGTTTAATTATGTTCAAAAGATTCTCCATTTCATCTTACAAAAATATTCACTGATCTGCCATAAAAAGCATGCAAGAAGTCCTCAACAGACCTGTGAACATATTCTGTAGCCTCTCCTGGAGAATCATACTGTATAATACACCTAACTTTTGGGAAATCCAAACCTCTAGCAGCAATATCTGTAGACAAAAGAAGAGCATTCTTCTCAGTTTTGAAGGCTTGAAATGTGGTTTTCCTGTCCTCCTGTTTCATGTTTCCATGCAACCGAAAATTTTTGGTTCTCAAGAACATATCTTTTAGTTCTGTTTCTGAATGAGGGGAAGATGTCCAGCGAAAGTTACTCATCAAATAATAGTGAAAATCCACCGCATCACACGCTGAAAAGAATACCACAACCTGTAATACGCAAACTGGGTGAACTTGACTGGCAGAAGAGGGATAAGCAGATAATTAACACAAGAAATTAAAAATAAAAAGAGTGGAGAATGAAATAATCTCAAGAACATATGTGAAAACAACAACCAAATAGGTAGCAACTACATACATGAACAATAATTTTACCTTTTGGGAAAGATAATTTTACCTTTTGGGAAGTTACTCTCTCAAAAAGATGCTTTAGGATTGAAAGGAGAACCGCAAGTCGTGAACCACAGGGCACTGCATTATATTCTTATCAGGAATTCCATACAAAATAGGATCTATAATAGGTATGCAAGAATGAGGTTCTATCTTCATCTACCTTTGACATATTTTTGAACCAACTGAGCTGGAAGTTTATAATCTCCAGCTGAAACAATTGTTGCTTTGTTCGAATGTTCCAGTTCATCATCAATATCAGATTGGATAGATCCAATACATTCAACTGACGGATCTACTTGTACCTTCTTATCATCAAGTCCAATCATGACTGGATTCTCCAAACTAATTTTAGCAAGATGATTCACTTTTTCATTTAATGTAGCTGACAGTAACAAATTCTGCCTCCGGGAATTAGAGAAATAAGTAACTTGATCTTCCTTTCCAAGACTTCCAACTTTCCTAGAGCCCAAAAATTCTAGAATCTCCTCTATTTCCTTACCAAATCCCAATTCCAAAATTCTGCCAAAGTGATCGGCCAGAATAAGTTCAGGACAATATAAAAACACAGCATGCATAACGAAGTGATGAAGATTGAATTGTAACCTCTACCTATCTGCTTCATCAAAGATTATCCATTGCAGATTTCGGTGCATGAATGATGAAGTGTTATTTAAGTGATCCAAAAGGCGCCCAGGGGTCGCGACAAGAATTGATATCCCTAATGAAAACAATATGTAAAGTCAGTCAACAGATAGAGAAGGCAGAATAAACGAACTCATTGACTCAACAATAAGTATACATTATATACAACTATACAAACTAATTGCTTTGAGAATCAAAGTTTTTGTAAAATAGTCTCTCAGTAAGAAAGGCGAGTACCACAAATGAAATCAAAATTCTCTACCTCTGCGCAGCCTAGCTTTCTCTTTCGATCTATTTTCACCACCCATAACATAGCCTGGGACAATCCAATGAAAGCGGTGCAATAACTTTTGCAGAATCTCGTAAACCTGCAAGCATAGTTCACGGGTTGGCACGAGGACCAACGCTATGGCCAACACCAGTTCAACTTGAAGTAAGCCTATAAAGATGTAAAATTAAAAATTGCGGAGCAAATTAAAAACTTAAGAAGGGGTTCATACCAAAAGAACCATTAGAGCGATCGATTTTAGGAGAGTAAGACTGCAAGAGATGGATAATAGGAGCTAAATAGGCCACAGTTTTTCCAGTGCCAGTAGCCGCATTGACAAGCCTGTATGTTACAAATCCATCTCTCTTAAGGGAGAAAAAAATAAAATAGTAATTAAAAAATTAGGGAAAAGAATAAAGCATACACATGCCGACCGGAAAGAATAACGGGAATAGCTTGAGCCTGAACTAATGTTGGAGCTTCAAAGCCCATCCGCTCTGAGAAGATGTGTTTTAACAGATTAAACAACAGTGTGAATTTGAAGAAGACAAGAAGAAGAAGAAGACGAGAGTGAGAGGAGGAAACCTAGAAGCTGTTGACAGAGAGTGGGATGAAGACCCAGACTTGAGAAGCTGCATGACGCGAATAACTCTGTATTTTGATTTCTCCCTTTTTCTTCTTCTTCTCCAATTTTCTTCATCTTCTTCATCATCATCTTCTTCTTCTTCTTCCTCCCTGGAATAGAACTAGATTACTCCTCTTCCTCTAAACTAGGGACTAACCGCTGCCTGTTTACGACTTCTTGAACGGACAGGGTTTTTGTAAGACGAAGAAAACATAAAGGGCACACAAGTCATTTCCAATGCCATCGGTAACAAATAACCATAGTATTCCTCTTTCTTTTTTTGTTTTTTGACATTCATAGTATTCCTCTTTCTGTTGTAATTCTCAAATGTACATTTATATAAACAGTCTGTGACACAATAAAACATATACATTTTTCATTCCTCTAATAACATAAAAAAACCTTCTATTACTAACTCTTAATTTAAATCATAATTTTATTTTATAAAATTAAGAGAATAAATTATAAAAATGTAAAAATAATTATTTTTATTTATAAATTAAAATTTTTTATTTTTAATTATTTAAAATTATATAAATAATTATTTTTATTTATAAATTAAAATTTTTTAATGTTAACAATTAAATTATTTAAAATTATACATTTTAAAATTAAATTCTATTTATTAATAATTATTAACTCAATAACTGATGATTTGTGGCCTATTTAGAGAGGAGAGAAGCTGTTTTATAGAATATATCACAAGATTTTGGATAAATATTTTTGAAAATTCTACTTCTAATATGTCCCTCTCTTTCTTTTTTTAAAATATATTTATTTTAATATAAAACATGCAATATCAGTTATATAGAATTTTCCACTGTTTATTATCAACAATGCTTTTGTATTACATAAACATTAATAATAATAATAATAATAATAATAATAATAATAATAATAATTGTATAAAATTTTCCACTGTTTATTATCAGCAATGCTTTTGTATTACATAAACATTAATATTTAATAATAATATTAATAAGGATTAATTACAAAATTTTTCAAACTTTACTTAATTTTACAATTATAATCTGAACTTCAAAAGTGACAATAAAATACTCAAACTTTTAATTTTTTTAATTATAACCTAACATTCTTCTCTTCACGTTTACTAACATAACTTATCATGTGTTCTAAAAATCATAACTATTAATACACGTAAATCAAAATTAACATAACAAATGAAGATTAATAAAATGACGTCATTTACACATAATTAAAAGTCATTTAAAAATGATTTAAATCACATTACATCTTCATACTTTGATTTTAAGTTTTCCTTTTGTTTTTAATTTGTTTTTTTCGACACTTTCACCTTTCGATCTTCAGATTACGCATTCCCGATGTCTTCACATTGAAGATATCAAAAGAATGAACTAAAAATAAAGAGCTTGCTGATACAATACGCTACAATGTAAGAGTAATTTAAAGCATCGGAAAAACAAATAGAAAATACAAGACTAAATAAATTGGGAGAACAAACAAATGATTAAGGGTCAAAGCTACATAAAATGATTTAAAGATTCTATTTTTAAATATAACGTAGTTTTATTAATCTTCATTTGTGGTATTATTTTTAACTAACATGAATTAATATCTAAAATTTTTGAAACATCTAACAAACTACATCAACAAACTTAACGTAGATACTAACGTCACTTTAGAATTAAAAAAATTAAAAATTTTAAAATTTTATTGTCATCTTTTAAAAATCAAGCTAAAATTTAAACAAAATTAAATATTTTATTACTACTTTTTTTAAACTTAGGCTATAATTATAAAATTGAATAAAATTTAATATTTTTTTATAATTAACCCAAATAATAATGATATGCAATCTACGTATGAGGGGTGTTTTGTAAACTCAACCGTGATACTCAGTCCGTATCCTCGCATATTGTATTTTTATCATCTATTTGACTAGGTAGTAAAAAAAACCCTTGTCTAAGGGTACCTCCCCAGGATCTTATTGTAACCTGTACTTCATGAAAATTTTCTTTTTTTTTTTTTATAAAAAAAATGCAATCTATGTAACTATTTCAACTGTAAGAGCAATGTTCTTAGTTTTGCCATCACATCACCGGAAAAAATGTATACAGCAGCAGTGTATGAAAAATGATCACTGGACTGGACTGATATCTCAAGTCTTCCAGCAATGCAAGCCACATTGTGGTGTATAACCTGCAACGAAACACCATACATCACATGTTTCCCAAGTGAAAACTGCGTAAAGGCCTCGATTCATTAGCCTGACCTCTCTACAAAATTCTCACTGAAAGCCTTCACTCAGCTCACACTTCTTCAACCTACAACCAACCACATACTATAGGTTTATAGCAAAGAAAATTTCCCATATATATATACTTTAACAGGAGGCAGTAGCTAAACCAAAGTCTCATACACATTCTAAGTAACCCAATGGATTCCAGTACCTGAGGAAGGTTCATGAGTTCGCGAACGGCCTTTTTTGGGGTGAGCTCATTATCAATGATTCGAGCTACTGCTGTCAAGACTGGCATCTGAACATTGTACTTTTGGGCCAATGCAACCACAGCTCCAGCTGTTGATACACCTTCAGCCACCTGCGCACCATGCCATTAAGTTTTTAGCAATGCATCATCTAAAAATAGAAAACAGGTAACGTGAAAGTGGAAAATTATTGTTCACAAGTGCCTGATTCATAGAACTTAGTATCTCATCAAGCTTCTCTCCTGATCCAAGACGCACTCCAACTGTTCTGTTTCTGGATAGATTAACAAAGCATGTAAGCATGATATCTCCCATTCCAGACAGACCAGTGAGCGTTTCAGGTTTTGCACCCATCTTCAGAAACCAAAGGCACCACTCATCAGTTGACACGCGTTAAAACCAACATAATTGATATCATGAGCAAGATCATCGGTAAAGACAGACTAAGAAGTAAATGAAGAAGCTGCTTAGCGTCCTTAACAATATCATCAGGAAAAGACAAACTAAGAAGTAAATGAACTAGCTGACAAGTCTTAGTTCAATGGCATTTTTTCCCTTCCCCAACCCTATGACTCGAGCTTTAGTCCTCTTGTAACAGAAAGCAACAAAAGCAAATGAGCAATAAACCATAAATGCAATTGGATGGCCAAATTTTCCTAACTAGGAAACTATAAACTACAGAAACAAATTGAAACAGATCATTCACATTCATATAAGTTCCTATAAACTACAGAAATGACATGAAACAGATCATTCACATTCATGTAAGTTCCGCTATAAGAACACAAAATTATCACAGTAGCAAGCAATCAATTCCAGTAATGCTATTTATCCTATACACATCTACCACAGTTAACAAATGAGACTCATATTCAGCCAATAGATCCATCAATCAGTATAATATGACAATTCCCAAGGTAATAACGTATAGTTACCAACAGGTGGCAGAACGGACATTTGTGTAGTAAAAAGAGAAATAAAAACAGAAGTTAAATTTCAAACTGGACATTGAACAGCCAGGAACAAAGTATATCGCCAGAAATAAAAACAGAAGTTAAATTTCGAACTGGACATTTAAGAGCGAGGAACAAAGTAGATCACCTTTGTAGCTAACCATCGAATCTCAGAACAACCTTGCGCAACAAGTGCTGCCATAGAATTATTGCCAAGATTCATGCCTTCCACTATTCCAGCTGCTATGGCAAGTACATTTTTCAGAGCACCTGCAATTTCCACCCCTGTAACATCACTGAAATGATCAATGTTAAAATGTCAACATGTGCACTTGAATGGTGTATATATTTCTGAAATAACATACATCACAAAGAACTACAATTCCCAAAGCTCCAAATCCAGGTTTTAAGGAGACAGAAAGAACAAATAAGCCCCTAAGATAGATCCATTAGAAGATAAATATATCAATTGCATTCAGCAAGAAGAAAATAGCTTTTAAAAGTACACAAACACGCTTGTTGGCACTTCACATGAGAATCTCTATATCCAGAAGCTTGTCCTCTCGCACACTATAGCTTTTTGCTCAATTAAGAGTCGAGGCATTTGTATTTCTTTAAGTCATTTATCTTTTGCAGATAAGAAGGGTAGATACAGAGAAAGCAACGTGAATAACTTCATAAGTTTGCACATTGGATTCAATTCTGAATGCACTCAGTGGAATTAGTGATTATGCTGCACCTCGAGGTGCTAATTCTTAAATTAGAAGAAGCCAGTAGCTGCTGTGCTGCATTTGCCAAAATTTTGTCCTTTGATGCCACCACCATTGCTGTGAAGCGAAATGGAATTTAAGATCAACTCATCCTACAGTTATAACCAAATAGGAAAATATTCCTAAAAGAGAAAAGGATTGATAGTTAAAATTTCGCAAATTACCTGTCGGTAGCTTATTCATTAACTCCAGAGCAAAAGAAGGTCCAGATAATGCAATAAAAGGTTGGCGCGGATTTCTCAGTGCTTGGGGAATAATCTGAGACATGGTCCTCAAAGTATTAAGTTCCAAGCCCTTGCTAAGGGATACAAAAGGCAAGCATGGATCAACATAGTCTGCAATTCCCTCAAGAAATACACAGCTGAACTGCATGCAACAAACAAAGTTCGTGTAAGGGTTACCATAGACTTGATTATAAGTTTTAGGCAAGTATCACGGTCGGCAAAATAAAGTTTTAAGAAGAAAATTAGTGACCCGAACCGACAGACCTGGACAGGCACAGCGTGGAGGCAGTAGTCTGCACCGAGCAAAGCACTTTTTGGATCCGTGGTGGCGATTACATTATCCGGAAGCTTATGTTGCGGGAAATACTTGCTGAATATCGAAGCAACATGGGTAATACTTGGTCACAAACAAACATATTTCATCGGAATGGAGGGAAGCAGTAGGGCTTACGACAGATAAAAATTTTGACAAGAAAAGAAAATACCAATTCAAGTGTTTGTGGTTGATAGAATGGCAGACCACAGGATCACGTAAGAGCATGTAAACTTGCAAGTCAGGCTTCCTACTGGCAACATGAGCAGACAGGGCTGTGCCAAAGGATCCTCCACCCAGCACCACAACCTTGAGACAATAAGCCATTGCATAAAAAATAATCATATCTGTTCATCATCATTGCTTCGTTGGAGTAAACAAACATTCTTCCAATCAATGACAAAAAGCAAAATTTTTGGGAAAGCATGAAACAAAAAAGACTAATACTTTATGAGTGCGTTGAAGGACATCGGGCCTGCTTCTGGAGCGCCAAGTGCGTGACCAGCGAACCAACTTCTCCCAAGCGAGTCTAACAACCTTTCGACGGTCTCTAGTAGAGTCAGAATCACTGATTGTTTGATCAAGTTCAATGCTTTGAGGGGTTTCAGGAGACAACGGAGGAACAGTCAATGAAAAGGAACGAGCTTTAGCAGAGATATGAGATAAAGTTGGTTCCAGTGGCAAAGTTTGCAACCTGAGAGAGGTCTTAGATGTTTTGGTGGAAAAGCAAACTGGGTGACGATGAGGGTTGCTCCAGTTCATCAACGGTGGCTCTAATAAGACTGGTCCCTTCATTTTCCTCTTTCCCGTTGTCCCTCTTCCTGATTAGCTACAGAGTAGAGAAGAGGAGAGACCTTCCTTTTCCACATACATTTGCGTCTCAAGTGAAAGCTTGCTCGGGTTCGGGACAAGAAGGGCGTTGTTGGGATGAAAGTTATCCTCTCGCAACGCAACCTTCTATCTGTTTTTCCTGGACGAAGTCATTGCCAAAACGTTCCAATTACGCGTGTGGGCTATTAACAGAAATAGAAAGGCCTTTTTTTTTCTTTCAGTCCATATATAGAGGCAAGTAAGCTCAGTAATGCTTTATACACATCCGTGCTGTAATTTTCTCGGAAGCTACATTTATTTGTTCATAGACATTTGACAGCGATTGCAAAAAACCTTAAAGCAATCATTAAGAATTGACTTAATGACTCACTTTTCTGATAGGTAGTTACATAAGATATGCGAATGTGACAGGGCCAACCTTTATCAGTTTCTTCCTGCACTAGTTGAGCTCTTGATTCTCCAATTTCAGTTAGAAGTATTCAGAGAATTGCTAAGACTGAATCCCACACGCATTGTGTATTTGTAATAGTATCACAAGACTGAAAATTGTTGATTTAACCAAACACGCAAACGACACGTTAACTTCTGCTTCATTTATGATCTCGCTCTCTCTTTCTTACCTCATTATCCCATTCAGCTCCACCAAACAATAAACAAGTTGTTTAGAAAATGTCTCATCCTGCTATAAATTTTCTCGTGTCTTGATTTTTTGTCTTTGATCCTCTAAGCAATGGCATGATGTTGTTCACAGCTTCATCTTAGAATTCTGTTCCTTCCATCATCCCATCAGAACAGAGACAACTGCATCATATACCATCACTCTTTTTAAGGTATCATATACTTGTAAAGTTCCTTGTTTCATCTTTCTGAATCTGGTTACATATGTATTTGCTTCTTGTAAAAATATAAAGATGACTGTAATTTTGTGGGTTTGGTTTTTTTCTTTTTTCTTTTTGATGAAGGAGAGTATGACCAATCCTGATGATGCGAATTATGAAGAGCAAGGCCAAAAGAGAAAAGAATACAATAATAGGCGTATGGCATGCTTTTGCTATCCTTTTTCTTTGGCTTCCTCAATAGGTAGAGGGATGGGAAGATGCTTGTTTGCGAGCTGTTACCCTGTAGTCCGCTGCTTTGCATGGGATAATCACAGACACCAACATCACCAAAGGCATTTCCACTAAATTCGTATCAGTCCTACACATAGGAATTGTTCAGGTTGGTTTGACCAACACTTCGAGAACCATAATCAACTTCAACCATGGGAGATATAATTGCAACTTAGCTTCTTAGTTCTTCGAGGATCTTTTCCAATCAAACGAGATGAAAAAGCAGGAGCTGATAGTCCCAAGGCTTGATGGCGAGGAATAACTCTGAGTAATTACTTGGGACGCTGGGAACCAGGGTTGGTAGTCTTTCAATTGCAAAGGTAGTTCTTTTATGTAGAATTATTTGAGTAATGGACGCTTGTTGGAAAAATCGGGTATTTTTCCCTCTAAGGTAAACAACTAGTGAAGTGAACCGATTCGGTATGTTAAGTCTGCCAATAAATTGCAATGTGTGGAGAAGTTTG
>JANSVB020000450.1:182794-193298 GCA_025504935.2 Erythroxylum haughtii
TAAGATAACTCATATAAAGTGTTATAAATTTATTATTAAAGTAACTCATATAAAGTGTCATTATTTTACATCACTTTCGTAACATCTTAAAATAGTAACCTTTTATAATGTTTAGTAACACTTAAAAAAATTATTATCAATGATAAATTATATGTTATAAAATCATAAAGTGTTACTTATCAAATTAAGAATCATGACATTTTAAGATATAATGTTACTGTAGATAGGCATTTTATAACATATTGTCAAAAGTGTTATTGTCTAGTGTTACTGTATGTCATTTTTATTGTAGTGAAGGATTTTTTTTAATCCAACATGAGGCCTTTAACCATAGCCTTTTTATGAAGGTTATTAAACCCTCATATATTCCATATTAGTGTCATCAAGGGGAGGAATCCCCTCTAGTCTTATTCTGCCTCCTGGAAAATTGCCTTATGGAGCTACTAGTAGACTTTGATGTAATAGCATTAGATCCTCCCAAATCACTAGTAGGATGGTCCATCTATTCTGTAGTATAAGGTTGCTCTGAGTTGCAACTAGTAGATGAATATGATATGCTAACAGACTGTCGTGAGTAGTGGAGAGCTATAGAGTTGTTAGGAGGTTATTCATCAATTTTCTCGAATGGAGGATTAAGGGGGTCCACTTTATTTGAATTGTTAATTGCTTGTACATTTCTACTAACCTTAATGTCAATCTTAGCATAGCAGATTCTCTCTATATTTGTAATTTGGGAATCCATGCAAATTGGTTTACCTAAAGAACTAGTTAAGTAGCTAAATCCCTTAATAGTCCAAACTTCTAAAGGAATATTGTTAAATTGAACCCATAAGGGAAAGACTTCAATACTACCTTTATTGCAGTCCAAGCCTGGTTTCTACTTTTGCAAGAACATGGATTGGCCTCCCACATGCCAAAGACTAGATCTTATAATTTCCAATAGATGTTGTTCTGAACATAATTTGAATAGAATGCTTCCATATTCCATAAGTATTGTCTTCTTTAATCCTTTTTAACCCCACCGAGCATTAGCCCAAGCTTTCACCAAAGGAAAAGTTGGAAGTTTACTCCAAAAGTATGCAACCAAGGAAGAAGCCCCGGTGATAGCTCCAGCTTGCAACAATTCTTTCGAAGGAGAGAGAACTCCATCCTTCAGCACACTAGAGAAATGATTGAGCTTACCTTTATTATGCTATACATTCAACTTTTGTTTCCAACCCTTATGTTTGATGAAGGTTACTTAGACTAGTTGCTTCTATACTGCTAACAGGCATGGGAAGAGCAAATTTCTTTCCTGAGATAGATCCTGTTAATCCAGGAAAAGCATCTAAGTCGAGAGGAGGTGGAGTTATGTCATTGTTGTCCATTCGCTAGGCCCGAACAGACTTATGCAAAGCAAAGGAGAAGTAGGATTAAGAGGATGAACAATGACTAAGGAGAATAGGTGGGAGTTTAGTTTCTGAATTTGGTAAGGAGGGAAGAGTAGAAAGGGAAAAATCTTAAAGAGAGGTTAGAGGAAAAAAGCTAAAAGAGAGAGAGGTCTTAGCATATCATACTACAATTACATAACCTTTGACCTTAATGAAGCTATAACAATCTATATTAACATTGTTTTCTACTTTTATGCTTTTGAGTTTAATCATTTTATGTCATTCCATTAATGATTATTTTTGGTGATTGTAAGGTAAGATATTGAAATCAACATTTTCAAAAAACAAAATTAGATATGTTCTTAAAGGAATTGCACTAGCTTAAGAAAACTTCCCAAAATCAATTTATTACTTTGACCTTCTATTGGATATCATCTTCCATTTTCTTGATTGGTGCAAAGATATACGATAATCTTTTCCTAAGATTACAATTATCTATATCTCGATTTTAATTTTTTATGCATTAAAAAAGTAACTATAGATTTGGAATTCCAATTGCATGACATTAAACTAGAATTAAAATTTAAAATGGATTATGCATATGAGATATCTTGAGAACTTGCTTGAAAATTGGCATCACTACTTTTAGAATGTGTCAAATCTAATATGCTTTAAATGGAAAATGAGTGAGTGTATGAACTACTTTTCTTCAATAAGAATAAAGTTATTGTTTTTTTTAGAAAGATAATTGATATTTCATTAGTTAATACTATTTATGTACAATACAAGGGTACACCAAAACTAAAGTATTAAGAAAAAAGGATTTAAGATTGTTTGGAATTACAATTCTAATAATCAGATAATGCAATGTGATTTAAAATAGTGACCATCATCTCTGCATGTTGGTTGAGAGATTAATAGTTATACCTCTAGCTAACAAAACCAGCCTATTATGAACTACTATTTCATGATAAGTCTCCTCTGTACTCCTACTCTTATGTCTAAAAATCCTTATGTTCTTCTCTTTCCAAATGATGTATACCATTGTTGCCTAACTAACCTTAACTACCTTATAGTTGGCATAATTCTCTATTTTGATATTCCCTAACTAGTTTATCATGTCATCCTAAGATAACTTAAGTATGTCAATGTTCAATAAGATTTGTACTGTTGCCTATATTAATTTAGAATATCTACATCTAAGCATTAAATGCTTCAAACTTTCCTAATCTTCCCTATACAATTCACATCTCATTGAATTGACTGAGAATTTTAATCTATGTTTTGTAAATAACCCTCCATTCATTCCCATCCAAAGGATAAAGGAGTGAGTTAGTCTACTTTATGAATCCCATGCCAGTTTTGTCCATCTTACCCTAGTGCTTTGATCCTCTGTAGCATACCATTGCAAGTCTTAGTATTAAACTTTCCAGAACTATTGACAATCTACTGAATTGTATCCTCTTCATTCTCTTGGAAACTTGGCATCTGATCAATAAGAATATTTAGATTTCTGCTATTATGAAAGGGCCACACCTATAGATTACCTCTAATGATCCTACTGACTTTGGTCTTTACGTTCACCACCAACTTAAGATGATGCAACTCTTCCACTTTATAAAGAGGACTTCTTCTATGCCAATTGTCATTAAAAAAAATGTAGTACCTCCATTTCCAATTTTCCTAAACACCAAGTTTTGCGTGCACTAATTTGTCACTAAAATTTCATTTAAAGCCCCTCATATGTCTTGTTTAATATTTAAAACCCATATGTTGTTATTTTTATAAATGTACTATGAATCTATTTCACCCATAAGTCCTCCTTCTTACTACAAAACCACCATAAACCTTTTTCCAAATGAACTCTACTTATTAACCTTATTGAACTAATACCCACCCCTCTCTAATCTTTTAGCATGCATGCTTTGTTCCAGTTTAATTTAGCTCTACTCCTACCTTGTCTTAAGCCATTCCATAGAAATTTTCTAAGTCTTATGTCAATTTCCTTAAGGATACTTTTCAGCAAGGATAAATGGTTAATCAATAGTTAGTAAGGTTACTCAATATTGATTGAATCTGTTAGAACCATCCACCATAGTTTAAATGCCTATAACTCCATTGATTTATTTTGTTAGTTATTATGTCTAGCAAAGGTTTGCAATCCCTTATAGTTAGCTTCTTCTAGGAGTTTGGCACTCCTAGATACCTGAGTGGTAAATTTCCTTAGTTTAGCCCCATGTCTATAATTTCTGAAGCTACATCTCTGTTGGAATTACTCGATAAATAGAAAGAGCTTTTAAGTGGATTGCTTCTTAATCCTGAAATCTCTTGAAACTCCTTCATTACTCGCAAAAGAATGTTTATTGATTTTTTGTTTGCCTGCAAAACAATAAGACGTTATCAGCAAAAACAAGGTGTATGAGCTTCATACCCTTACATTTATGATGATATTAAAAATATGGGTTGTTCCTTATGTTCCTTCAAGGAGATTGAACAAAGCTTCCATGCATAGTACTAATAGGTAGTGGGATAGGGGATCCCCTTGCCTTAAGCCCCTCTTAGCTTTAATTAGCCCGGTGGGTTCTCCGTTAACCAGAATGCCTATTATTGTCATAGTTGCAGATTCCTTTATCCGATCTCTAAACAGAGGTGGGTATCTAAATGCTTTTAGAATGATGAATAGCCAGTTAATGGAATCATAAGCCTTGTCAAGATCCATTTTAATTATACAATTCTTCTTTTTCCTTTTAGATTGGTATCCCTCTAGAAGTTCCTAGAAAAGTAAGATGATCGTAGCCATTGAACTCCCTTTTAAGAAGGCATTTTGTTCAGGACTAATGATCTCTCCCAAGCTCTTTCTTGTCCTATTTGTCAAAATCTTTGACATTGTTTTGTAAAGAATGTTGCAGCAAGTGATAGGCCTAAAGTGATCTAGCCTTGTGGCATTACTTTATTTGGGAATGAGACACACAAAGGTTTTATTTTATTCCTTCATAAGCATTTTCTTCTGAAAAACTCTTGCACTACCTATACCATTGCATCCCCAATTAAATTCTAGTTTTTCTAGAAGAACCTACCATTATAGCCATCTGGCCTTGGAGCTTTGTCAGGGTTCAATGAGAATATAGCCTCCTTATTCTCTTCCTTTATTACTTCCTTTATTAACTTAGCCTTATTTTGTTCATTCACTTGTTTGTAGCCAGCAACCACCTTCTCTAGAATCTTTTTGACTCTAGTTTCAGTGCCATACTATTTATAGAAGAATTCAAAAGTAAATTTTTTCTTGCTTTCCTAACTTTCATACTTTTTACCAGCTTCATCTTCCAGTAATTTAATGGCATTCTTGTTTCTCCTTGCTAAGATAGAACACATGAAGTATTTATTGCACTTCTCCCCTTCCTTTAACTATGTCATTCTTGATTTTTGTCTCAACATTGTGTTGATATCTACCAGAGCTTGGTTATACCTAGCAACTAGCTCAGCTTCCTTTCTCTTTAGCTACATCTCCTCTAGTATAGTTAATAAGCTTTTCTATCACACCTTCAACTCCTCCAGTATTTCATCTATTTCTATACTCTCAAGCTTTTATGTTTCATTAAATGGTTTCTTTAACTGATTCCTTAACCCCTTCAGTTTCTCACTTAGTTGATAGCTCTTAATACCTCAACTCTTAGCCTCTATCCTTTGCCTGAGTATCTCCCTGAATACTGAGTGATCCATTAGATGATTGAAGATACTAAAAGATGTACTCCTTTTCCAGTCTCGAACTATTAAGTCTACAATTATTAGGCTATGATCCGAATATTAGGTTCCCCAAAAGTAGCACTGCTTAGTGGAAATTGCTCTAGCCATTTGACATACATATATCTAGTTTTGTAAGCAAATACCACTCACCATATTGCTTTTTGTTCCTTATAAACTCATTACTTTACCATTTCAAGTCAGATAACCCTGTATTCTTCACCAATTCCTGTAGCTTTAGGTAGTCTTGTTATTGCCAATTTCTTCCCCATTTTGTTTCAGTCAGATTTAAAGTTCAGTTAAAAGCCCCTAACACTATCTACGGATTGTTGATACAGTTTCTAACTCTTACTATTTTGATCCATGCACCTTGCATAGGAACTTATGATTAGCTGTATAAACCATTATTACTGAGATCTCCTTACCAATTTCTTTCATCCGAATGTCACAGTGGATTATCTGGTCATTCTTGAACCTATTTACCATCTCTACCTTTATAGGATTAAAAACAATTACTACCTTTCCATTCATATGATGATCCAAGTTAGTGATCACCTTCCATCTCTTATCTAAGAACCATAAAATGCTCTACAACATGGCCCTCTTTATTTTGGTTTCTAATAAACCAACAAAATCTGACTTGCTTTTCTTAATTAACTCCTTAATAATAAGTTGTTTATTCAGGCTATTAAGCCCTTAAATGTTCTAGGTAGCTATGTTCATTCTCTTTTCTTTTGCCTAAATCGTTTCCTCTTACATTTTCTACTCAATGCTAGTGAAGTTGATCCTATATCATGTTTTGTACTTGATGCTTCTCTTCTCTCCATAACTGGGCTGCCTACTAATCCTTCATCAGTTCCAATCTCCCACTCCTTATTGACCTGTTGTCCTTTCTCTATTATGATTGTGGTTTCCAAATCTAAGTTTTGTTCCATCTATCCAACTTCAGACTTTTCTTGGTTTGCCTAATTGCTCTCCAGTACTTCTATGATTTCCTCTAGAGCTTGTTTCCCCTCAAGGTTGTTTTCTATTACTTCGGTTGTTTACTTTTGTGTTGTGATCCCCTCTTGTTCTTGATTCCTCTTTAGATCATTATCCCCTGCTACCTTTGTTTTCTCCTATGCTAGCTTCCCATTTTGATTCTCCTTTTTCCTCCATACCTGTTTTTCTTCTTTAGTTTTAGGTTTCCATATATAAGCAACACCTATTACATCTTCTTCCATCTCTTCAATCTCCTTCAAATTCATAATTCCTATTTTATCTGGTAGTTTCTTCGATATATCTACTTCAATTCATACCCTTGCATACCTTATCCTTTTAATTAAAGCAGTATTCTAGTCTTATCCTAATGGTTTCCTTATTTTGCTGGCAATGTAACTCATACCTTCGCTAGACCAATACTCTAGTGGCACTTTGTCAATGTTTACCCACAATGGTATTGTCTCCAATTTACTTCTGTCCAATGTGACCCCCGGATGCCATTTCTTAATAAGTATTGGCTAACTCATCATATCCATGGCCCTGCTTCAAACACCTTTTGGGCATTATCCTCTGAATTGAACTTAAACACAAAGAGCTCATCTTCATTTACCATCGTATTCACCAGTCCCTTATTCCTCCACATTGTATTTGCCGAGTTTTGAACAACTAGGAAAGCTAGCCTCTTCTCTGTGAAGAAACCCACTAATGAATTGCTCCACTTTCTTGCACCTTGTTGTAAAACCTCCAATGGTGCTTAAATAGGTTTTTCAGTCTCTATTTCCACGTACCTGAGGTTGCCCATGTTTTCTATGTCTCCTACAATGGAGTTCCACTTAATCTTCTCTAAGTTCCCATGTTCCACTCTAGGAATCTTTTTCGAGGTTCCTTTTAGGGATAGGAAATATGTTGTTGAGTTGGTAAGGAGGTGAGTAAGGTTTCTTTTGCTGCTCCATTTTGGGATTTAATTGGGTAACGTGTCTAATGGGTTAATGGGTTTTAGTGATTTAAGGTTAAATTGAAAGAAGAAAAGTTGTTAGAGAAATAGGGACGTGATTATTGACTCGGGAAAGGGAAAAGGGGACTCGGAAAGTCATGACTAGAGATGGACTCAATTCTTTCTCATTAATTCTATATGATAGATCATTTTATTAACGATTTAAAGTTATATTTAACATTTTAAAAATCAGGAAAAGGATATGTATAAGATTTAAAAGTTTAAGACAATTATAAAATATATTAAATAAGAAGTAAAAATTATAAAAATAAATAAAAATTAATATATAATGAAATACTTTATTGAAATAAACATAAAAATGTTAATATCTATTAACCTATAATCAACTAATAACAAATCTAATAATTTTATTTAAAATTAAATCCAATATAAAATTTTAAATAGTAGTAATAAATAAATTTATATATTTGAAGTTGTATCTCATTGTCATAAAAGAATTCTAAATTCTTTAATACTATTTAGAGATCCATAAATCATGCTTTAATCCAAAATATTTATGTCAACATTTTTACTATATTTAAATAATTTATAAATTAATAATTTATGAATTATTTTTATTATATCATATTAAATTTTTTATTTTAAATATGTTTAAAATAAAATATTAAATGGCCACTCAATAAATATTCTTAATTCATTCATTATAACATGTACATATTTTTCATAAATCATTTTTTCAATTTTATTATAATCAAGATTAAATGATGGTTCTTTGTTTTTAATCTAAAAAATAGAATGACCAATACAATCAATATCAATATTCTTTTCTTACTTGCTGTTTTAAATGTATGATATGAAATTATAAAATCAATGATAAAAGATATCCTTACCTAAAACTTAAACTCCACAATAAAATATATGTTTTTCATTCATTGATTATTATAACGTAGACAATTCATCGAATCTTTGACCTTTCACATGATTTTATTTATTCATACAAGTACATTTAAAAACAATACAATTATATTTACAGCTTAATGCAAAAATTATTTGACTGAGTAATATAATAACAAGTTTTCTTTCACTAAACAATCTCCATCATTTTTTGCATTTTGAATTAAGAGTTATAATAAAAATATAATATTAATAAGTAAATAAGGAAACAAAAAGTTCAAAAAATTACTAGGTTGTATTTTTGTATCATAAATTCTCACTTTATAGATGGTCTAGAAAACTTCCTAAATTTCATGATATTATTTAATTTCATTCCTCATTTGATTTCTCTTTGTTAGAAAAAATACCTTTATGTTTAATCACATCAAAAGGCTTTTCATAATATTAACATCTATAATTATATTTTTACCATGTAAACAATAAGGATTGAAAAATCAAGTTGTCAAGTGGATTCTTTAAAATAAGGTGTTTATCCCATCATCAACTGAGAATATTCGTGAAAGGCCTATAGAATTTTTTCTTCTTCTTGTTAAAAGATTCGTAATTGTCTTCTTATGAAATTTATAGTTAGCATCATATATATATAATCCAAAGAAGGCATTTTATATTATTCAACAGTTCTCAACATTCTTATAAGTAGACCCACAATCTTTATAATATTCAAATAAGTATCTCAAAATTTATTATCTAGAACAATAACATAAATCTTTTTTTCCTTTCACACCCTTTGATAACTTATAACTTGGAAATTGTTTACTTTTTGCTAAATTTTAAAGTATTTGATTATGACCAGAAATGTTTTTCAAGCTTATAAATGTAGTTGCAAATCTGGTGACAATAGGATGCACAATCTTAACACAATCCTCTTTGCACCATTTGATAACTTATAACTTAAAAAGTGTTTACTTGTTACTAAAATTTGAAGTAGTTGTTTATGATCATAAAAATATTTCAAAGTTATATGATCTTGCTTTCTTAACCAAGATAAAAAGACAAGATAAATATATCCAAAGATTATGGTCTTAAATGCACATGAAGAAATATTTAAAATATAGTATATACAAACAATATCTTCTAAAATGAGATTTATGCAATGAGCATCACATAGAGACAAATAAATATGTTCATACTATGGTTGTAATAAGTACCTAATTAATATATAATTAATTACATTATCTATAACAAAAATAGATAATATTTTTGGCCCAACCCGCTCAATAATCAAAAAATAATTCAAATAAAATGTAAGCTTTTTTGCTACATGAGAAGTATCATCAGACTTAATAAAAGTTGTTTTCAATATTACAATAAACTAAAAAATTTATCAAGACATTTGTTCTTTGATAATTGCACTCATCTATCGTAATAGTGCATCATGTTATTCCCAAATTAGACTTATATATCTACAATCAATTTATATTCTTTTTCAAAATCTTTAAGTAAGGCATATAAATTTCTTAATATTTGTAACACTTACTATTTCTTGAAAATAATGTGAATTTAAAGTACTTAAAAGTAATACATAAATGATAAAACCATCCCAAAACAAAATCCTTATTAATAAATATACTTTTTAAATTTTGATTAGGAACTGGGAGTACTTCTTAGCAGAAAAACGTGAGTCGATAACAACTTTTATTTTCCTTTGTCTAACGTATGTTATGCCTAATCATCTCAGGAAGTTTTTTGGGCTAGCTCCTTTTTTATTCTTTTAGTCATTATACTAAAAGAACTAATTAAAAAGCCTTATGACAAGCTTTAGGCTTTTCCATTTAATTAATAAAAGAATGCGTGTAATACCAGAATAAATAAAGACAACGTAAATGTGAAGTGAAATAACGTTAAAGAGGTTGTTACCACCAAAAAGCAAAAAATAAAGACAGAAAGTAGAATAGTATTTCCAATTTTCATAAGGAGACTCTCTAAAAAAGAAAAGTATTATGAACAACAATTAATTTTATCCTTTTTGGTTCCCAATAAACATGTCGGGAAGTTGGGATATGCCAGATGAATTCTATAATATTGTTTTAGTATTGGCTAAGCTTAAATTTTATTTTTTTTAGTTTGAGACGGTAATCCACCTATTGATTGTCATATATTATTATGGCGTAACATAAAAAAGATTGAAATAAAATTGAAAATATTTGATGAAAACCAATTTAAATAGAAGCTCAGTGTTATGAATACCGTACTAGATTTAGTACTAGATTGGATTTTAATACGGTACTGTACCTGTTGGGCCCGGGTCCCGATTCTCTATTCCCGAGATGGTCCCTCGGGCTGCGCCCACGACGAGCTTCCCAAAATGTCGGACCCGATCCCAACATTCATACATAATTCGATTCATACATGCATTTTCGCACACATAATATCATACGCACAATCATTCTAACTATGAATTAAACACCCCATAAGCCAAGGGGCTCCATGCCATTACAATCCGAAGGAAATTCAACAAGTATTCTCAACCATACATAATACAGAATAAGTCTAAATCCAAAAT
>JANSVB020000450.1:393224-407508 GCA_025504935.2 Erythroxylum haughtii
AAAGCCTTATACGGCCTGAAGCAAGCTCCTAGAGCTTGGTATGATCGTCTGAGTACTTTTCTCTTAGAGAATGGTTTCACTAGAGGTCAAGTTGATAAGACGCTCTTTAGAAAGAACTATGAGAGTGAGTTCATCATAGTTCAGATCTATGTGGATGATATCATTTTTGGTGCTACTTCGAAGAACTTATGATATCATTAAGTTGCTTGGCAGCTGTCTGTAGCTTACAATGATAGCAACATGACTAGAATGTGGCATCAGTTAATAAACAAATGGCGATGGCAGCAACTGTCGATAAAGTTGGATAGCAAAGTAGGAGCAACAAGATATTAGTGTGAAACTAATTATGGTGTTGGTCGAGTTATTTGATTTGTTGCTTGAGGGTTAGATTGTCGTCATGATAATTGGTATAATGCTCTTAGCACAGTGGCAGGGGCACTCTACCAATCACTCAGTCCAACATAGCGTCAATGCCAGCAACTTCATGTTTTAAGTTGCTATAATTGTTCACCATCTGTCCTGAGAGCACTCCACCAATCACACTAAAGACAATCCAGCCTTCAAACAACAACCCAAATAATTCAACCAACACCATAACAAGTACCTCACTAAACATACTAGCTTTATTAAACCTCACACAATCAACCCAAATAATTAAGCACAAATATGGATTTTGTAGATTTTTTAAGTTGAGGGTTTTTTTATTTTTCAAATCCTAATGTACATGGCTCCCTATTTTGCAAGGAGGGGAGGAACATTAACTGTCTATAGCCTTCTCTTTGTATTTTACAAATTGATTATTTCCATAACTTGAACCTATGATCTTTTAGTCATAAAGGAATAATTTTATCAATTGTTCCAAGACTCGCTCTCAAATCAATAATAGTCAAATATTTTAATCAAGTGGCGATAAAGATGGCAACTAAGCCCGTCCTGCCCCAACCACGCCTAACTTGCCTTGGTCGACATGAAATTAGTATATTAGACTTGTTAACCAAGCCTCGGGCCAAACCTCCGGGTCGATCTCGGACTGCCCAAGTCGGCCTAGCCCGAGGCTAGACCCTTATAATCGTTTTTGCTTCTGTAATTTTAAGAAAAGTTTGAGCCTAACTAAGCTGGGCTAGGACTCAAGCTGGGATACCTTTGGCTCGGTTGGGCTCATGCAGTGAAATAAATATAAAAAGTTTTTGTTTTAACTTTTTAAATGTCAAGATTATTTTAAATTCTATAAAATGATTAACACATAAATTATAATAAAGCATGACTCTTAATTCGTATATTATTGTGAAGCTTAATCATCTTTTGGTCATTTCTCTTTAGTCGCTTTTGAAATTCATTGATCTCAATTATCATAGTCACACAAGTGTTTAGACTCTAATAATATCTACAGAACGTATTGGCAAAGAGTACTAACTCCCTTATGAGTCTAAAGCCTATTTATTATAGATTTTGATATTTTAATAATTTAATTAAAATTAAAATCTAATCAATTTTAATTAAGTTTTAACTATAATTACAATTAATTATAATTAAATATCAATTATGATGGCATAAGATTCAATATTTTATATTGATCTTTATTTATCAAATATTACATATTTAATCATAAAATTTTTCAAATTTTACAATCAAGTATAAATTGATTAAATATTTTTTCTCTTCAAAGTTATTAAGTTTTCAAATGAATACAACTTATAATTCCAAATTATCTTAATATTTAAAAATCTCAAAATAATTTTAACATTTCAATATTTTAATTATACATAAAGTATAAAATTCATGTCTATTTTATTTAAATTATTGTTAATTCTTCACAATTACAATTAATGATATTTGAAAACTATTTTTAAAATATCAATTCACCTTAAAATTTTTCTAAATCATACGTTATCTTCTTTTGGCGTGCGATTATCACGTGCTTCAACAGGAGTCTTTTCTTGTTTGATCTTTACCCATCACAAAACTATGCAGACCATTCCCCTTTCTTACTATATCTAATCTCTCTCAGTTTTTTCTCTTTCCTTCTAATGATAGACATTTTCCACTTTAAAACTGTTGATTTTCCTTTGTTTGGATCCTTAGTTGTATAGGGGAAAGGAAAAGAAATATTGAAGAAAAATGAGGAGAAAAAAATGGAAGAGAAATGTGATTTTCTTTCTCTTGTTTGTTTCCCTAATTTACCAAAAGAGGGAATTGAATGGAAGAAAAATTTTTAAGACCTTTATGCCCTTAATTATTATTTTGTTATGGAAATAAATTATGGTTGAGAATCTCATTTCCTCTCCTTATCTTTCATTTCCCCTCCTTTCCCACCAATTTGGTGGGAAATATATTTGGACCAAATTTCTCCTCCATTCTCCTCCATTCTCTCTCTTTCCCTTGTCTTATTTTTGTCCAAACAATGAAAATCAAGAGAAATGCATTTCCCTTCCTTTCTTTTCCCTTGCTTTCCTTCAATCCAAACAAAGGCTGTGTTCAAACATTTGATCGACTGAATAAAAAGAGAAATGGAAAAGATGAAAAACGCAGGTTTTGTCCATTCCACATGAAGCTTCACCTCATACACCCATTCATAATAACATTTACACCGCAACAAAGCGATACGTTGATTCAAAGTGTAGTATTACCCATGAAATGGGTAAATGCATGGAACATACAACTCTTAGCCAAGAATGGCCTTTGTAGTAGTGGTAACCGCGGCAGTGAGGAAGATGGACTCAAATTTCGGTGGCTGTGGAGTGAAGATGTACATGTGGCAGTCATGAGAATCAACTCTGGAACCAAATGATCCCACCGCATTTTCCACTTCTTTGTGCTATGTCCCCAAAACAAAATTTCAAGGTCAATCAATCACTTCTCAATTGAATCTTACCCAAAAACTTAATTTGGTTAAAAGATTTTGGTCTCCTAGAACTAACATGCGTGTACTCTTTTTCAATACCAATAAAATGAAGTTGAATTCTCCCAGTAGAAGACTTTCAGTTTCCCTACCTTCCATAAGTCTCTCACTGAGACGGCAGTGGTGGATTCAAGACCAAGTGTATCCCAACTTGCCGTGATAGTTGCAGCTTCAGGACACCGATTCCAGAGAGCAACAGTCAAACGATGTCCAGACAAAGGGCCAGCCCAGACCTAAAATAACATGCAAAACATTAATATTTCATCATCCGTTGCTTTAGAAAATATGAAACGCAGGTGGAAAACATTCAATTACAAGCCCATTCTAGTATTTACAATAATTGGTTATGCTACATATATTGCAACAGTCAACCTGTAGGCAACCATCAATCCCAGAAGAATGTACTCTCCTCCCCTGAACGCCAAGTGGGTCTGTAAGGAGAATCAACATCCTAGCTTGTTAATTTTTCAGGTTCAACGAGAAAAACAACATTTAGGCAACATCTACATGCTTAGTTTACCTTGGTTTACAGCAATGACCTCCTTATTGGTAAGAATCTCTAAAGCTTCTGCAGTAATATTTCTCACATCACAACCAATTACAAGGAGGGCCTGCACAGATAATTAGGCCCTATTCAAAAATGAATTTTTGTGCAAGTTCGAAAGATAATGAAGCTCACAGACATGAAGCAATTGATGAATCCAAGACATTGTCATCAATCGAAGTGGTTCTAATATTCGAAATCATAGAAAACTAGAAGAGGCATATCACTCATTGCATTTGCAAATAATTATCAAACAAAACCCTGAACTAAATAGGATTGCTAAGAAGATAACTCAGATATTTGATGTCGTTCCTGATAACGAGAATCACTTCAGTATTGGGACTGAAATTCATTATGAATTGAAAAATATTATACAATGCCATATAGATAATAAGAACAATATTTTGGGGGAAGACCTTCATCAAAGCCCATATGCTAAAGTGACCACGATACTCGTGATAAGTCATTCCTCCATTGCCAACTTCCAACATATCAGGATCTGCCAAAGATTAAAAGCATCATTGTTGCAGATGAATCACTAGAGGGATACCATAGAAGAGATTTTAAACAATTATAATCACAGAGAACATAATTTACCATTCCATCCACCTGGTCCTGCATAAGCTGCCCATTTGTTGTTCAAATCAGCAATTGTGGTCATGCTTAACAACAAAATGATAGAAGCGAATACATCATGTTAGCAACCAATCCTTCAGTCTTCTCAGTGTTACCAGTCTAAAACTTACAGTGACAGTAATAGTAACTATTTCTCAATTTAAGAACTATCGGCAGATTGTAATATGGTGCCAGCCAAATTGATTTCCACGTAGTAAATCACAATATTAGATAGGAAAAAATATTTTATAAAAGATGCTTCACATTGAATCATCACTCTGGAAAGCAATGAAAGCTTGCAGTTGCAGATGTTAAACCAACTGTCTAATAATCAAGTTCAACACAGAATACATGACACCACTCTGCTATAGGAGAAATGAGATGCATAGCAATGATAGATACATAAGGACCTAAAATGGTTTTTAACTAAATTTGGCTCCTAAACGTCTTCAATGAAAATGTTCCTTGACTGGAATGCAAAATACAAACTTTGGAAATTACTAAAAAAGCTCATTGGAGACTTCATGTGAAGAAAACTTGTTAATATTTGTGTTTCTAATGATCATCAGAAACAGAAGTCCAGATGTTAGACCTTGCCCATGTATCATTTATGTCATCTGATATACGCCAACTATTTCCAACATTCCTTCCCCATGTGGGGACATCATCAATACCCCTGTCAAAATAAAGATGAGGTGAAATTAATTCACAAGGAAACAACAGCCTGTTGTTGATACAAGCCAAGGATTAACTGGATTACCAGTCACAAAGTGAATAGAAAATAAGGTGTCCACTGGCATTTAGAGCATCACGCATTGGAGGGTATCTGGAAAGTATCAAATGACATGAAGTTAACTTCGAGTTAATAAAAATAGTTATCTTGACAGCTTAATGAGGCTGAGCAAAAACCTTTCTATTGGTTTGATCCCCAGGTTGTAACAGTTGTCATACTTCAAATAGTCAACACCCTATTAACACAGAATCAACAATTGAATTTAAGCAAACTTCAGGGTATAGCAAGGAGCTCTCGTATCATGAATTCTTACTTAAACAAGAATAGCTACCCGCATACAAAAATGGAGATAAGGAATATTTTCATTTAGTAATTTAGTAATTTGTTTTTTGTTTTTTTTTTTTTTGTCTTTGAAGTTTTTCATGACCTTAAAAAACTACGATCATATAGCTATAGAGACATGCAATGACTCAAGAAGAGGGTTCTGTTAATCCAGTCTTCTCCATAGAAATTATCTATCTTGTCTTTAAATCATAGATTTGATTCTTCTAATACAAAAGTGATACAAATTGACATTACTCTCCATTATGCAACGTATCACACATAAATAGGCAACATTAAGTAGCTATTTCATCAAGGTTCAGCAGAAGATTTAATAGTCAAACCCATGAAGCAAATAAGTCTGCATCATCTTTTTCATGGAAAAGTGATCCAGGTCGAACTTGACAAGTGAAAACCCTGCATAAATGCAAGCAAATTTCATAGAATAAGAGGAGACCTACATGATGACAGCACAATTAAGAAACTTTTGTAGATGATTTAAGTATTGGAAGCTTCCTCATACCCTGCACCAGAATAAATACCAAGCTTGAGGCCCTTCCCATGTACATAATCAGCAAGAGCTTTGATTCCGGATGGAAATGTTTTTGTGTTGGGGACAAGTTGACCCTGTAAAATCATAGAAGACGGCAGGAATATATCTGCAAAGATCAGCAAATTCCCAAATTCACCAGTTCTGTGATACTAACAACTAGTATTAGAGTGGCTATGGAGCCTGTTTATGAGTGTTTATTGTGTTTTTTTTCCTTTTATAGTTGACTGGAATTGCAGAGCACCAGCATAGCTAAAGTAAAAATGAAAAGAAACAAAAAGAAATAGTTTAGTTTACCTTTGAGTCTCGTTTTAGATTGGACCAGCAATCATCTGCATTTTGATGAAACAGATTTTTTAGTTATAAACAGCAACATCGCACAAACTTGAGGTATATACTCAAAAGCTCTCATGACGAATACCTATATTGACATACTCGTAACCTAGATCGGACAAGCCAGTTGAAACAAGTGCATCAGCTGTCAAAACAATGTTGATAATTAGCACTCTAAATGGACTTTATGCTTACGGACAAACAGATCATTGTCCTCTGGATAATCCACACCGAGTTCCAAACCACAGGGAACCAAATTCACTGGCAAGTTATATTGTGCGGTTCATCAACTACGCGGAAAATAGATAAACTTGTATAACAATAAATGTTTTCCCAAAATAAACAAAAAAAAAAGTACAAAGAATTTCCTTTTCCGACTATACACTTCGCAAGCTTGATCCCAATTATGAGCCAGTAAACCACCTTTGCCTATTAATGCAAATTTCTTTCCGGACATAAAAGAATTCTAAAAAAGACCCCGAAGATGCTCTTCTTAGAAAAGAAATATCATTGATTTTGATGCAACCACAAAATGATGACAAGAAATGCAAAAGACGGGAACTTGAAACCGACAAACCTATTTCTTTGATT
This sequence comes from Erythroxylum haughtii, assembly GCA_025504935.2. Taxonomy (NCBI): domain Eukaryota; kingdom Viridiplantae; phylum Streptophyta; class Magnoliopsida; order Malpighiales; family Erythroxylaceae; genus Erythroxylum; species Erythroxylum haughtii. The sequence continues at coordinate 399,811 of JANSVB020000450.1, forward strand.
ACAGTCTCATTGATATTGCACGCGAAGAAGTTCCAGCTACTCCATCTGCAACATATCAGTTAAGTATGATTGCATGTTCTTTCCAGAAGTACCACTAAGATCTGAAGATAAAGTAAAATAAATAATGAAAGTAAAGAAAAAAAAAAAAAGTAAGTGGGGAAGAGGAAGAGAGAGACCCCATCTGAGGAGTTTGCGCCAAACCGTTGTTAAGCTGAAAATTCCCATATTTGGAAGTGTCATAAAGTTCAGTGAAAGACTTGCTGTATCCAAAATTGCTGACGGATTGCTGTAGAACGGGCCTTCTTGCCACCACTTCCCCTGCACTCACACTATTGTTCACCCACAGACATACACAAACAATCCAAACATAGACGCAGCTAAAACTAGTAGTCCCCGTCATCTTCAACAAACTTGAGGAGAACAGATTGGAGCAAAGACAGTCTTCGACACAAACAAGAACCTGAACTTTGGTTATACATGCAAAGAACAGAATACGGAGTCGTACAGCATTAAAGAGTTTGGTCGAAGTGTTCAGCACCAGTCAAGGTTTGGAAGCATCTAGACAATACACGAGGCAGCAACCGATAAGCATTCTAAAACACGTAATTGTACTTGATACAATATCCATTGTAATTTTAGGTTTTTTTTTTTAATTAATCGGAAAAGAGCAGTACAAATTACGTAACTAATCTAGAAATGTTACTCCCAGTTGCGTCCTTGAGGAAGAACAGGAGACACCCGAAAGGAGCGTTTACAAGTGTGATAAGTCCTAAGTCATAACAAATAGTAAAATTGACTAATCAATCCAAATATTTATTACTCTCTTGATATATGTGGCGAGGTCTGACAACCCAATTATTAATTAGGTTAATTAATGGGTGAATAAGGAAATTAAGAAACTAGATTCTATTTCTTTTTTGGTTTGTGTAACAAGGACCGCATTATAAATTAAAAGCATGTGAACATGGGCTCAACCGCATCAGATCAAAGGAGAAAATCTCTGGGGAAAAGCTTTATGGCCCAATCCAGATTTGCAACTTCGTATTGGATTGAAGACGTGGACGTCCATTAGTTTTACTTTTTTTTTTTTTATTATGGTTCAAAATTAATAAAAAGACAAGATGTTTTTTAAGGGTACTTTTAGAATATGAATAATTTTCAAAATAAATAATAACACAAGGAAAATTTGCATCTTTTATCTTAAGTTATAAGGATAATGGTTTTATTAATGCTTAAATTTTACTATTTCATTTGAGTGAATACCCCAACAAAAAAGAAATTTATTGGGCGTTTAAATTCTTTTAATTTTATTATGCGAGTGTCTCCATCAATTAAATAAGACAAAGTGTTGACTTCGTAATACCATCTTATTATTTATATGACAATGTATATGTTTGTTTTAAAAAATAAATTTTAATGTCATATCATTACTCACCAAATTTTAGTTTAAATTTTGATAAACTCGAATTAAATTTTATTAACTTTAGATGGGTGGGGTGAGGCGGAACTGGGAACTATGCACCATACAAGTTGTAGGACAACTTGATCCAATGCTTAATTAATTCAAATGAATGTTATTGTTAATATTCAAACTCTTATTAAATAATTGCTTCATTTATAGGAAGTTTGGGTTTATTTTTACTTTTTAGTGTACCCTTCGTGATTTTGTTTTTTATATTTACATTTTAGTTGTGATTATAGTAATAATTATGTTACTATGGATAAAATACACTAAATAATAGTTAAGATAAATTAATTTTTTATTTATTTCCAAGGAAGAGATGTAAAAAGAAATCTTTACTTTAGCATTAAAAATAAAGGAAGAGATGTTACTAGGTGAAAAAATAAAACCGTAAACTAAGGAAATAGGTTTTAGGGGCCGAACAAGATTTCTAATTTCTAATTTAACATTAAAAATATTTATTAACCAACATTTCGAGGTTGATATTTTAACAATAAGATCCATTCTTTGAGAGATTTGGTTTATTATTAATTCAAAAAAATTGAGGTCGTTGGATGATAATGAACTAAGAGAATTTTACACTAATTTTACAAACTATTTTTTTCATGATATTTTGTGAATGTGGATTTAGATTATCTTTTTTCTAAATTGAAAGTGATACATATGACTTTGTCAAATAAGTTGATGCCATCTGTTAAAATTCTTGAATTTATTAAATTTGCAGATTGTTATCTAAATATTTCAATTGCTTATCAAATTCTATTTATTGTACCTGTAATTGTAGCATCAGTTGAGAGAAAATTTTCAAAATTAAAATTATTGAAAATCTACTTAAGGTCATCAATATCACAAGAAATATTATATGATATAGTTATTTTAAGTATCGAGAATGATATGTTGGACAATATTAATCTTGATACTATCATTAATAATTTTAAATCTAGATATGTGTGGAGAAATTGTTTTCATGATCATTTGTGTTCTTGTTAGTGTAATTGTCTTGGTATTTTACCATCTGATATTGTTGTTTGATTGCTGCTACTACTATTTTGTTATTGTTGCTACTATTTTTAAAGATTTTATTGTTACTGACATATGTAAGATGTTGTTAGCTGTTGTTATGATTATTTAGTATTTTATTAAGTAAGTGAAGTTATGACTTAAGTCACTTATAGATGGATATTAAATTTTAGTAATAAAAATATTTTTAAAGTTTACATACTTGTATATTGTTGATTAATTAAGGGCTTTTTTTTACTTTATCTTGAGCCTATAAAACACTAGGAATGACCTTGGTCTAGTTCCACCCTCCCTTATCTCCAGCTCACTCCTCCACCACCATCTAATGTTATTAATACCGTACTGGTGTCAGTATCAAATTTGGTTCTATTATAGTATTGTACCGGTACTGACAATACTGAGTATCATTTTGGATAATTTTTAAATTTATAAAATAGTCTTTAAATCTTTTGAAATTGCAAAATAATCCTTTAATATATTGTATTCTATAATTTTTAATTTTACATCAACCATGTCTCCAAAAATCATAATAATAAAAATTTAAACTAACAATTTGCTTATTTTTGTTAATATTATTTTTCATATATAAATAATAACCATAATTAATATAAAAAATCATTTAATCATCATACAAATATAAAATTAAGAATAATATAAAGTGTTTAAAATGTTACAATTTCATTATATAATAAATAATAATTAAAGGCAATTAAGTTTTTGTCAATTAAATGCAATTATGTTTTTGTCACTTTAGAAATGACATTTTTAAAATTTTAAATTAATAAGTAAGTTTCACTGAAATAAATAAGTAAATGTTATTATTATTTAATTAATTTAATTTTTATAGTAATTATTATATTACTAATTATTGTTAACTGTATCAAAATTCAAAAGCTCTAGTAATTGTTAGCCAATTCAGAAACATAATTTGGTTTCAATCTCTCTAATATCACCCAATAGCAATAACATCACTACCATAAAAATAACAATAATGGCTTTCAAAGAGTAAAGACTCTTTTTTTCCTTATTATATCTTTCTATTTCATAATCACTCTCTTCTGGTCTACTTTGAAAATTTGGTTTAATCCAAGAGAAAGGCTAGAAATTGCCAAGAGTTCCTAACAAACCCTTTTGATTGATTTGATTCAAGAGACTTGTTGGCTTCTTTTCATAAGCCATAGTCATACACCACTACCATTCCTTATGAGCAACTTCATCAATCACTTTAGTCCATTTCTCCTTTAAGGGTTTTTCCAAAGACAATCACTCATACAAATACCCCTTAAACTGTTACATACTTTTGCCATGCTACACAACTTAGCTAGCAAAAGCCTCTCACAAATGGTTTCCAAGGCCAAGTTAGGCAAATCTAGAAGAGAATTCTTCACATGTTCCATTTGTTCTTGCTTTCTCGAATCAAGATTCATCTTCATCTTCTTTGGTTTTTCTTTTTGTAGACAAATCCTGAATTTTTTAAACTTTACTATACTAGTCGGTATTTGGTCGGTATTTTAAATACCGACCGGTACTAACTGATATTAGGAAAAATCACTAATACTAATCGATATTGATAATTGGTACCAAACTACTAAATTTCTTATCATTTTTTGGTTGGTATGGTACAAAACTTTTAACTTTGCCACCATCAACCACCGTGACCTCAATGTTACATTACTTCTTCTCGTCTTTCTGTGATGTTTACTAAGAAAACCCGAAATGCTCAACACTCTAAGCAGTGAGTGGCCTAACTTTTAGCTAAACACTACTTTGATGACGTATTAAAGCTTTAGTCTTGCTTTGGTGTTCATTATAATGGTGCCCTTTTGCCTTACATTGAGATGCTTGTGAGGTATTGGAGGTTTGTTGGAGTTGTGGGTAGCATTAGTTGGTCGAAAGGAGAGGTGGGATGTTGATGCTATCTTGGCGACAATATAGCAGCTGCCGACAATGACTATGAGAGGTGGTGGCAAGGAGTGTGTGAAATGTAAAGAGGAAATGAAAGAGGGTAAAGATGTTTGTGAGTTTCCATGCGAGCATAAGTTTCATTAGATGTGTATATTGCATGGTTGAGGAAAAGAAATATAGGTCCTTGTTATAAGTATTTGATAAGATGAGTAAATTAATTAAAGAGGAATGAAGGTTTAGAGATCTAGCAATGAATGGCAGTGATGAAGAGGTTTGTAAAGATATGCTTATTAATTAGGGTTTCTAGATTAGGGGTTTTATTTAATAATTTAATAAAAATTTAACATAACAGAATGATGTTAAGTAAATAGTTTACGAATTTCATTAATTGAATCAATAGCTAATGACAAAGAACTAATATGATTGGACTCAAAATAGACTAGACATTAATTCTAGGCTCTATGTATAATCGAAAAACTGTCTGATGAAAGGATTGAATTATACGAAAAAATCATGCATAGAAAGATTATTTAAAAACATTTTGATATTCCTGAATATTTGGGTGTTTATGATGTATTGCTAGATGTCAGTCTTGATCAATGATTATAAATTATTTAATTAGGGAATTAAAAATAAATTAAAAGGAGTTTTAATTTTTCTAATTATAATTATGAATTATAATTATAATTTATAATCATTTCCAATATATTTAGAAACTTAATGAGTCTCACGTAAAGAACGTGTTAAAGAGAGCAAAGATATTTTAATCAAGTTAGAATTAAATATGATATATTTAATAAATAAGATTCAATATGGATTCCTCTTATTGAAAAATTCAGAAAAGACAGGGTTCATGGACTAATAGAACTCTTTCTTATGGAGGGAAACTTCAGGTCTTGAATTCAATCATTTCATTAATGCAAACTTATTGGTGCTCCTATCTATTCCTCTCTAAAGGGCTTACCAAAACTATAGAAAGAATGATGAAGCAGTTCCTTTGGGGAAATAATAATGGAGAGAAAGGGAAAGCAAAAGTTAGCTGGAAGAGTATCTGTCAACCTAAAGAAGAGGGGGGATTGGGTCTGGAATTAATCATTATGAAGAACAGATTACTTATGACTAAAAGAATCTGGAGAATCCTTAGTGATAAGCAGTCATTATGGATCAAATGGATTCACATTTATATAATAAAAGATGGGAGGTTTTGGGCTCTAAGACATAAAGATAGTTATACTTGTTTTTTCAATCAAATTTTGAAAATGAAGGATGAAGTGCAATAGGATATCTCTTGTCAAATAAGAGATGGGGGAAGTTTTTCTCTATGGTATGATAATTGGACTGGGAAAGGTACTTTATTTCAAAATCAGATGCAAGAACCTTGCTGGTAAGGTTTCTTATGAATACAAAGCTCAAGGAAATTATTACAAATGGAAGCTGGTCTTTGTCAACCGATGAAATTAGATTTCTATTGATTCCACAATTCAGAAGTCTAGAAGAAAAGGACACTTATTTATGGAAAAGGGTTCTAGTTTATGAAATGACTCTAAAGGAAGCAAAGAAATTGAGGGAAGGGCTATTTAATAGATTGGAATGGTACTCTATAGTTTGGAGCAAGGTTCTTAGACCTAAAACAAACTTTTTGCTTTGGCTTGCTATGTTGAATAGACTAAGCACAATGGACAGACTGCAATTCCTGCCCACCTCAAAGATGTATAGCCTATGCAATCTAAAGGAAGAGGCTAGAGACCATCTTTTCTTTGAATGTGATTACTCTAAAGAAATTTAAGAAAAAATCTCTATACTAAGTACAGGAGCTTCAATTTTGAACAATCTCTATGACATACTTACTGAATTACCCTATCTACATGTGTCAAAATTTGATAAAGTAGTGATTCTAATCTTAGTTGCCACATGCACTCAAGGAATTTGGAAAGAGAGAAACTACAGAAGGTTTGAACAGAAGACTACTTCCCTACCCTTTATTATAGAGCTTATCATAGCTAGTATCAAGTAACAACTGATTATAAACCAGTTGAACTCCCACTGTAGTAGGGGAATAGCTCTCACAAGGAGAATCTAGTCCCTTCTCCTCTTAATCAGTTAATGCAATACCAGAGTTCTCTCTAACTATTTTCCAACATCCAAGAACCATCCATTCAACAAACAAAAGACAAATTATGCCTCTACGAAAACAAAGAAGAGGAGATTAAGAATTATTTGATTCTCTATGTTAGATTACAGAATCACAGTGAGTTCAAAAAAGCATAAAAGAGCACACCTAGCAGTTATGAAGAGGTTGAATCAAAGACCTACCTTCAAGAGAATCTCCACCATGACCCCTAAGTTGGATCCTCGGAAGGAGCAACAGGCGAGCGAAGAGATCAAATCAGACAAAATGACCTCTAGTAGACACAAGCAGTTAAAAAGAGTGGAAAAGACATAGATACAAGTTTCAAGCCAGAAGCGCTTACCTACCTTCAAGAGAATCTCCTCCATGAGTCCCTTAAGTTAAATCCTCGGAAGGTGTTGAAGAGCAGCAGGCGAGTGAATAGTTGGATCAGGCAAGATGACCCTCGAGTAGACACAAGTAGTTAAAAAAGAGTGAACAACGAAAGGACAAGCTTTAGACACAAGCTTCAAGCTAGAATTGCTTACTTTTCTCCATCGGAAGTTTGCGATCATCTGAGAGAACGAGATCGAGGGAAGGGAGGTCGAAGCCCTAATTTGGAAAAGTCTGGAGTATTCCCGAAAGGGGCTTCATACTTTTCCTCTTTAGATTGTCCATGTAATTTGAATTAACAAACAATGTCATTTGCTATCTAATTGCTAACGATGTCGTATTGATTGTAACTTTGTTATCCTTTCACCGATAAGGGATGTACTCTTAACTCCTTCTTATTACTAATTCATTTATATTTAAAAAAAAATGTTGTAAATGTATAGTTTTGAAGTTTGGTTCTTTTGTCCTATAGACACAAGATCAAGAGAAATTGGCAATTTCGTGTTTGTTTTCATCTTTCCCTTGTTATTTTATAATTAGGCTAAAATATTTGTAGTATAATAGCTTTGATCCCAAGAGTATGTACGTTTATGCTTGACATTAAGTTTACATTAGGAATTTCTCTTCATTTCCTGAAAGTTTACCAAATCCACCCAAATGTTTGGCCAATATCTTGGGTGGTTCCTGAAGATAGTAAGATCGGTGAAAGTCTATTTTAAACTTAGACGTTTATAACAAAATATAAAACATACACTAACGTTTCAAAGCTTTCAAATTAAACTCCAATGTTTTCAAAATATTTAAAATAAAC
>JANSVB020000450.1:418084-430200 GCA_025504935.2 Erythroxylum haughtii
AAAGTTGAGCAGAATAACAGCAACACCGTCGAGGCTAGTGTAGCAGCAGATGAGAATGAGGGAATTATCTTTGTAGCAACAGAAGATAAACTTAGGTCAATTATTTTCATCTTCTAATTATTTAATAAAATGTCAACTAAAAATTATGGCTTTATTTCATCTCTGTTTTCACTCACTAAAAGGATTTTCATGACCACCCTTTTAGCCATGTATGTGATCGGAGATGTTTTGCCATACGAGGACTCGTTTGCTTGTGTTAAGTCGGTGTCCACCACGCTAAGCACGTGAGAGTTTTGTTCCTATGTGCATGGAGATGAACGAAAATATATGAATTGATGAGTAAGAAAGAAAAAGTCATTAAATTTATGTCTAATTTAGCTTGCTACGTCAGTAACGTTAACAAAAATATAATCATGGGTTAGATTTGAAAAAATTAAAACTTTAAATATTTAAAGATTACTTTTTAAATTTCAGATTATAATAATTATACAATTAAGTAAATTAGTTAATGGTTTACTGATTTAGAATCGTGTTATAATGGGCTTAAATAGGTTTTAAGTTTTGAAACAGAGAGTGAGGCCCTTCGTCTTTGGTCTCTTTCTCTTATTAGCAAAATGGCGGGAACACACTCCACGGCCCATCCCACCCCCTTGATTTGGCGCCAAAATCCCTCGTCATTTTAGCTCCTAGTCTCTCGTTGGTCGCTGCCACAGAGCTATTCTTCTTCGATCACCGCATAACAGACATGGTGGGCCCAGTGTACGATTTCCTTGCAAACCCTCTAGGAGCCGTTCGATTGACGTTCGAGAAGCAAATAGCTTTAGGCTCCGATCCCTCCACCTTCGATCTCAAGGATTGGGGCGTTGTCGACGTTTTCCATCACTTCCTCTTCAATCAGGCTTACCTCTCCCAGGTAACTGTCTCCTTGACTTAACGTCGTCAATTTCATCTTTTTGTTCTCATTTAATCGTTTTTCAAAGCATAGGTTCCGATACTCACTCCGTCAACTGTAAGTCTGGTTCAGCCCAACACTCTTGTTCGCTTTCGTGGAATGATACAAGATATGTTGGGAAATGAATTCTATGTTGGTGCTTTTAAGGTATGCCCTTTTGTTCGTTTAAGTCATGTTCTACCTTTTCTTTTAATATTTTGCTTTTGTTCGCTAACAAATTTGTAACACTGTTAAAGGATGGATCAGTTTGGAGGACCAACAAATTCATGGATGTTTCTCAGTTCCCTATGCCCCCTTCGCCTGATGTCCGAATTTGGGAACGTCGTTTGTTGTATTGTATTCCTGTGAGCTTTCTCTCTGCAGCCATTCTCTTTCTTCTCCATATTCTGCTTTCCATTCTCTGATAGCTTTTTCTTATCACTCATGCCACTAACTTTATTTCTGAACTTCTTGTTTTAAAAATTAAACATTTGATAGAATCGCTGCCAACTATCTTCTCATGGGGTGAACTTGCTTCTTCAGAACTTGCTGTAAAATTATTATTAAATGGCATCTTACTTATCAAATGCTAAGCGCACTTTTGAAGGTCTTAAAGTCGTGGGCTTTTATAGGAACGAACCAACTGTTTCCTCCTGCTGCTACTATAGGTTCCAGGTCTTAATACGTGGGCTGAATCTGCTTCTGAGCCAGCCATCAATGGATCCTTGGATTGGATATCAGATCAGAGAGATAAGCGGAGGAGAATGGACTTTGAAACTACTCATTGCAATGATTTCCATGTAATTTCTATTGCATTCAACTGTCTCTGTTCTTGAAGATTATTCTTTTTGGTTTATGATGATGTCATGGAGTAAAGCCTTCATCACACTGAGTTCGTTGTTACTTTGCTTCTCTTCATGTCCAATGGCAGGTCTCCGGTAATGAGTTTGACAATTTTCCAAGTTCAAAGAGGATGGTATGGAGAATTGCTTTCTTTTTTTACCTTCGAATTGTTTCTTTAGATCTGATCTTTGATTTCTCAGTTTTATAAGTTTAGGTGCCAGTGTTTATCATTGGATATTTAGCTGTTGAATTGTAATTAGAATAATAGTTTCTTTGCTAGCATGTTGTGATAATGTGCTTCTGATCGCCCCAATTTTTTCTTTGCTAGAGAGAAGACGGCAAGCCTTCTCCATCTTCACAATCTCAAGACCACAAAACTGAGGGTGCATTTTCTAGTATAACTTGGCCGGCACAAGCTGACAAGGATTCTCTTCCGTGTCTTGTGAAAGTAATTAATCAATTTCATATTAAAGCTCTTGGTCATGGACTTGAGGCCTTGCACCTTGTTTTCCATGTCAAGTAATAAACTCAGCAATTGCTGTGCAGATTTATAACTCTCCAGAGTCCGATCTTAAGCTAAATGATATGTTTGAATTTATTGGGATCCTTACCTTTGATAAAGAGCTTACTGAGGAGAAGTATGATAATGATGAGTGCTCTGATGATATGTGTATTCATCTGCCACCCAGCAAGGTATTGATGTTTTTCGGTATCCTCAATAAGACTAACAATGTTAGCGTGAACATATATGGTTAAAGATTCTAGTTACAGATCAACTTATTTAGTCTGATGATCAGATCAACTTATTGTGTCTGATAATTTTAGGAGAATCGCTTGTCTATTCTTTACTATCTGTGAATAAGAAATTAACGAAATCTTATATATTTCTTGTTCTTGAGGTACATTCTCTAAATTATTAATGCAACATTGCCCTTTTTCCTCTTTGGTCCAGGTGCCACGGCTCCACTGTATTATTCATAGGAAGCTTGCTCTCAATGACTTTTTGCTTAATCCCCCTCAAATAGAGGTAATATTTATGTGACCTCATTCTTTATTGACCACCATGTTATTTGAAATGATTGTTTTATACTTATTTTTCCAAGCCTCATTTAGTTTATAGACTGATTACATTTTATGCCCACTTGAATCAACAGCCAAAGCCCCATTTAATCAAAGATATAAGGCAAGCTCTAGTAAAGCATCTTACAGCTATTCTTGGCAATGATGAAGTAGCAGCTCATTTTGCTTTGTTGCATCTTCTATCCCAGGTATATGGTTTTCCTTGATGTTGATAATTTCCCACATATTCTTGGTCTCAAAATTCATGCTGACAGTTGCTGTTTCTGTTCTATACTTATTCATCACTTCATTTATTTTCCACATCTGTACTACCTCTGGCTCGGGAAAATGATGAGTCTTTTGGACGTAGGTACATGCTAGAGTTGATAATGTTGCTGTTGGGAAGCTTTCACTAAACCTCACTTGTTTGAACAAGAAGAGTGCGTATCTGTTTGGCAATCGACTTAGAAGTGCTATTGAGAATCTCCTACCATTTACACATTGTATACCCCTCACTGTGGAATACCTGAACAAAGCTTCCTTTGCACCCCAAAAGGATTACGAGATAAATAGGTAGCTAGTTTTTTTTTCTTCAATGACATTGCTCAGTTGTAGATTCACTTGTTATGCAGTAAGTTATTTGTATTGATTTCTAATTGGTGTCTTGATGTTTCAGACTGATACCTGGAGTTCTGCAGCTAGCCGAGGGTTCTCACTTGATCATTGATGAAACCCAATTGGAGACAGGAATACTCAGCTCTGTTGGGGTTGAGAATGCAAGGTTGCTAAAAGATCTTGTAGAGTTGCAAAAGGTGATATTCATCTACGCTGATATGCCTGAACAATTAGTGAAGAGGTCCTGGTTCATCTGCATGACTGGTTCAATAAATACCCCTTGAAGTTGACATATGGCATTCAATTGTGTCTATCCCAGGTTGAATATGATTTCAAATACTATAAGATGGAGATGGCAACTGATGTCCAATTGCTGGTATTGTCTGAAGGGAAATCAAACATCATGCCAGCTGATGTAATCATACCACTTCTACCTTCTCCAATAAATTCTTCAGAATTGGTATCTACTGAAGCAGTTGAAGCCTGGAGATGGTACTTGGCGACTGTCAGATCATTGTCCCATAATATTGAGTCAGAAATGCAGAAGGTTTGAACTTAAATTGAAAAGCTTAAAGTGTATATATTAGCGCTGAATTTAGGCTACTTTCCTGGACTGATTACAACCGCATCTGACTGTTTCCTAGTTATGCTTTATGATGCTAGTTCTGTGGTTTCTAATCACCAGAAAGTTGTATGAACTTCTTGTGGCTGCAAGATCCAACTTTGAAACCATTTTGCTGATGTTTACAGGTGGTAGAAAATGACTTGGTTGCTGCAAGACAAGCAGATCGAAGCTTAGGCAGTCAAGATTTCAGTAGGTAAGGAGCTTGGAAATTTTACTTGAAGCTCGCATTGAATGTCACTGATGTGGTCCTCAAGGAGATTTTCAACCTTCTCTTCATTTGCATACAGATGGCTGACAATGGGGCGCCTAATGTCCGCAAGCTTTGGTGAAACCTCCCTTTCGCTGGATCACTGGCAAATGGTCAAGGAGCTGGAGAGGCAACGGAGGGAGAGACTAAAGTCCAACATTATTTCTTTCTGTTAATAGCATTGACCAATGTCTGGAATACGGGGCTACTTTGTTTTGTGGTCATACGTTCTCCAGTACAAAGTTCAAGAATGCGGGGCGTCTTGATTTTGAGAAATATCCCGATGGTGTCAAGCAGTTTTTGCTATCAATAGACGAATGAGGGTGCGATTAGGTTCGCTAGGAAATGAGCTTCAATGTGCCTAGAACTAGAATGTTAATGGTATAATGCATAATCTAGTTCGAGTAAGCTTGAAATTCAATCGATGTATGGGAAAGTAGCAAATGAAGTATCCAAAGTGCATTTATATGTTATCTAGAAGCTGAATGGCAACCTTGGCTGCGACGTATGACAATTAGGGGCCGGAAAAGTGTTAGGAAGACATGGTAAGCCGTTCGGAATCTAGGGGTCGTTTAGTTTTCTAATCTAGGGGTCGTTTATGTCTTTCTTATGTGATTTTCAGTTTTTAATTTTCATTAGCTAACAAAATAAAAGCTTTTTAGATATATTTTATCACTAATAATAATAATATACTAAATAAAATTTAAAAATAAATTATTTTTAATTAAATAAATTTATTTTATTTTCTTATATAATAGTTATTAACAAATTATTTTATTTTATTAAAATAAATAATTTAATAACTATTTTTATTTATAACTTAATATTTATTTTAAATATATTTTAGTTATTAAATCAAATTTTATTTAAAATTTATATATTGTAAAAATATTTAAATTTAATTGTATTTATTGATAATTATTAAATGTAATTTATTTAATTTAATTACAAAAATTAAAAAATATTAAGTAAAATTAAATTATTCATATTTAATAATAATAAATTATATTAATTAAATATATAACATTAAATTAACTATTCATAATTTTCTTCAAAGTTAATGTATGAAATAATTAAATAATTTATATTTAGTTGATAGTAAATTAAATTATAAAAATAAAAACAAAATTAGTTTTTATATTTTTCATAATTTTTGAAAACGGGAGAAACCAAATCTAAAATTTATAAAAAAAAATTTACTAAGCAAAAATAAAAATAAAAAACAAACAAACCCTAAAATATCAACTTAAAAATCGACTTAGTATTGTAGACATTTTCGTGCATTTGCCTTGAACTAAGAGATTTTGCAATCTTATCTTATGTCGTAAGATACTTCAAAATTATTCAACGTGATCTTAGGACTAACAGAACTCGATTCTATTGTCAAAAAATATTCAAATTACTTTTTTAAAAATAAATATTATTGGTCACTTTTCTTTTAAGAACATTAAGGATCCTTAATTCGCAAATGAAACTATCATCTTTTTTAAGACTGTTTATCATGGAACCAATTTTATGAATATTGTTTCAGACTCAATAATGGAATTTGTTTTGGTGCAATATAGCAACAATGTTGGTTAATACTAAGTATTGTTTCAAATAATTATTTTTAAATTATAAAATAGTCACTAAATTTTTTAAATCACAAAATAGTCTTTCAATATAATGTGTTATATAATTTTTTATTTTACATGAACTCCATCTCAAAAAATATAATAATATAAATTTAAAATATCAATTATTTGTTTATTTCTATTAATATTACTTTTCACATATTTCACATATAAACAATAATCATAATTAATATAAGAAAATGAAAGTTTAATTACCATACAAATATAAAACTTAAATGTCATATAATAAAGAATGATTATATCAAAACAATATATGGTAAAAATAATACAAGTTCATGACTCCATAAGCTTTATAACGAGTTTGTACCGAAGAACACAACAAAGTAGAAATGAAATATGAAATAAAAACACTTAGAGTTAACAATGTTATATTTAAATTGCATATATAGAAATTAAGATTTATATAAAATTTAATTGAAATTAAAAGAAAAGAAAAAAATGTAAAATCTACAACTTCATTTAATGGAATATTTGCTTATATTGCATTAACTCAATTTTCATTTGATATAAAATTTTCATCATTAAGAGGAGTCTCATCATACTATCAATAAATTCATTGCATAAAGTGACACGTTAATAATTTCTCATCCAAAATTATCTTCTAAGTCACTCTTATTTATAGAACTTGATTCTTCAAAAACCTAATTCATTAAAAGATTGATATGGTTAAGACATATTAGATATATAGAAGTGCTTATTTATTAAAAACCTTCGTAAACAAATAAATAAAATTATTAAGAAATTACAATAAATTATATTCAACTTATTAATGATAATAATATGCCTTTCTCGAAACTTTAAGTTGTGTTAAACAAAGACTCAATCATTCAATCTTCTGTGTTCCAATATATTTTTTATTGAAATTGATGAATTCAAATGTGCTTTAATCCCCTTCGCATCCAATTATACTCACATATTGACTCAGAATTTGAATTGTAAACATTTGTAACTTTGAGACATCACTTTTGAATGGGTCCTACCAAGCAATTGTAAGATAACAAAAGTAACTTTATAAACAAAACAAAGTGATAATTAATTTTAAACAAGTAATAAAAGTGAAGAAATATATACCTTGATTAAGTTTATAAATAAAATAAAGTGATAATCAATTTCAAAAAAGTAAGAAAAGTGAAGAAATATATGTTTGGATTAAGTTTGTCTCTTTGATGAATTGCAATGGGCATCCTAAAATCACTACACACATCCTTATATGCCCCTATTTATGAGCTAAGGAGATCTTGCATCATCTTATAATAAACAATTGTTCTAATAGTTAATGACATTCTCATATTAACTTATATTTTTAAAAGTTGGTCTTAAATAGTCACAAGGATTCAAAACTGCCTTAGAAGCAAATAATAAAGAGTAAAGTTACTTTTCTCATCTTTTATTAATAACCACAAGATATTGCATATACAAAGAAGACATATTTTTCATATTAACCTTAATTGCTACCTTTGCACTCTCTATGATATTACAAACAAAAAAAATTGTTATCTTCTCATCACTATCAGCCAAATGAAGTACTTTCACCAAGGGCTCACAAATTCGGATGACAAATTGACATTGAGATTAAAATTCATTATCTTTAAGTACAACTCTAAAAAACCTCTATTCAAACATTAGATCTAACATACTGAGATGCAATCTACTTATCAGTTATAAACGTTTGTATCAGCTCCTTCTTCATTAGAATAAAATACTGAAGTAGTAAGAAATTAGTTATAAATCTTTCAATCACAAGACAATAAAAATTTCTACCATTAGTGAAATATTTCTCATCAGATTCAAAACCTATGCATAATTATAGATGAACTTACTCACTTTTCTTACTTTCTGCATGGTTTCTTCAATGATAGTAAAGCATCTAACATCTCCTCTATTCTTTAACATCAGTTCAATGCAATGTATAACATAAGGGGTTCAATAAAAAGAATTATAAATACTTTACAACCTTTTTCCATTTACTTTATAAGCAAAATCATTGTCAGTGATAAACTATACAATATTTTCAAACCTCACTTCATTCACAACTTCTTTAAATATTTCAAATAAAATATGAACAATTCTTACTGATAAGATGTTATTTAGTTACGTTAATTGAAATTATCTCTCCTTTTTTTCTATATTTTAGTTGCTTAAATAGGAAAAATTATTATTTATTTTATTTTAGGAGATGACAAGTGAAGATTGTATCAAATTGACGCATTATTGGCCAAAATCATGAAGTTTGGAAAAAAATTGAATAGATTACACTAGTGGATAAGGCGAGATCATGCCTAATTCCATATTCACTTCAATATTTAGAATTCAATTAGGAAACTTATTTTCATCCTTATTATGTAAGGATTTGGATTTGTTTTAGATAGGAATCTTTGAAAGATAGAAGTAGACTAGATTTGAGTAGGAAAAGAAGGAAACGAAACATATATAACACATTCTCTATCAATCTCTTTTCTTTTCTTTGTAGTTTTATCTCAATCTTTCATTTTTTTCCTTCTATTTTAGTAGGAACTAAAGGAATGTGTGACTAAATCCAAATATTCTAATTCAAGGAGATTCAAAACTCTAATTATAATCTTGTGAGGTTTTGTTATAAACTTATATTCATGTTTTAATTCAAGTATTTCTAATTTTGTGTTCTTATATCTCATGAATAATTAATATGGATTAATATGAAATATTAATTTGATTTTGATTATTTTATAGTCATCCATGAATTCAATGATCCATAATTGTCATAAAGGAATGGTGGAAGTAGCAACTAGGTTATTTATGAATGTGCATATTTGACTTATAAGAAACAAGAAAAATAAGTTGAAAAATTATAGGAATCTCAATTATGTAATTTAGGATCTATTTTTTTCACTAAGTTTATTGCTATTATTTAATTGATATGGAATACTATCATACTTGATCAATTGATGGTAAGTAATAGCTTCAATACTAGGTTTGAACTGATTAGATTAAAAAATTTTGAGACTTGATTTCACGACTACTACAAGAATTTAGAGAATTAGAATTAATTTTGAGGACTTCGAAAACTCAACCACTTACAAGGTCAGATGCATTAATGGACTAAAAAAAACATCATCTCTTTAGCCTAATAAACCAAAAACTTACTATTAGGCTCATTTCTTCTATTTGTCCAACCATCATAAATGACTAAACACCTATAAGTTGCCTAAGTCATTCTTCTTTCATCTAATAACTTTTTATTTTAGAAATAGAGTTGCTTAGTAAATTACCTTTATATTCATCAAGTGAAGGAGCTTTATATCTTGGGAGAATTAGGGTTCGATTCTGGAGAGGGAGCCTGAGAAACGGCTACCACATCCAAGGAAGGCAGCAGGCGTGGACTATAAAAGGTAATAACATCCACCGTATGTTAGTAATAATAAGATTGAGTAGCATTAAATGGTACACCTACATTATACTACAATTTAGTCAATGCCATGTCCATATCATAAGCTACTTCTCTAGATTGTAAGATACTATGAATTAATGGTTGAGTTTAAAAAATTGTTCATGAAGAAAAAATTTAGACATATGTTTTCTTCTCTTCCTCATATCAAGTGCAACAGTCCTTTTTTGTTAGGTTAGAACACCACTTTCAACATTGCTAATATCATCCTAACCATCATAAAAAAAATTTCTACTACCAGTTTTATAATTCAATACTTTGCTTATGTCTTTTTCACTATGATACTCTTTAAACAAAGTTTTCATCTATTATTTCACATCATAGCTAACTTTCTTATAAGGTTCCACATCATATTTGATCTCAGCTAAATATTTCTTTAATTTTGTTGTTACCTTACCTTTCAAATATTTATTATAATATGAATAAACAATATAGTTCTTTATTCCAAGAATTAATCTAGCATGAGCTTAAGTTGAATCATCGAATATCTCTAAAGAGGCTGAATTATCATGAATACTTGAAATTACCTCCATTTATCTGTAAAATAAATGAAGACATATATTAAAATTAAATTGATAACTTCAAATCAAAAATAAAAGTTACTGCATATGAGTATAAGTTACTATAGTTAATAAATCTAAATCTTCTCATTAACATATTTATTAACCTATAACAAGTCAACTACACCTAATAAATGAAGCAACATTATCTTATTTTAAAACCTTATGATATATGTTAAGCAATCCACTTATATCTAATTTATGCTTACTTCTTTGCAAACAAAAATATAACACATTGATCTAACTTGTTTTTCCTTTTATACATCTTAATCTCAAATGATTATATAAATTGTATATCTCAAAATCACCAAAATTGTACCCGAATAATTAAGATTTTTATGATATAAATTTCAACATGAACGAATTTCAAAGTTCAAAATGCCTTTAATAATTCAAATACAAATGAAAATTGTAAGGTTTTTTATGTCTTCCATAATTCAGATTCTACAAAAACCCAAACAAATAATTAATATAATTATATAAACAAACAAAAAGTTGGCCAATCACAATTAACAAACATAGCCCTCATTATATCTGTAACTCTATATAAAAATTAACCCAGGTGATGTATTAAGGAGCTGGTAATAAAGCTTAGAGTAGCATATTGCATTGACGATACAATTATGTAACAGAAGGCGATGAAGACTATCGCAGTGGCTAAAGGAAAAGCTTATGAGAAGATGTACAGGGATCTGGATACGATCAAAGGAGTACAAAGAATTTTTAAGATAGCGAGAGATAGGGCACGTAAGACGACAGACTTCACTAAGTCTGTTGTATATGTGACGAAGAAGAACAAGTACTCACAGACGCCTAAGCTATCAAGCGGAGGTGGAAGAGATACTTTCATGATCTAGATAACAAAGACATTTTGGTTAACATAGCGTTAGGGGAACCCCCCAGGTTGGGACTATGTCTCAACGAGTACTCATGGGGGAAAATCATGAGGGGAGAAATTACAAAAGTTTTGTGAGGAATGGGGAGCGGAAGGGCAGTAGGACCGGATGACATTCCTATAGAAGTATAGAAGCAAGTAGGTGTTGTAGGTATCGAGTGGTTAGCTCAGCTTTTTAATGTAATCCTCGAGTCAACCAAGATGGCGGATGAATAGAGATTGAGTTAGTTAATCCCTTTGTATAAGGCTAAAGGAGACATACAACAATGCTAAAACTATCGAGGCATCAAACTACCGAGTTATATCATAAAGCTGTGGGAGAAGATAATTGAAAAGAGAATCTAAAGAGTTGCTTTGATATCAGCCAACCAATTCGGGTTTATGCTTGGTAGGTCTACGACAGAGGCAATTCATCTGCTTCGGTGACTAATGGAATGCTATAAGGAACGACAACAAGATTTGCATATAATTTTTATAGATTTGGAGGAGGCCTACGATAGGGTTCTTAGAGAACTCATATGGTGGTGTTTGGAGGCAAAGGGCATTCCTACGACGAATGTCAGAGTGATTAGGGATATGTATGATGGAGCACTGACTAGCGTCAGGATAGTAGGAGGTGATACGGAAGTGTTCTCTATTGGCGTTGGCCTACACCAAGGCTCGGCTCTAAGTCCTTTTTTGTCCACTTTAGTGTTAGATGAACTTACCAATCATATTCAAAGGGAGGTACCTTAGTGTATGTTATTTGCTGACGATATTATCCTGGTGGATGAGACCAAAGAGAGGGTCAATGCTAAGTTAGAACATTGGAGAGAAGCGTTAGAGTTGAAAAGTTTTAAAATGAGCAAGTCTAAGATGGAGTATTTAGAATGCAATTTCTCAGGTAGCCAGATGGTACAACAGACAGAGGTAGCAATTGGCACTGACGTCATACCATAGAAATCGGATTTCAAATACCTCGGATCCATCATTAAGAAAGATGGAAATTTTGATAGCGATATATTAAATCGTATTAGATCTGGGTGGATCAAATTGCAGAGTGCATCAGGTATTTTATGTGATAAAAAGGTCCCCGTAAAACTCAAAGAGATGTTTTATAAAATGGGGATTCGGCTCACCTTGCTATATGGGGCAGAATGTTGATCGACTAAACGTAGCACACGAGACAGTTGGTGTAGCAGAAATACTTATGCTTAGGTGGATATGTAGCATTACTATAAGAGACAGGAGACGGAATCAGGTAGTGAGAGAGAGACTACAGGTGGTAAGTGTTGGAGACAAGT
>JANSVB020000450.1:480047-507804 GCA_025504935.2 Erythroxylum haughtii
ATGAATAATTCACCACAAATTTCTCATTTAATGTCAATTTATACTTCAAAATTTCAAGAAAAGTTCGGGGTCCAACAAAGATAAGACAAAATGACTGCATAAAGAAGATAACTTTTAAGGCTTAGAAATATTTGGTTTTAGTAATGCTTCAATCTTGAATGAATTAACAGATAAAGAAACTTTAACCTCTTCAGAAACTTTAACCTCTGGTTTTTTAAGCCTATCAAACTTATACTTTAGAAATGCTATTGTTCTCAAAGTTGCATATATGGAAAATGGGATGAGGAAGGACAAGAAATCTTAATATTTAGTTGATTTGTACCTAACCAAAGAAAAATGCTGGTTTGATTTGTTCCTAACCAAAGAAAAATGCTGGATTTCATGATGAGATTGCGATATAAGAGGATGAGTTCTTGTAAATTCTATCAAGTTTCACTGCTCAATTTGCAATTCTCTTGATTTCGAATGTTGTGAAATTCTGAACTTGCTTCATTCAGTAATTCTAGCATAGAACAAAAGTACCAATCTTGAAGCTTGCAATTCACCTGCAACTATTTTCTTCAAACTCAATTCAATCCTGTTCTACTCTAAAAATACCCAATGTAACGCGGAAACCACAAAAAACCCATGTCTATTACACTTCAAAACCCCATCTTTACACTTCAAAGCTATCAAAATATGTCAATAACAACTAATCCCTTTTGCCAATCGTGAATATGTCAATAACAATAGACCCATTTACAAAACAAAAAAATAACAACAGACCCAGATATACCAAGACCCAACAGACCTAAGGTCTGATGGAAGGTCTGATGGTTTACTCACAAATCTCCTCCATTTCCAACCCCAAGCAAGAAAACAAAAAGAACAAGATAATGTACAATAAATTTGCGCAACTAAAGCAAACTCAAGCAAGGAAGTAGCGACATTTTTCCAGCAGAAAATGGAAAACTTACTTGACTATAGAGACGATCTTGTTGGGGAAGAAGGGCAGCGTGCGAAAGAGAAGCGTAAAGACACTGCCGAGAGAGGAGCGAATCTGTAGAGGGAGAAGGGCAGCGTGTGTGAGAGAGAACCAGAGCTGATGACTGCCAAGAGAGGAGTGGGGTAATTTTGGGTTTGGCTTCGTTTTTAGTTTTCGGAGACACGGATAAAAGTTTTTGTGCTTCGATTTTTGAAGGAACAAAAACTTTTGTTTCTGTCATCTGGAGATAGAAGACAAAATTCTGGAAACAGTAACCAAACATAAGAGAGGGACATGATTTTTATGTTTTGTCTTCTATCTCCACTAACGGGACAACAACTATACACTGCCTAATGTTTCTTCCAGTTCCTCTCTCCTTGTTATCCTTGGAAAAACCAAGAAAGATGGCGTGAAAAGGGAGGGACTAGGGAGATCAGCTAATTCTACGTGCTTGCCAGCTAACTGGTCATTTAGTGATTGAAACGCCAACTCTGTAGTTAATACTTACTTTGCTTGCTACGTTAATAATATATACTTCCGCTCTTTTCTAATTCAACTTATAGTTAGTTGCAGTTAGCCACACTCCAGCTCAGGCCTTTCTATTTCTTCTTCTTTATTTAATGTTTGATAAAGCTATAATTAATCTTAATTACCAAATCCAAAATCCAATCTAACCCAAGTTTCATCTACTGTGAATTTGGCAATTTTATTTTATTGTTGGGGTTTAAATGCATAACAGAATTAAGATATTGGATAAGTTAGCTTTCCAATGTTTCCTTCAAGAAATGGCAGTCACTCAGCACCATCGAAAATAGAATGTATCGCAACAACAAATAATTATCAACTACTACATTTGGGTGGGAGGTCTGGATACATGAAACTCAACTGCCATAAAATCATTAAACAAATTTTACACCAAGCTCAATTACTACAAAAGGAAGGTACCCCAACTTAAGCTTTTCTAATATCTGATCCCTTTGGCAACCTCAAAGAAATGAGCAACATTCTCCTCTGGCGTTCCTACTACTATTCCATGACCAAGATTCAAAATGTGCTTTCCCTTACCAGCTTTCTTTACAACATCGTTTATCCTATTTGTGATGAACCCCTTTGACCCAAAGAGAACACCAGGATCCACATTCCCCTGAACTGCCAGATCAGGACCCAGTCGCTTCCTACCTTCTGCCATATCAACAGACCAGTCCAAGCTAACCACGTCTACACCTGTTAAAGCTAGTCTTTCAAGCAAGCCTCCCGAACCACTTGCATAGAGAATCAGCGGGAGAGATGGATGCGTTTCTTTGACAGTATCCACAATGTACCTCAAGTATGGAAGACTGAACTCCTCGAAATCCACAGGACTAAGCTCAGTGGCCCACGAGTCAAAGATTTGTACTGCTTGAGCCCCATTGTCGGCTTGATATTGGATATACTTTGCCATCGAGACTGCAAATTTCTGAAGTAATGCATGCAGAACCTGCAGAGCAAAGAAACATTAATGGCTACGACTTTCAATGACGAACGCCACAAAAATCCATATTCAAAGAAACAAGAGAAAATTTGGTGCTAAATTACCTCTGGCTGGGAGAAAGCTAATCTTTTTATCTTTGTAAAGTGCTTTGATGAGCCACCTTCAACCACATATGATGCCAGAGTGAAAGGAGCTCCAACAAAACCCAGTACTGCAGCCTCGTTATTAATCTATAAAAAGGAAACTAGTGACTGAACTGAACCAAAACTCATTGATTGCATAATAACATATAACACCTGAATAATAAATGCCGCTTTTATTGAAATCTTAATGAACTTCCCAATTAAATCCACCGATCCCTACACTCTAGCTATAACTAAGATGGCTACACAAAAGTGGTTTTTACAGAGTTAGTCGAGAAAATTCTGCCTCGATAAACTAATTAAGCACCAAACGTGATAAAATCTAACTTCATTCAGAAAATGTAAACCTGTGCAAATTGTTATATTTGTACTATGCAGGTAGTATTAACTTCTCAAATCGATAAGCTAAATGCTTTCCGATGTATCACAGAAAAAGTGATAAGCTACAAAGTTAAATTGAAAATGCACAAAATTTCTCATGAACAATCAATAGAATAGTACAATGTCTTCAAGGAAACTTAGTTTGCTAAGTAGACACAATTAGAAATGTAAATGAGAGCAACTTTAGTAAGCACCTCTTTCCGAAGAATAGTTAAAGCTTCCCCAACATAGGGAACTGAGTCCTCGGGGACGAATTCTGTGACTTGATTAACATCAGCATCGGTGTGTAAAGGATTGAATATTACAGGACCCTTGCCTTTGACAATGTCAAAAGGGATATTCATCCCAGAAAGTGGCGTGAGAATGTCGGAGAACAAAATGACCTGCCAAAAGATGGGACAGCAGAAATGTGACAAACCAAAAAAAAAAAAAGGACGACTGATTTTCAAGTCTTGGGTTTGGTTACTAACCCCGTCAGGCTTAAAAGCAAGCCAGGGCTGCAGAGAAATCTCAACCACAAGATCAACATTTTCTGATCTTTCCCGGAACGAGGGATGCTTCTCACAGAGGATTTGGTAACTCTGCGATTAAATCAATGGAAATTAAAAAAAGACAGAAAAAAGAAAATTAGGAAAAAAAAAAAAAGGAAAGGAAGCCAAGGGCTGTAAGTAATATAGACCTGCCTTCATGTACCTCCCGGCTTGCCTCATAAGCCAAACAGGGGGTCTTTCCACATCTTCCCCTCTAACAGCATTCAACAATAGCGGCTCAGCCACCACGGAGGCTGTTTTTGGTTCCGCTATAAACAAGAGAGAGAGATGGTTTTGTACGGGAGAAATCGGAAGAAGGAAAGACAAAAGAGTAATAACTATACTAACCTTGAAGAACACAGCGGACCGTTGGAGATTTGGAAAGAGGTTTAGGTGTTCTTGGAGAAGTAGCAAGAGGAACAATTGAGGAACTGAAACCGCTGATGCAACCCATTACCTAATACTTTCATTAACTAAGAGGAAGAAGATACGATGACGATGACGAAGAAGGTGAAGATCAACGGTCTGCTCTTTCTGAAATGTCAAAAAATGGAGACTGGAGAAGATGTGATAGCAGCCAGGAACCAGATAGGAAGATAAGGAAGGAGCCGTTTTTCTTTTGGACTCGACTGCTATTTATGTTCCCATGTCATGTCAGCCACTACTAGTACTAGCGCACAAACTCAATTTAACCAAATGTGTGCAGAGCTATAAAAAATTTAATACCAATGTGCAGGTTTTTGTTATCATTTTTATATTAATTTATAAATTAAAATAATTTATCATTAAATATATGAATGAGTCAATTAGGATGAATCTTCGTATCATATTAAAGGTTTACTTTTTTTATAAGATTAAAAATAATTTTAGCGTTATTGTTAATTATGTTCTAATATTTATAAAATAACATAATTTACAATTTCTTGCCGATTTAATTATCATATCAGCTGAGCAACTCAATTTATGTATCTAATTAATATGTCTTAACTTATGCTTTAGAGTATGTTTGGATGTAGGTAGAAGGATGAAAGGGAATAAAATAAAATATCCCAAATGACTCAAGCTATTGTTTGAAAGTTTATTTTGAAACACGATGGAATGGTAATTGATGGCTTTAGAAGCCATTCTTTACCATCCAAAATCTAATATTTTATGACCTTCTAAATTTGGAGGTCAGGAATATAATAGCATGGCTTGCTTTTCAAGCCCTCTTATTTTATTTAAATTTCCAAACAATAGAATGGACCATTTCATTCTATTCTATTTCACTCCATTCTATTTCATTCCATTCCGTTCCATTAATTGTCATTCCATTCCATCCTAATCTCCCAAACATTCCCTTAGTTTTCCTTTGGAAACGACTGCTATTTAAACTCCTTTGTCACTCCAACTTTGCCGTCGTGTCGGCCACTACTGGACCGGTGATACATCTAATGTCTTCCCATAACATACCGTGTAAAGTTGGTAATTAAAGAAAATGCATATTTCATCAATAACGACATATGTCAAGAATGGTTTGTGTAGCTTTCAAGCAAATTCAATCATGTTTTGTTCATTATACTTGAACCTTTCAGTCGAGAAGCTAAAATCCAAAGGAAAACAAGGAATCCTGTAGAACCTGGATTGATTTCCCAGAAATGAAATATGCTGGCTTTTGTGTCATGCAGCCATAACTGAAGCGACAAAGTTGCTACAACATATCCTTCTCATGCATGCTGCATAAATAATTTGCAAGCGCTTATTCGTTTAAAAAATTGAATCAAACAGACATCAGCCTAAGGGTCTTGGTGAAGTAAGATAAATCAATGAAGAAGAAGACAATACCAAACAGAATTAACAGGGAGTTACAGGTAGAGGGATGAGAGGCCAAAAACCTATCAGAAAATAGTGTCGATGGTTAGCTTTCTTTTTGGAGGAGATTTCTCTATAATCTGCTTTTGCCGGTCCATGAACGCAGATCCCTTATTGGCAAATAATCTTCTTAAGTTGATAACTGAAAGATCAGCAAAGCTAGCCACTGCAAGATCTGCCTGAACCAGATCATACCTGCAGTGTTTCAACACAAATCAACGTCTAAAAAGCAGTGCAAAACAGCAATTATAGCTACTGTCAGGTAAAGTCTAAATTTACTACAATACTGTTAAGGCACGTACGCGGGATGAGCACCAATTAGGGCCACAGCCATCATAGTACAGTTGTGAGCAGCAGTGATGCCCCGGGGATCATCTTCAAAAACTACACATTTTGACGGTTTGCGATCTAGCTGCATGAAATTCAGAGGCCAATGGGTTAAAACAGCTTGAATGAGTAGAAACAATAAAGGACGTGAAATCATCTACCTTATCATCTAATTTCACAAAGGAAATGCTGAAGACTTAACCTAATTGTTTAATAGTTGTTTCCTTCCTGAGACACGAATCACCTTTGTTATGAGCTCTAAAAACTCATTTGGAAAGTTTGCTTTCATAGTTGCTCACACTCAGTTAACCTTGTTCAGTATGTCTGAACGCCATGAAACCTTGACTCATTATGTCTATCTTTTACTTCCTATCACATGAGAGAATGTCATGGATCAATCCCCAAAGCAAATTCAGTAATTTATAGCATATCTACGTTACCACACCTGTCCCTCCATTAGATCTTAGGAAGTATGATATTACTTCAAATCAATT
The DNA here is from genome assembly GCA_025504935.2 of Erythroxylum haughtii. Classification (NCBI taxonomy): domain Eukaryota; kingdom Viridiplantae; phylum Streptophyta; class Magnoliopsida; order Malpighiales; family Erythroxylaceae; genus Erythroxylum; species Erythroxylum haughtii. Next base: position 486,209 of record JANSVB020000450.1, read on the forward strand.
ACCAGCCATCAAGCCATTAAAATGTATTTTACTAGTCATATTAGTACCTACTACATCAAAACTTCGCATGTAATCATCCTTTAAAGGGTATTCAATTGTAACACTGCTTTGTGCGTTAGTAGATCCAGTACAAGAGAGTTTACTATCTTAAGGCAATACAAAGAAAAATAGCTACCAAGTTCAATCAAGTGAGTGATTAAAATGGAAACGTTCTTGCAATGGTGTTGTAGACTATACCTTCACGGCTGCAGAGAGAAATCTATGAGCTATAGATTCCATACCATCTTCCTCAGCCACTATAGCCTGAAATCAGATATGATGCACGACAGAAGTTAAAAGCCCATTGTTTACTTTTCACCTCTATATCCCAGCTTCTAGGTGCAAACGTAATTGCACTATATATCATGTTAGCAGAGAACAGAACTAGAAATAACCTGGAAATATTTCTTCAGACCCATACGCTCTAGGGTAGCTACCATGTTCATCCTATCAAGGCTCGAAACAACAGCACAAGGGATGCCAGCTCTAGATACTGCATCCAACCAGTCTTCAAGTCCTTCAATGGGTTCTCTAAGCTGCTTAGGAACATAAAAGAAAGACATATCCTGTCAATCCAAGAAACGAATACATAAATTAAGCAACAGATAAAAGAAAAAGATACTTACTCTAAGTAAATTCTCACAATACAACTCGGATAGCCTTAATTTCAATCTTTCCATTTCACTTTCTGTTCTTTCCCAGACCAATACCTGGCATGTTTTAAAGACATTCAAACCATTGGGTGTCGATTGTGAGATAGGAAATTCACAAGAAAAGAAGAAAAATATAAATTACACAGAACTGTAACAGAAAAGGAAGTTAATGATTCTGCTTTTTCCTTCCACTTTACTCTCTGGATCTAAGATACTTAAATCTTGTCCAGTAATTGAAGGCCATCACGAAAGTTTCTTCTATTCAAGATCAGCTACAGATAAATATACATAACTAAGTAATTTTAATATTTTTGATTCATTCTCAAAGGTTATAATCCATAGCATAATGAAATTCATATACCATAGGCCCTTACCACAAACCGTTTTTATCCAGTAATGAACAGATACTTTTCAAGCTATGCACATCACAATTGTAGATGGAAACATCATTCACCAGAAAATGCAAGATAACAATAATATGAACTCCCAAACCTTATGCAGTAAATGATCAGAACCTGCAGATAGCATCATCCTTTGTGTATGTTTATCTTCAGGAATTTCTTTTCCTACACAACAACCATGGATTACATAGCCACCAACCTAAATCAGTAAGCTGTTGAAAGTTGAATAACCATTACAATTCAAGAACAAAACATATAGAAATTTGGTTAGAAACCTCAATTAGACTTCTACAGTACAGATAACTTGGAATATGGAAAATATTAGCGACAAAACGTAGTTGCCATGAAAACCAAGGGAAGAGAACTACTTAAAGTATTTACTACATACCCTCTTCAGATGCAAGTTGCTTCCAAACATTCAACTTTATAGTTCGGGTTTCCGCCTGAAAAATTATCAAATATACATTAGATTGTATCTCTTAGCATTCTAAAATCAAAATAGTAAGGTATGACACACTAGTCATATGCTCCTCACAAAAAACTAAATGGGCAGCACCGAAATTGGACAAAAGAAAAGTAAGAAGGAACAAGAAGAAACGGGAACTTGGGTTGGGGGATTACCACAACATTGTCCCAAGAGAAAATAAGACCATAGGCTTCATCAGGTTTCATAGCGTATCGTATCCGCTGGAGGAAGCCTTCTTGCAGCCTATCATTCAAAAAATCCTACGCCCAAATTGAAAAATAATATATTAACAAGAAATTGATTTTCTTTTAATAGTATCCAAAATTTGCAAAAGCACAAAATAAGTAGCAAAAGTTAAAGAAACTTGCTCACTCACCACATCAACCTTCATAGGCCCATCCTGTCTAAACGTCTCAAAACCTTCTCCATATTCAGCTCCAATTGTCTAATTATAAGCCAGATACATATTGTTATAATTACTCGGCATAAAAATTTCCGGAAAATCTATAATAAGAAAAAGAAGAAGTAATTGTATGGACCTCTTGCATGAAAAGCTTGTTGGGAAAACCATTTGAGGAGGCACTATCGTGGAATTGACAAGAGTTTCTGATGACACAACGATGCCGGACCTTAAACGCCTGCCGAATGAAATCCCAGAAAGCGAAAAATTAATACATTTAAAACGGAGGGGAAAAGGGTAGTTGAGAAGAAGAAGAAGAAGAAGAAGAGCATACCCTTAATCTTAGCCTTGAAGCGAATATAGAGTCGCGGAAGGCAGAAGATGGTAGCAGCAGAGAAGATGAAGTGGTGCAAGAGCTCGTAAATCTGCTGCATCCGCACTCCATTTCTTTGTTAATGCTTCTTTTTTTTTTTTTCTTGACAACAATTTAGACAAGGCTACAGAAACAAGCAACGGATTAGCTTGAGAGGAAGAGAGAGAGTGGCTTAGAAGAAAGAAAGAAAGAGTAGGAAGAGGCGACACGGCGCTATGGACGATTGAATCCTGTTTGTTGCATTTTGAAGATCTTATATTTCTCACCCCAAATAAACGAGATTTTCATTATTGTTAACAACTAAAGTTTGTTTTGCAAATTACAACATATGCACGTGCCCTATCACGTGGTTGAAACGTTTAGCTGCCTATTACTGTTTTTGTCCCCGGCAGGTGTCTACTAGGCCGAAATCGGTAACTAATCCCCTTTTACGGTACTGATATATCCTTATTGAGGTCCATTACTGTTATTGTTACTGTTAGTGCTCCTCCCTTACCTAGTCCTCCAGTCCTTCCACCAAATACCGATTGTCAAAACCTAATCCAATACCACTGAATCTGTGGACCACACGATACTATGGCGTTAACTGACCACCACCAACTCCAAGTAGCTAAAGCTAATGGCAAAATCAAAAGATCCTTATTCCTTTGGGATTCACAGTATCCTCCAGTTCCAGGCAGTCCGTTATTAGAAATTAGATGTCTAAAGTTATTATGGTGTACCAACACTGACTTTGTTTATCTAATAATTAGTGAATTTCAATTTTGCAGTTATTCACCTAAGTCTTGCATTCTTAGTTCTAATTCTTTTGCTAATTATAAGAAAAAAAAATCAAATCCTAACATCTAAAGAACAGCAAAATAAAGAAAGAAAAAGCTGCATATAATACAATCAATGGAGAAATTGTTTCCACCGAAGCACTACCCTTTCTCTCCACTCCTACTAGCATAGCAGAAGCCCCCAAAATTTGTAACCTGCTTGCATTCCACAAAGCAGAAGAATCTACCTAACAGATTCCAGCCCTTAACAACTTCTACGGTTCTTTACAGTAGCCAAACGACCTGCCTTCTAAAAGGATAACATGTTTGTTGATGTTCATACTAACCCAAGCCGAATCCAGAAGAACTTTTCAACTTGTATCAGCAACAACTTTCAATGATCCGTGGCAGAGACAAAACTTTTCAACTTGTATCAGCAACAACTTTCAATGATCCGTCGCAGAGACAATGTACTTCTCCCAGGAGTCGAAGCTCTCAACTAGTTCGGTCTCCAATCCATCATCTTCATAGAACTGTTAAAGCGTATCAGAAGACCAATTGGAGACTAACTTAAAATACTCAAAAGCATACAACGAGAATCATCCTCGTAGACAAATGTAAGAGAAGTATAACTTTAGGACACAAGGATTTAATGGGCATGCAATTGCACGGAATTTGTGTGGGTCTAACCTTGTCAAAATCCCCAGCCGTTGCTGAACCTGCCTCATCAACCACCTGCAGACAATTGCCCCATTATTGTTTAAATCCCTTTAACTTCGGATAAAAACATTTATAACAAGAGGAAATTGAGAAAGCCAACTGAATAGAGGGCAAAGGATAAGACTGTTTCAAGATCCAACCAGAGACCTAAGACAAAGTTTAAATTAACACATTACTCAGAAGATGAATAAAGCTTCAAAGCAGAAGTTATTGATGACAAATTCATGACCAGTGTTTATCCGATCGATTGTTACTACTGCACTTCTCTAAAAAGGAACCTCATTTTTATTAAACAGTATTTCAATAAGCATGAACATGAACCTATAATGCTGATCGAATTTCCGAGGTTAAGCTATGCAAATTGAAGAAAGTTGCCACAAGAAATTAATTTGAAAGGAGAAATGACAATTCTCGCAATCCTATGGTGTCAACTTCATTTCTGGATCGCAAGCAACAGTATTTAGGTTGAAATATTGGTGAGAGAACACCTGACAAATTGGAATTACCTTGGATGTATAATCATAAGCCTCTTGAATCAAAATCCTTGCATAAGCTGAGTTCACTTTGTCAGCTTCAACGACGTATGGTTGTCTCTTCTATAAGAACGATGATATGTGATAGTCATATTGAAAATAAATGATAAGTAACGTGTGACTAAATTTATAGAAACATCTTCTATTTAATTACCTCTTCTGGCATATTTTTCCAAATTTCGAACCCTAACCTATCAATGCCAACAGAATTCCTGCTCTTACATTTCTTCATAAAATCCTCCCTGTGAAAATGAAACCGCATACAAAATAAAACCCAATTTTAATGGTTTGAAATTAAGTCACACAATTGGAAATGAGAAAAGGCCATTTGCAAGCCAAAGCACAATACCAAGAACCATAATAAACGATGCGTATGAAAGGGATTTCAATGAACAATAGAAGTAGAGAACGTACATAAAGAATCGAAAAGGCGATCTAGGCTGGTCAGGCGAATCAAGTTTCACGACGTTGTGGTTTCCTCTCAATCCTTTGAACCTCTTTACATCCTTCCTTGTTGCAGCTTCACAATCGTGCATATCAGCCAATGCAATCGGGACCATAACCCCACAGTTGTTACTGCAGAAAATAGATAGTAAAGAATCACCCCACTAGGAAAGATTAGAACTTTAATCTGGGAAAGGTGGATGCCAAGAAAAAAACCACTTATGATGTGTACAAACCACTTCTGAAAGGCGCTTCCATCAGGAGCACGACGTAATGCATGTATCCTCCTGCGGGTTCTTGGCGGATTTGCCATTGGAGAATTTCTTCCACCTCAGTTACGATCTTCTCTTTATGTACAGTACACTGCAGTTTTGGTGAGAATCGTTTGGTTTAAACTTTAACACTGGAATGGAGGGGAACAGAGCGGACTTCCGTGGAGATAAAAACTTTGGCACCAATTCTCATTTTTTAAGTCCCGCCATTTTGCGGCTAATATAATATGTAAATTAGTTTTCTGAAAACGTAATGGCGCACAAAACATTCTCTAATGGCCAACGCAATCAGAAATGTTCTTCCTGCCATGAATCATAATTACTGGCACCATGGGCTATTTAAAAAATGAAACTTAGGAGTGTTCGATCCTTTTTCTTCTTTTCCTGTTTTCTAATATGGTTGTGAAAAAAAAAGAAAGAAAGAAAGGAAACTGATAAACAAAAGAGTGAGAGGTGTTTAGTTAAATTGACGTAAGTGGCATATACCTTCGTCGCTTAACCAAGAGGTCGAGGGTTTAACTCTTAGAAATGCAGCAAACTTCTAGACTAGCAGTAGTCCTCCTTAATTTGAGATGTTCTCACCGCAGAGGAATTAGTCTCGGGACTAATCCTTAAAAAAAAAAGGAGTTTGGTTTCTCGATTTAAAAAAATGTAGATATTATTTTTAACTTAAGTTTTTTAGTTTTATTTCTATTTCCTGTTGTGATTCTTTATCTTAAATTTTTATTTTTAAATATAAAAATTGTTTAATTACTAATGTCAATATAATTATATTTTTATCACTAATAATAAAATTATTAAATTAAATTAAATTATTCATAATTCATATATATATATAATTAAATATATAATAATAAATTATATTATTCATAGTTCTTATTAATAATTAATATATTAGATAATTAAATAGTATACTTTTGGTCGATAGTAAGTTAGATTATAAAAAATCAAAAACTATGTCATCATCTTTTAAAAACCAGAAGAACAAGAAAAATTAGTTTTTTTATCTAAATTTAAAAATAAAAATAAATAGGCACTTATATTTCAACGTCAGAGAAAGAAAACGAAAATACTGTCCGTACCGTTCTATTCTAAATCATACATTATTACCAACTCTCAATTCTGTCAGTTCCCAACAAATGACTTGCCCAAAATCTATTATTTTTTCTTAGTTTTGTTGTTACGTCATGCGTATGTCTATCCCTATGTCCTATTCATTTTCCTGTCTTTGCTTTTAATATATGGTACCTTCAATGATTACTACTTTTCAAACCCAACTCTAGTCACGACCAGCAATTACGGTGACCACCACGACAAAATGCAAGGATAAGAGTAAGGAGGTAATCTCCAAAGACGTCTACAACGAACTCAACGACGACCATGACCCTCCCAAAGGTACGCACAATGTATGGCGAGTTAGCGTTAATTGCATATATTATTTAACCATTTTTGCATGCCCTTTTTCTTCAGATGTCACGTAAGAAACTTGACTTTATGCAGATTCAGAATTAGTTGAGAGTGCAAATTCCAAATTCAAAGTTTGTTTGTTGTTCCATGCTTGTTTTTGTTTCATTATTTGCCGACAAACGCTAGACTACCAATAAGAGGTTATTCCCGTATGGGGAAAATTGATCATTGAACCATATTTGTTGCGAATCAAGTGCGCCTCCATATACTAGGTTCGTTAGATTATCATGTTTTCACATTCAGGTCTTGGTCTTCAAGTTGTCTTCCTCACTATGCTATAGTTCGGAGTTTTTCACTTACAATATTTACCTTGAAACTTTTCGGTAAAGTCTGTATAAAATGTCCCAATATTGAAGATTCTCTCATTTTTTAGAATGATCAAGCACTACTCAAGAGGAGTTCAATTGAGTAACACATTTTTCTTATATTAATCAAGTTTTAATTTTGTTAACTTGGTTTAGTCAAGTTCTTAACCAAAATTCAAAAACAAAATGTAAAGAATTGAGGTACAATACTTTTATGTGAATAACCTCGTTGATTCGAGAGGAGGAAAAACTACTACCTAGTGAGATTTTCAAATGATTTTACTAACTTAAGAGCCAACTTAATGGTACATGTAGATTCTAATCTATCCTATACCCGTAACTAATGAAGAACTACACTTATAATTCTCAACTCTCCAACAGTCAACCCCTATAATTGCTTCTCTCTAAAAACCTCACATAAGGTTCCTTAATTCTCACAAAATAATGAAATAAAGTTGCTTCAAATGCTTCTTAAATAAGCAAAAGGTACAATAAAACCTACGAGAAAACTTGAGATGGAACAGAGAATCTACTTGCTTGTAAGAACAATAGATGGAACTCCTGCAATACTTTACATGTGTGCAAAATGTTTAATACGAGAGGCCTAATTTTGCATCATTCCACACACACAGTGATGGAGTCAGAAATTTAAAATAGGAGGGTCCAAATATTTAATTTTTTAAAATTTTGAAGGGCTCAATATACCACTAAGTTCCAAATAATTCTGTCCTTATATATATATTAATTAAAAATAAAAAATATTTATTTTTTAAAAAAATTTTAGGGGGCCCAGTGCTAGCTCCGTCTATGCACACACTTAAAAATGAACTCTTGTTATCTTATTTATACACTTTTTAGAATGGTGACTAATTTTAGAAATGATAAGATAAACCTAGAAATGATAAGATCGTGCCAAAGTAAATTTCATCTCATACATCGTAACAAACTTTCACCACCTTCTAATTTAAAATTTAATAAAGTTATCCAATACATCTAATTTTATCCAAATGCTTCTATTTTTTATCAAAAGAAGGTCAATGAACCAATTTGATATATTAGCAATTACTAACATCCAATGCAAATGATAAACATAAATTTTATTTCAAAGTACTCATATAAAGAGTCCAAGTTTGTACAACGATATTCAACACTTAGGCTTACACCGAAATTTTATTAAATGAAACAAGTACTCCTTATTTGTAAGAAAAGATATTTACTTATATGTTGACATATTGTTAACTAAATCCAAACCTATTAAATGATTTTAAATATAAAGTATATCAAAATGCAAGTTATTATTATATCTTGTCATAAATAATGCAATTTTGCATACTATATGTAATATGAGAATGTTCCATCAATGTCTTACTAATAAGACAAGGTTATATATACCATCCGAAGACTCCCTTACATATCTTGTAAGGCCCCAAGATATATCCTCGAAATATTATAGCATGTCTAGGGTGTATTAAGAAGTCAACATAACGAAGTAAGTGCATCTAAGTATAGTAAGAGACATAATGGTACTTAATGTAAAAGACATGGATAAATAGGTAATTTGTTCATTTCAGCATGGACATACATACTTAGACGTAAAATATATCCCATTTTCTTATGGAATGTTGTTGGATAAATTGGATGTATCCCATTTTCTTATGGAATGTTGTTGGATAAATTGGATGTGCATTTGCGTTGCTTTTACATGATAAGACCAAAGTTAGTTGATTTGGGATGTGTTCCTAGCTGGATGGATAGATTCCACTAAATAAACTTTTGTAATTTGGCCATATCTTGGCCTATAGATCTCCAAGTTGCATAATTCCAATTGGAGATTAAACTAGAGATATAGGTCTAAAACTTTGATGAAGGAACTAAAATTTGATTATGCCTTTAAGATTTCTGAATTCTAGTTTAAAGTTGAGTTTCGGTCGCTGTCTTTGTTTTCAAACCTAATGGTGACCTAATGCTGCCCTTATTTTGGAGCAGCTTATGATGTTATTTAAAAGTTCAAATGGCTTGATTTTTAAGGCTTTGGAAACTAGAGACATAGTGGAACAAATTTCTGAACGATCTAAAAACCTAATTTGAACTTTTTCTATATGAAAATTTCGGAACCAATAGAGGTATTAATTATAGGAAGGGGACATAACGGGAAGGAAGTTACATTATTTTGAGTTTGTTTTCATTTTCAATTTGTCCCGAATCATATCCAAACCTTTTCAAATTTGTATGAAAAATTTCAAACACCTAGAAATAAATGAAATAGGACTTTACCATAAGTGAATTGGGTGATTGAACATTGAAATTTAAGATTGAGCGTAATGTATTCTAAAGAAAACTTATATGTACATAAATAATTTGTATGCATATTTATCTCTTATATGTGTATAGTATGATTATTCAAATGTGATTTTCATACTCTTATAATGGTGGTAAGTTATGACTTGCATGTGAGAGCACAAATATAGATTTTATGACTTGAAATGTATATCATATGACTTATCAATATATGAATTGTGAAATTGGCAAATAGTTAAAGGAAATATTACAGTGCCCTTTTATTGTCTTAGTGGTGGATAGATAGGCATGCCTATATGGATACAGTGCATCTGTATAGTTTGACACCAATGGTGTCTTCATTTTGAGACTATAATTTATCTATAGTTTGATGCCTTTGGCTATATATAGTTTGATGCCTTCGGGTATCCACAGCTTTGATATCTTCATATATCCACAACTCCCATTATCAACCCCCATGGAAATATGCAGGCCTAACATAAAAAGTAAAGTGAATAATTATAAATAAGAAATATAACATGACAACATAAATAATTGGTATTAATGATCATTTTCATTTATATTGATAAGTTATATCAATGAGCATTGAATATCTGTATTTAGCTTATAAATGTGCATTTTCAATATATGGATAATATGTTGAAGTATATTTGCATTATGAACTTTGCTTAAGTATGCCATCATTGTTTACATGAGCATTGAATATCAATGTTTGGTTCTTGAATGTAAATTTATGGTATGTGAGTTATGATATTTCTGAATGTGTGTGCTTGGCGGATGACTGCTATGAGTGGTCATCCAAACTAAGTGTTTTACCCACTAAGCTTTCAAGTTTAACACAAGTATTAATTCGTGTAGTTCCAAGTCATAGGAGTGAGGTATAGGGAACATCTGCAAGGACTAAGGCCAACAATTAAGAGCAAAAGTACCTTTGGATGTGTCTTTTGATTAAAGAATGGTTATATATGTAACAAAGGAAATTGTATGTTTTCCTTTTGTATTAACATGTAAATATAAAGAGATAATACTAATTTTCAATGATATTTTTAAATGATATGAAATTTTGTAATATGTATAAGTATAACATTGAATAGAAATGTATGTCGTAACTATTTGTATAAGAATTTGGTTGCCGAGTATATAGGTGGTTGTAGGTTTCGTATAGGGGGTGTTACAGTTTAAGGGAGAACTTACCTCATAAGGGTTTTTGGGAAAAATAAGGACAAGAACTAGGAGAGGAACTGTAAGATATAATATTTCTCTATTATTGTTCTCATTACTATTTTTAGAAGATTGGTGCTCAAAAATTCTTCTTTAAGAATTACCAACTCAGTTTTAGTATAAGATAATTCATTTCTCAAGTTCTTAATCTGACTAGGATCAGTAGAAGCTTTTAGTTTATTTAAATTTTGAGTAAGAGTAGTATCATTCTTTTATAGTTTTATAGCCTTTTCTTTTAGGTTAGAGTTTTTCTCTTTAAAAGTATTTATTTCATTTCACACAAGATTTTCTCTTTAATCATGACCATTAAATCTTCCTTTAACCTTAGAATAACAACTTTCAAGATGTCAACTTAATGAGTAGTATCTTCACAATTATTCGGAAGAAAGCCACAAAAATAAATTAATGTTTGTTTTGAGTATTTCTTATAGGATCTTTTTTCCATTCAAATGCATTTACCTTAAAGTCATCTTCAATAAATATTGTACTTTTTAAAAATGATCCATCAAACAAAGATTTGATGTATAATTAAAGTCTTTATAATAAACTTCCTTATCATTTCGATCTCCCCATATAGCTGACATAGTTTTTCTAAACTCTTTCTTATCAAATTTCTTTCCACATTCCTTACCAAGTTCTTTATTTTGTTCCTTCCCATGTGCTTCATCCCATTTAGGGAAATTCTTGATCATATAGTCCATATTGCCACATTTAAAGAAACCATTAACTTTCTTCTTAAATGAAGAAGAAGAGGACTTACCCATGTTTGTGTTGCCCTTTTTGGTTGAGTTTAAGTTCTTAAGGAACTTCTTAAATTCACATGTTAGCATGGCGATGTCTTCATCATCTGAGTTTGAGTCACTCTCATTCAAATTTTCCTTAAGAGCAATCCCCTTATGCTTTTTGAAAGACTTTGGTTCGTTAGAACTGTCTCATATGTCATAAGGTTACTAGTCAGATCTTCAAGGTGTAAAGTAAAAAGATCCTTAGCCTATTGGAGAGTAGTAACCTTAAGCATCCATTTTAGTGACAAACTACAACAAGTTTTTCTAACCATTTCTTTAGTGTTGTAGGTCTTTCTAAGGGAATTAAGCTCATTGATAATGTTAGTAAATCAAGAAAACATATTATCAATATATTCACTTTCATTGATTTTAAACAATTCATACTGAGTAGTTAGTAAATCTATCTTAGATTGTTATACTTGAGAGGTACCTTCATAAGTTATCTCAAGAAGATCCTATATCTCTTTAGTGGTTGTATTCTTATGATAGTAAGTCATTTTGAATATATGTCTAAGTAGATGCATTTTCTCCATCTTCCTGTATTCCTCAACAATGAAATCTAATGCTGGGATTTCTTCTTTGGAACCATCAACATTAGTAAGTGTACAGTTAGGACATTTTTAATGATTAACTAGACCTCATAGTCTCTCGATTGAATCCAATTAGGCAGGCATTCTTTTTACCAACTATAATGGCTTCCATCAAACAAGGGAAGGTGTTGAACATAGTCGTCTTCATTAATCTCATTGAGTGCTTTTATCATTCTGGATCCCTCTTTAGGTGTCAGTCTGTATTAAGAAGAACCCACTCTGATACCATCCATTTACGTCTTTTACCTATTTTTAGGAGTTAAGTACTTAAATTTCTTATAGAAAAATGGATTATAGGCCTAAAACAACAAATAAATATGGTTCATCAAATGCATTTGTGTTCACTTTTTTTAATTTATCTCCTCTTTCCTCATTATAAATACTTTGAAATTGGAACATAAAGTTATAAATTCATATTATCAATGGTAGCTCATGACATCAATTTGTATTAATCCTACGAAATCCATTCTTTTTGGAAGAAATGGAAGTTTATTAGATTTTACAATTTGAATAGCAAAAAGACATAAGATCAATTATGGTTTTGGACTTATCCAAATCCTAATTCTCTAACTGGTCAAGTTTTTCCAAACAAAATAGCACTCACTAAGATGAAAATTTTGTTGTCAATTCTTTAAAAAGTTCCAAATTGAGGATGGTAATATTGTAAATTAAGGTTATTTTTAGTTTTTTTAATTGTAAATCTTAATCAAGTATGTTTTTATTTTCAATTTTTATCATAAATCTCAATTGAATATAATTTTATTTTTAATAAAATAGAAATAGAAATAAAATTAAATTTAAATTTCATAATAAAAATAAAAGTAGAAATAAATAACTCCTTATTTTTTATTCATTAAGAACGATTTTAGTTTTTAATAATATTTTAGATATTCCTATTTATAAACATATTCTAAGGAATAAATATTTTGGGAAATATGATCATTTTCTTTTATCTATTCTACTTTATCCTTTTTCCTTCCTTATCACACGATGGCTTTGAAATATGAACACAAATTTTTAGTAATTTGATAAGAAATAAATAGAATTGCTTGATTTTGTAGTTTTTATAGGAGAAAGTATATTTTAGTCTTCAAATTTTGTTTAATTAAAATTTATTATATTTTAGACTTCAAACTTTGTTTAATTAAAATTTAAGTCTAACTTTTTGTAAGATTTAAATAAATTAAGTAGTGTTATAAAAATATTCTTAATTAATTATAAATAAGTATAATAATTTGTTGAAAAAAAGGGCAAGATCCAATCCTGTGTATAGTAAAGAAACTAAAAACTTTTTCGTTTAATTTTGAAATCTAAGATCAATTTAAATTCTATAATATGATTTATGCATGAATACAACAAAACGTAAATGTAAATCATACCTTAATGTAATTTGACCTTCTTTTACAAGTTTCCTTGAACTATTTTTAAAACTAGCTTAGCATAACTATATATGTTTAGCCTCTAATAGTATTCATACAAACTAGTTCTACAAGTAGTGTAGAGATAGATAGGAAAGATGTGTTACCTTCTTTATAACCTACGCTATTTATGATAGGGTATAGACGTTTAGTAATTAAATTGAATTATAATTATAATTAAACTTTAACTAATAAATAGTTGTTAAAATCAAATAAAATTCAATTTTTCATATTGGTCCTTATTGATTAAATTTCTTTTAAATTTTAAGATCAAGTTGAACTAATTAAATTACATTTTCTTTCTTCAATCATTCTACATATATATATATATATATGACCAATTAGGTTCCTAAACATATTGAAAATGAGAATGAATTATAATCGTTAAATATAATTAAGAATATATAAATTAAACTTTAGCAAAAACTACCAATTGCTATTAACATTTCATTAGTATCTAAAATAGCTCATGTCGTTATCTTTTGGTACCAATTAACTCCCTAACATTTACAAAATAACATAATTTACACCCTAAAACTTACCTCCATTACGTTTCTATTAAAAAAGAGTGACAAAAGCATTAGTGACAAATATGTGGCATACCAACTATATTAGAATAGCCACGTGGATGCTGGCAAGGCTTTAATAATTTATTATTTTTTATTTCATCAATAATTAATAATTAACAAAATTCAATATTCATTTATCTTTGCCAATGGTAACAAAAACCTCAAATCAAGTTTTCATTGATTTCACCCACAACTTTGTTCTTATCTAGTTTATACATCACCTAAACCCTTGTTCCTTATAAACCTTGTTCTATGCCTTTTTTTTTTATGGTGAATAAATGCAGTTTTTTTTTCTTTCACCTTCGCTTTTTTCTTTCCCATATAATGAAAAAAAATCCTAAATCAAGATTTTATTATCCTTAAGCTAAAAGAAACATAAAACTCTACGAATGTTACTCTCGTTGACTCTAATGATGGTCACAATTTTGAGCAAGTATGATTACTTATTCCTTGTCCTCTTTTCTTTTTATTCATACAAGAGTTTATGTTGAATTTATCCAATTGTAAGTCAAAGATTTATATCATTTTGAGGACTGTATTGCAACATATGAAATCATTAACTTTTTTCTTTTTATTGGTTGTTGCTCCAATTTAGATATGACTAAAAAAATTGTACTCCATTAAGTTGTAACAAATTCATTTTTTTGAAAGTATTGATATATACAAACACCTTAAAGAAAATTAGATAGCAAGAATATAAAGAACTGCTACTTTTTATCTACCTTACGTTAAAGAAGCTATGATGAATTTCAATTTTTCATTATTGATCATATTTGGTCTTTTATTTCAATTTTTCGTTCTATGTTGAGATTGAGGATATTGTTCCTCAATAATGTGAAGGATAAATGAAATGAGGTGAATTAGAAACAACATCATCAGTATAGAATGATTATTCTTCTTTCTATTTTCACTTTCCTTTTCTAATTAGTTATTCAAGTGTTGTAGGAAATTATCTACATGACACTCCCATTAGTGGTAGGCTTATAATTTTGATCAATCTTTTCTTTTTCCTTATTATTAAGGAAGTTAGTAAGAGAAGGAACAATACTAAACGCAATTGTATGTTATAATTTGTGTTAAATTAGAATATCACAAGTATTTGAATTTCATTCTTGAATAAAAGAATATCTTCTGAAGTTAGGAGTTGGCGGGCCTATGTCTATCAGAGCTTGCATCATTGAAGGATCACCTTCTTATTGATCTTGAAGATGAGTTGGAAAGGTAAGTGAAGTTACTCTAGAAGAGATATTATACATCAATATGCTTATCTTAAAGTTGAATGCTTATTGTGCTAATTGTTTGAAAGAATTAGAAGCATAGATACTTTCAATTCATTATTATTGTGATTGTACTTATACTCATTGACATAACTATGTGCGTAAACTAAGTTCCATCATCATTAATTTTTTTTGGTTCCGTTTCTCTAAATTTCAAGGCCTTTATTTATACCCTCACAATTAAAAGATCATTTCCTCTTTCCTTAGTGATTAGAGTGTCTTGACATTCTTCCTTTTAGGGTATGTATTGTCAGGCCTTTTGATTTGCATTTACCAATTTGTTAAAACTATGAATTTATTTGATCATTTATCAAATCCTACTTTAAGTTGCTGCATATGATAAGACTAAGGAAATCACATTCTTTGATCCATCAATGCTAGATAACTTGTTGTTTTTATATGCTACCAAGGCGTATGGATGTTCATTTTAGAATTTTGTAACTTAGTTTCTATATTGTCATTTCAAAATGAATAATTAGAAGTAAAGTTTCAAATGTGAATGCTCGTGAAGAACAAAGAGAACAATTCTGATGGATTTATTTGCCCTATAGTTGGAAAATTTTGGTGGAATGTTATGACAATTTAACTTTAATAAACAACGGCAAAGTCCCCAAAGTTCTTCCAATATAGACGTGTCTTCTATGTCATTAAAGCGATGCCATTTAATTAGGAGAAACCATAAAACTTAAATTTATCACCAACCCTATAAATATTATATGTCTAGATAATAAAAATTTAGGAGGCACTAGTGCAGGGTTACCTACTTTATTAGATTCCCTCAAATATATTTAGTTGGCTTGTTGTGTTCTACCATTAAGATAGCTATGCATTGCTTTCAGGATGCTTTAGGTGATCCTTTAATAAAGGTTTTAATGGGAATTTATTAACTAGATTAAAGGTAAAAATAAACTTCATAGCCTTTACGTGTTTTTGTCTTTTTTATAAGCCTCTTGCTAACTATAAATCAAGAAACACACATTTTGATTAATTGATCAAATAATTAAAATTAGGAAAAAAGAAAAGAAACACTAAGAAATGACACTAGTTTACTTAAACTTAGTATATGCTTGTAAAATTATAAGAACGATTTATGTCATAATTTTAAAACTGAATTTATTAAAAACGAAACTAATAATGCACAATCATATGTATCAAGAATATTAAATTGTGTAAAAAAAAGCTAAATAATATGTTATATTGAAGGGAATTAAAGAAAGACTTTATATCATATCAACATATTGATTAATTAACATACACATAAAGCATATAAATTGATTTGAAGACAACAAAAATATATGGTCTTAGTAACTTGCTTTAGAATATAAAATGACAATGATTGGGGGTCTCATTTATCTATTAAATGTTGCAATTCCTTTCAAACTTTAGGGTGTAAACATGTATAAAATTTGATGCTCTTAAATTTTGCATAGACTTTAAAAGATATATTAATACTAATTTCAATATCCATGTGTTATATAAAACATAAAATTCTCATGTTACAAAGTTGATAAACAATTTATTAAAGATACATATGAACTTTTAATTTAAAGTTTTTCAATTTTGGGTTTTACAATTCATAATTGAAGATAAAGAGAACAAAATGGAAACAAATTATCAGTTTACATCATATAGACAGAAAAGTAGGCCCAAAAAGAACATGATTGCATGTATATCCATTATCATGTAAAACGAAACTTCTTCACCATTTTAGAATGTGAAAATTGAAATAAAATCATCATTAAGTATGACTATAACAAAGCTATCTTTAACTATATTAGTTGATTAAGAACACATAGAAATTCCCACATCTGTATTCCTTAGAGCTATTGAATCTTCTACATTATCAAAAATAAATTATTATAATGTGATCTTTTCTTTGCAAATATTTTACCTTAGTGGATATTATGGTTTTCTTACTATTGGCAAAAAAGATTACGAATGTGATAATGAAATAATGATTTAGAGTTTTTTCACTATTGAGGAAGAAGGGAAAAAAAAGATGAAAGGAAATAGTTTTTTTTTTCATTCATCAATCTCGTTTGCTAAGGATCCATACAATAAACAACAAAAGTTTGGGTGAAGTAATTGGTTAAGAATTAAAAATTGGCCAAAGGTGTCATTTGCATCTCAACATTTCACATCAGGCTTAGGTAAGTCTCTTTCATTATCTTTGGTATCACTTTAGACCCTGATATTATTAAAGTATTACTCATTTCATCCTTAATAGGGGTAAAAATGGTAACAAAAATAACGATAAGAGCTTATTTAGACCTTTTGTGAAATATTAAGGTAAAAATCACTCTTTTAACCAATATTTGCATAAATTATTTTTAATATTAAATCAATGTTTACTTGGTCCACATTCTCTTGTTATGACATCACATAAGTTAAACTGATGATCCATATATTACAAACTACTAAAAACTTAACTTTTTTAGGATTTAGGATACTATTAGTATCATCTTAAAAATGTTAATATGTAATGTGATACCATAGATAACGGTAGGGACCAACTCAGATTTTCTAAGAAATATTAGGGGCAATTTATATATTTTCCCCAAAAAATCATAGGTGAAGGATAAAACTTGATTTGGTTATTGTCACCATCGAGAAGATGGAAAACAAAGATGAAGATTGGGTTTTTGTTTCTTCAATGAAATTGTTAATCTTTTTTGTTTATATATTTTAAATGACAATTATTGATGAAATAAAAATAACAAATTGGTAAAGCTTCATCAACATCCATGTGGCTATTTTGGCACATGTAGCATGTTACATGTTCATTACTAACGTTTTCATCACTCCCTTTTAATGAAAACCTTACATAATTAGGTTTTAAGGTGTGAACTATGTTATTTTGTAAATGTTAGGGGTTGAATTGGTACCAAAGATATCGACATGGGATATATTAGACATTTGGTGAAATGTTAGAGAGAAAATCATACCTTTTGCTAGTAAACTCTTTTAAATTATCTTTAATTATCTAATTAAATAATTTATATTTATAGATTAAGATTGACATATATGAACACGTTATGACTACCCAAATATTAACAATATCAAAATTATTTGACTAACTTTCCTATGCATGATTTTTCTATATAATTTAATCCTTTCATCATATAATACTTTGATTAGGCATATAACATGAAATTAATGTCTATTCTATTTGATCCAAATCATATAAAGACTATTTCTAAAGTGTCATTACACCTTGGCCAATGTTTTCTCAAGTTAATATTAATATAAAATAACAAAACACTTACCCTAATTACTTTAGGGTGATAAATCTGATATTGATTATTTAACTACCTCCATATAAATTATTGTATATCTAATAACTATCAATTAAACTACCCCTAAAGGATAAGTTATAAGTAGTATTAAAATATAATAATCCCTATATGAGAAACTTTAGAGATCTTAAATTAAAGGATCATTTATACAATTATCATTATGAAAATTTCTATAAATATATAAGTAACATTTCAAATAGAATTCTTATATCAGGTTAGGTCATTGAATGTGTTCTCTAACAAGCACCCACATATTTATTTAAGTATCTTCATACTTTAGTTTAAAAGATTGATTACTTCTTTGATAAGGAATATGCTCCATTAATGTCCAATATAATTAAAAATGACCAAGAATAATTTATGGATAATACATAAATATAATATAAATCTCATGATTATGATTTTATTAATTATATGCACTTTATCTTATACATCAGTTAATTAAACAAATATGTATAAGATAAAAATTATCTTTAATTAATTATATCACAAAACTACAACTAATTGATTCACTATAGGATATAACAAAACATAACAGATGTATTTAATAATTTGTAAAATTAAATTTGCATTATATATGGGGCTATGGGTTTTTAGAGAGAGAAAATGCTCCATCTTCTCACCAGAAACGCCTCCTACCGATTCCCCTCCCTCTAATTAAACTTGGTTTAACTATATCATTTATAGTAACAACCTTTTAGACTTTTTAGCCTTCTTTGGATATTTACATTACTAGTAATGTCCTTCAATCCACCTGGATCAAACCTTTCATCTTTTAGTCATAGCCCTTCTCCAGTAATCTCCTCTCCTTCACCCTTACTGGAATCCGTCTCTTCTTACCCTTTTGTTTAGTCTTTTAAAGCCTTTGCCCTAACATCTTCCATTCTTAATGGTCTTATATCCCCTTTTTCTTTAAGTCAGAGCTCCTCACCTAGAACTTTAGCCCCTATTACGTAGAACCCCTCAACCAAACATTTTCCCCTTATTACTCAATTAGTAGGATCTAGATATAGCACTCCTATCCTAGATCTATATTCCCTCACTAACATTTCCCTACCCATTCCTCAGTATAAAAGCAGTGTGTCTAAGTATCACAAAACTTCTACTAAGCTTCACTAAATTCCTCATTTCTCCCTCCTTAGTGAATCTCAGTATATCTTTCCACCCCTTGAAATCCTTCAAGTAGGAGCAGGTTATTGGAAAAAATGCACTAGTTGGCTATTGTTTAGACAATAAATGTAGAAGTGGGCTTAGTCTAGATGGGGAAATCTAGGCTTAGAGAGTATCTCAATAACTGAAGGAGACCACTTACTCTTTAGATTTATTAAGGAAAAAAAGAAGTACTAGGTGATATAGTAAGATCCCTGTCATATCTTAGGAAAGTTCATCCTTTTATAAAGATAAAGACTTGGATTAACATTTGAAAAGGAAAAGCTAAGAATCATTCCATTGTGGGTTCACTTCTATAATATTCCATTAGAATATTAGAGCATCTCTGAATTGAGTTACTTGATAAACATATTGTGTAAGCTTGTATACCTTGATGAAAATATAACAAGAATAAGGAGAATGGGCTTTGCCAAGGTGTGTATTAAAGTGGATTTATAGAACGAACTCAAATGATTATAAATAATAAAGATACTTGGAAAGTTGAACTCTCAAGAATACAACTTATTCCAAATAAGAACAATACTAAGAATGTAAAGTACCTAGATAAATAACCTATCAATAAGAGGGTTCTTCCCTTGGATAGCTTCCTAGAGGTTAATGAAACTATAATGAGTATAGAGGAATCACTGGCTCCCTCATCTCAAATTGTCACAGTCTGTCAAGACATTGAGCCAAGTAGTGATAAGGAACCTATTTGCAAGTGGTGAGGACGTCCTCCAATAGGATGAAGAAATTAGGTTTTAAAACTTGTCTTTAATGTCCTTACTTACATGGAATGTTAGGGGGTTGAAAAACCCTAATAAACAACAAAAATTTCTTTATTTCTACTGATAATGTGTGCCAAATGCACTATAAAATTTTTAACTCTGCACACTAAAATTTGTAGCTGTGGTGAGTCAGGATTGTATCCATAGGGAATGTTCGGTTAATTTCTGTAAAAAAAATAATTGATGCAAGGAAAATAAAAATGGGGAGGTTTTGGGTTTAATGTAATTCAAAAAATAAGTAAAATTAAACTAACAAGAACAAATTATAGAAAATAGTCAAAAATGATAAAAGTGATGAATATGTGTGAAACTTGATTCTCGGATGAATCTTGGCCTACTGATAGTTGTAGATTCCATCGTATTTTTGTGGGTAGTTTAGTTTGTATTTAGTTGTTAATTTGATTGTTTAGTGCGTGTTTAGGTTATAATTGTATTAGTTAGTATATATTTGTGTTTTTAAGTGTTTTATAGGTTAGAGCATTCTTTTGAGCTTCAATTTTATATTTTTAAGGTGCTTTGATATGTTTACTAGTGTTTCAGGGCAAATAGTGAAAAACGGAGAAAATTTAGAGACGATCCAAGAGCTAATTCTGTAAAATCTTAGCCACGATCGTGGCCTATGCATGGACAGACACGGGGAAGCTTCTGATTTTAAGTTTTCAAGGGACTTTTTAGACCTTTCAACTTGGAAAAGACCTTAGGGTTGTCCTAATTGGAAAAGCCTATAAAAGGCTTAAGGATAAAACCTTAAGGAGAGCTTCATTTCGTCCACTTTTGGAAAACCCTTAAGGAGCGAGAAAGAGGAGAGAGATCAAGAGAGGGGAGAAAAGAGCTGGTCTTCATAGCTGTTGCTCTCTCGAGGCATCTGAATCCCTATTTTATTGTGTATTTCTTTCATCTTGTTGTTCTTTTCTTTGAATATAAGGATGAATATGAATATATGTATAGATTTAGGTTTGAATAAAATGTTTTAACCTTTGTTCAGGATTTGATTTTGATTTATGTTAATTTAGTTATTATTCTATTATTGTGATTGGGTGTTGTGATTTATTGTGTATAATTTTAGTAATAAACCGAGAGGGTGAACCAGATAAAAATGATTAGATCGGGTTAATGAGAGTTAGACGATCTAATTGATGTCGTAATCAATCTAGTTAGTTATTATATGGAAAGAGATCTCTTGTGAGACTCGATCGTTTATTAGAGGTCTTAAGATCTAATTAGAATTGTGGGTCTTTTATTAATTGAGAGATTGTAAATTTCATAATTTAATTAGGGTTAATAAATTAGGGTTCGTGATGATAACTCGAGAGAGAGTAATCCCCCCTTTAATAGTCTAGAACCTGATAGGTATAGAGTACATTGTATTTTTAT
>JANSVB020000450.1:522695-536992 GCA_025504935.2 Erythroxylum haughtii
ATGTATGGATTAGCATGTTGATTTGGATATATTGCTTCCGCTGCAAGATGATTTCTTAAAAAGTTTTGAAATCTATCATTTCTCCAAACTAAGCATGCTTTCTTTTTCAGATCCAACATGGTGATGACATGTCATCTAGTGAGGACTCGTCGTCTAGTGAGGACGTATCATCTAGTGAGGGCGCTTCGTCTGGTGAGGACACTTCGTCTGGTAATGTCATATCGTCTGGCGATGACATCATATCGTCTGGTGCACTGTTCATCAGAACCTATCGTCTGGTCAGATTTTTGACCCCGTAAACGATCGAATTTGTCTTCGAAGTCTTCATGAAAGTTGTAGGTCTTAAAGTTCTCTTTCAAACCATCAAAAGAAACCTCAATCAGAGTTCTCTAGAGAAAGTTATGACCAATTTTCCAATTTGTCTAACCCTTTGTTTGGGTTCATCTGATCCTTTCGTCTAGTCCCATTTTTGACCCTGCAAATGATAGAATTCGTCTAACCCTATCGTCTGGTCCAATTCTGACCCTTTAGATGACAAAAATCACTTTGAAGTCTTCATAAAAGATGTAAATATTGAAGCCCTCTTTCGAACCCTTCAATGATGACCTTGATATGATATCTCTAGAGCAAGTTATGCCTTTTGTTCCGAAATAGATTCAATATGGTTGAGGACATAACCTTGTTTGATTCCTTCAGCCCAATCTTTGTTATCCGACCTCTAAAAGAAGTGATCCTTGAGACAATAGATTCCTCACACATTGTGCTATCTCTCCACAAAAATTGGCATCAATATGAATTGATTGGAAAAAGGTTTTGATTAAAGGAAAGTGAAGGAATCTATTGAAATAGTAAGAACTAGTGTTATTTTACTGAACATGCTTTGGCATTTTGAATATATCTGGATCTGTAGGGTTCTAACTGAGATGATTTCTAATATGGAGTAAACTAGAAATGTAGGTTTACAAATTATATGAAGAGGTCAAATTCTAAATCAGCCTCTAAGATTTTCAATATCTAGATGGAAGTTGAGTATGGAATATTTGCTTCAGTATAAAGTGATTCAGAAATTAGGGCCCGACACTTACGGTATCAGAAAATGAAGATGAATCGAGGATGACTAATAAGGATTAATTGGAATAACCATACATGGTAACAAGCACAAGCAGTCGTTTTACGACTCTGAAAGTTGGGCTCCGAAAACGGGGTCCAATAGTTGTGGTATCAAAGCAAGAGTTGGGTTTCAGAACTGGTGCCCAACAGTTATAATATCAAAGTAAAAGTTGGGTTTCAGAACCGACGCCCAACCGTTGTGGTATCAAAGCAAGAGTTGGGTTTTGGAATCGGTGCCCAACATGGGTTATTCTCTGGTTTGTTTATATCACCGTTTACGAACCCCATCTTGTCTTTAGCTCCCAATGCAATACTCATGGATCGGCTCCACAATAGGTAATTATTTCCATGAAGCAATGAGGTCACCAAGATGCTTCCTGGGTTTTTGGATGCTGCGATGGAGTAAGAGTCAAGCTCAGCATCATTTTCGAATTTGTTAATATCACTGTCATTCTCATCATTTTAGGACAAGTTGTGAGAAGTGTTAATAAATTAAAGGTATATTCTACTTTGATAGCATGTCAAAACCATGGGAGAATGACATAAGCAGGAGAATGGAAGAGAAAGTTCTCTATTTTCATTGAGCAGAAAGAAGACAATGTACATGGTTTTTATACAAGTGAAAGAAAAAGGAAAAAAAAACAAAAAAATCGTAAGAATCATAACTAACTGTCCTTTTACTGTACAGGTTGTGCATGGTGGTTGTGTATTTGCGTTGTTGCATTTGTTATGGCAGGTTCCAACAAAGGTCAATGTAAAAGAGTTTTGAAATCCTTGACCTTTGTTGTTAAGAATACAAATCATAACTATTTGTTTACTTCTTAGTACAGGTATAAACTTAAGGTAGACTTATACATATTTTTTACATATTTTTTTCAATTCATACACACAACGTTTATAGACTAATTGAAGTATTTAATCCTCTTGAATTTTACACGTCCATGATTAAATAAGATAGTGAATAATATAGTCTACGTGTCAAATAATTTGATTTATTTAATAATACTATGCTTAAGATAGTTTGTTTATTTGAAAACTCTCGTATTTATAAATGAATTTATTGGACAAGTTCTCACTACATCGAAGTTGAGCTTTGGCAATAAAAAAATTCTAGCTAATGGTATTAAAAATGACGCTTTTAGTTTTTAGTACATTTTGATTTTGTCGCTAAAAAGGTTGTCAAATCTTTGTAGTGAAAACTATAGATGACATTTTTTGACAATGCTTCTTTTTTGTAGCTAAAATCTATAAGCTATATTTCCAAGATCATAGTCACAAGTTTTTAGCTACGTTTTTTGAAACGTAGTTTAATATAATTAGCTATGTTTTTATAAACGTAAATAAATACAATTAGCTTTTTGTAAACATAGCAAAAACTTTTTAGTTATGATTCCAAAATCATAGCCAAATGACTTTAGCAATGTTTATGAAAATGTAGCCAACTATTTAATATTTGACAATGTTTTATAAAATGTAGCTAAAATTTTAAGCTATGTTTTAACCAAATGTTGTACAATTTTAGAATAAATTATTTGTTACATTTTTATTCCATATTAATGTATATAATGTATCGATATATTTTTTATTATATGTAAAATTGTATAAAATAATTGATAATTTAAAGCATTGTATATAAAAAGTAAAATATCATTAAATTATACCATTAAAAAAATTATTCGTATACAAGATTTTAATTACAACTTTATCAATTCTTATAGATAAAATAATAAATACAGACAGTTTACAAATTATAAATGCTAAGATTACAAAAAGAAATTACAATGTAACTGGAACGACTAGCTAAGCTTGTCCATGTCGTTGAAAGCAACTTCATACCTTAGCCATTATATACGAAAGATAAGCCATGAGAATCATGAAAGCAACTTTAAGATCGGTTGAGTGCCTAAAATTATGCATAACTAAGATAGTTTTTTTAATTAGGAAAAAAGGGAGGGTGAGGGAATGGGAAAGTAATCTAGCAAATTATTCATTGAAAACCATTAAGTACCTTCTAAAGTACAACTTCTTTATCATATAAGCACTCAACATTCCAACCTAAGAGTAAAACAAAAAGCATGTTTTGTAGCATATATGCATTGGTTGCATGTATAGCTTCAACAAGGTTAAGAATAGTTTAAACAATAAGAATTAAGCTTGATAAAGAAAGACAAACATGATAGCTTAAAAGTACTTCGTCTCTAGAGCTCCAGGACCTTCAATCACTAACTTGAATTTTAAGTTGCAAGTGAATCTAAATTTTTTAAAGATGTTAACAACTAAATATCAGTGTCAAAAGTTAGAATTGCTGCTTTGAATGTCTATTCTCAGCAATCTTAAATAACCATTTTCTAGTGAAATATGGACCTCCCAAGTCAATATAAAACCTGAAATTGAATACTAAATAAGAACAAATAATAGAACTTTCCCTTGGGATACATTAAAGTAGGAAAGAATTATGAACAAACACTAAGAAGGCACAATCGATAGGAGTTTTGGAGAGGAAGGGAATGAACTGACCACCATTCCTAGCAACATACTTGTCATGTGTAAAGCTGGTAACAACTAAATATCAATGTCAAAAGTTAGAATTATTGGCTTTGAATGTCTAGTCTCAGCACTTTTAAATAACCATTTTCTAGTAAGATATGGACTTCCCAAGTAAATATAAAACCCAAAAATTGCACACTCTATAAGAAAAAATAGTAGAACTTTCCCCTGGTTTACATAAAAGTAGGAAAGAACTATGAACAAGCACTAAGAAGGTACTGTCGGTAGGAGTTTTGCAGAGGAAGGGAATGAACTCACCACCATTCCTAGCAACATGCTTCCTGTGAACAAGTATAAGAAGTTCCCTAACAACCCGATTGCTATGCTTAAGGTGATATGAGAGAGGTCAAACCGTTGGATGGCATTGAACAATACAATAACTATAGCATCATTGACCACACCTTCTCCAAAGACTATACTGTATAGTAAAAGTGTTTCTTTTTAGTTAAGGATTTGGCATATTAAGTATAAAACTCAGCAACAAAATAAAATTAAGTTTATTTTCTTCTCGACCTAACAAATAAAGCCTCGAAAAAATGCATACTTGTAAGGCATAAATAGAATATGTGGATGAAAAGGTTGCTCCAAGTGCTAAAATAATGAAAGGCAAAGTAACAATATTAAAAACATACCAGTAGAAGTGCAATTCAAGTCATAAATTATTTTATTAATTATTTTCTTCTTTAAGATAGCTTACTAACAATGATAAGTGTCAAATCCAAAGAATAAATTAGTATAAGGCTTTATAGGGAGGGACTAAATGTCTTTCATCTAAAATTTTTTGAAATTAAAATGGCATTTTGATTGAAAATCACCAACTCCTTAAATGAGATGAAAGCTAAATTTTGAGGAGAGACATATACCGAGATAATCCAACATTAATAGTGCACCAACATTAAATTTTTTGAACAATTGTGCTACACCTGAATTAATGATTAAGAGCTTACCAATAGTTTCCATAAAGAACTTGCGAATTCCAAAATTAAGGTCTATATTTTATGGTATGAATTCTATATATGTACTTCCCTCCCATATGAAAGCAAAACAAGAAGGTAAAGAAACAATATAAAACTCAAAGTTACCCTTTGAATAGTGTAATCTTGCATCTTTTCACAAAGCCCATATAAGAGGTCAACCTCTCTCAGCTTGCTGACTCTATTTAAAACATACACAGAAATAGGGTGGAAGGTAACCAATTTTGTATAACAAAATTTGTCTTTGATTTATTAGGGGTCCCCTTCCATTATATAAAAGCAAGATCACACTCAAGAGGGAAAAAATATAAAAAGAGAGAGTGTCTATTCATTATTAGGCAGTTGGGAATGACAAAAGTGATGGAAATAAAGTTCAAAGAAACACAATGAAGGATATAACTTAAATTAAGGGAAAAAATCCCTATTAATTTGTCTGATCTTGTGAAACAAAAACAGAATGAAAGTGATAGGAAATACCTTTGAATAATCATGCAATTAACGTGTAAAGCAATATTTAAACTCAAAATAGACTCAACAACACAAGTTAAAATATTTCATGTTAAATAAATATTTAATAATAAAATAATGGAGAAAATACATAAAAAAATTACATTAAATGTACTTTCAATAAGAAAGTCTCCAACTGAAGTCCTGTCATCGTCATATATAATAGAAGATAAAAAACAATTAGCTAAAAGACCAAGCAACGATGAAGTGTTAAACATTAATTCATAATGTGATATGTATACATAAGGGTAGTTAGATGTTGCCTAAGCTGGGTGAAGTGTTTCAGAAGTGTATCTGGTATGGATGGGACTCATGCGAGTTTGGGCTTAGGCAATTCAGGATATTTGGGAACTTTTGATTTTGGAATTTCTGGTAACTCAAGTTTTGGAAGGTTTGATAATTCAGATTTTGGTAAAGATGGGAGTTTAGGTTTTAGAAACTCTGACTTTGGAATTGCAGGTATCTTAAGTTTTGATAGCTCAGGTATTTCAACCATCTAAAATTTATGAAACCAAAAAAACGTTAACAAAAAATGAGTGAAGAAAGAAACGTAAGGGCTAATTCACTAAACATAGTGAATCAATCAAAGGAGAGATCGTCGACTATCGATCGAGAGCATAGTTTTCAGTTACATGGAGGAATAGGAAAAAAACAAGAGTAGAGGATGAGAGATGTGTTTCTAGTTTTAGGGATTTTTCCTTTCTCATTTTTTCCTTCCTATAATTTTTGGGGATGAAAATAGTCACTAAAGGGTCATCTTAATAATTTTATGTATTTTGAATTGCTAATTTTTTATGTGATGAAATGTTTTAGCATACTATGTGAATGCAAGTCATTGGTGTTTACTTAGGCATGAATAATATATGCATAATAAGGTCATAAAAAAGAATAGAAAATGTATCCTAACTGAGGATGATAAATCCATAAAGAACTAAAAATCAAGTTATCGTCAATAGTGAAGAGGATAATGCATCACTGAATATAGATGATCAATAGAGGCCTATAAACAAGGAAGTTATGGACTTAACAATTTATGATCACCATTTAGGGTTGTGTAGGTAGATAGGAAGTAAGACTTTTCGTTTTGTAATAACATTTTATGTTTGACTTCTTTATTGTAATGATTCAATACTTTGCGAAACCCAAATGTCCCATATTCAAATTAAGGTAGGAAATTTGAATTATTATTTATGTATTGCACATCATTTATGTTAGTAAAGTATTGTCTACAACTTCTTATTTTTTTTTAAATATTAAGATTCATAACTCATTAACCATGTTTGGCTATGCCTTCAAACATAACCTTTCTATTGCTATAAAAAAGGATAAATACCAATTAATCTTTATAAATGTATACTGTAGGATATTAACATATATCACAAAATTTGTAAAAGCATGGTATTGAATATAAGGAGTTATGGTATTGTTTGTATTAAGGCTAGAAAATATTGAAATCAATCATACTATTCTTATATTAAAGTAAAGGTGTCTTATCTATCATAAAAGATGTTATTTTTGTATATGTAAGTAGTAGTAAATATATGAAGTTATGGTATCATATATATTGAAACATGATATTTTTCTTTTCGGTGATTCTATTCTTATATTAAAGTGAAGGTGTTACCAATATCTTATGAGCCATTGTATTTTTTATTCATAGACGTTATATTGATTGTATGGAGTTGTGCTATCATATATATTAAAGCATGATATTTTTTGTACTCAGTCACGATATTCTTATATTAAATTGAAGGTGTTATTTATCCATTATAAGTGAAGATATTTTTTTTAAAAAAATAATGGTGATATTGAATGTATGAAATTGTGGTATTGTGTGTATTGAGGCATGATATTGAATATATTTAATCATGGTATTCTTTTATTATAGTGAAAGTGTTACTTATATGCTTTATATTATGCTTCTAACATGAGGGTGTTAATGGTTGTCTATGTTAATACATGTTTGATAATATAACCATGTTAGTGGTTGCAATAGTCTTTGGCCACCTAGGCAAGATGACTTATCACACATAGCCTAAAACACAAGTACATAGCCTAACATAGCTAAAAACATAGGTGTGTCATAGGTCGTGTTTTTCTTTAGATACCTACCAAAATGGCCATGTTATTAGTTGTGTTAGGCTCTACGCATATAAGCTAGTTGACTTATTTTATATGCCCTTGAAGATAAGCGTGTCGTGGCTCATATTTTCTCTTTACACACCTATTAACGCGATCATATTTATAGTTGTATTCAATTATGGAAGACTAATATAAAATTAGGCATCATTATGGTTCTGCTAATCAATTTATCAAGTTCATATTACTATGATGCCGTTTTTTACATGCAGTGTTAGTATGTATGATCATATAGTCATGCTTTTGGTTCAAGTGTTAATAATTAAAAGTTAATATATTATGTAAATTTCATAAAATTCATACTAGATTTGAGTGCCTAGTACTTTTAATATCATTATTTATGATCTATTTATGCATATGTTACTTTTCTATCCTTGTCAATTAAAATCAATAACAATGATGAGTTAACATTTTAAGTTGGAATCCTTAAACTCAAATAGTTTTTTTTGCTCTAATTTCTTCATTATAAAGGTTTATTTTTATATAAATTAAACATTATTGTATATGTTTTTTAGTAGTTGCTTAAAGATTCAAAATTTTTGTTAGTTTGGTTTAATTGGTTATTGCTTAAATAATTGTAATCTTTGAATTCCAATTTATTAGGTCCAAGTTAACCTGAGTCCAAATTTTGTATGGTTAAATAACATGTTTTACTTTGGAGAAGATAGGGAGTAGTACAAAATGTACAATATAAAGGTTGTTTCTTCCCATATTGCTCTATAACCATAAATGGAGTATTACCTTATGTTAGAAAAGCTTTAGTTACTTGAAATTCATGCTACAATTTTTTATATATAGTGTAAAATATTGTATTTTTGTACTATATATGACAATTTGAGCAATATTTTCATTCCTCATGGAAGGAAATTTTTTTGACTAAAGATAAGATTACAGAGTTTTCATATCAATGTGGTGATTAAATAATACAATTATAATTACGTAAGAGGTTTCATATGGTTGAAATTTCATTTATTGTTATCAATTTAAAATTCTTTTGTTATTATTGCATTAGTTGATAAACTGAAACTAATTTATCTAATTATTTTTGAAAATATGCATTAAATTTGGTTTTTATATGGTTGTAAGTAGTCTTCAATCCTTTCCGGATGATGTAGGGTGTAATACATGGTGTTGAGCATAATATAAAATGTCTCTACTCTTGAAATGCTCTTTGTATCTTACCCAGTAGGTGAATTATATTAGAAATATTTATAAATTAATTATAAGTTATAATTAAAATTAGATAAATTAAAAATTCTTATAATTCATCTTTCATTCTCCAATTAATCATTTTATAATTATAAATCAAGATTGACAATTAACAATATGTTATGACAACCTAAATATTAATAGTGTCGTAATTAAAATTAAATAAATTAAAACTCCTTGTAATTTATCTTTCATTCTCTTGTTAATCATTTTATAATCATATATCAAGATTGGCTAAGCAACATGTCATGACAAATTAAATATTAAGAATGGAAACCAATGTATAATTCAATATTTTTTTCATCTAATATTTCAATTACACAATTACACATGGAATTAGTTTCTACTTTATTTTAATACAATCATAAGTAGCATTTCTATTTATAGCACTTCTCATATGAAATAGTTTGATGATATGAAGTCTAAAGTTCAATGAAACTACCATCATAATGAAGACATCCACATACACATAGGTATGAAATCTTTGATGAACTAAAAACAATTTATCTATTGTTTGATGAAACTTTATATGGTTATTGTATGGTTATATGTAATTTTCCATCTTCTTTGGAACATATAGGATGTTATAGTACATGGTATGAAACATAAGCGAGTTCTACATTATTTTATCTGGAGCATATAAGAGTATATTAGTGTGCTAGTACCTTTAATAACATTATATGTAATAGATTTATGCATATATTCATAGTTTGAAATTTATGTATCAAATGAAATTGAAGATGTTTCAAATTTCTTATGGTAGTGGTTACTAAATCAAACAAATGAATGTATTCATCACTAAAATATGAGGTTAGATTTATAAACTCAAGCTATATATTTTTATTATGGAAAATTGATTGGTTAACTTTTTGTTTTAGTGAAAATCAATGAAAATGAAGGGTTAACATTAAAGGTTGAGTTTCTTAAACTCATACTAGTTTTTTAGCACTAACTCCTTAATTGTGTTTTCTTTCCATTCCATCTTAGTGCTTTATTTAAGTTATTTCTTACGTTTTAGCAACATGGAGTGCATAACCAATGAATTTGAATGTAAAATCACAAGTATACTAAACCAATAACTCCAAATTTTAATCCATAATTAACTGTGAAGTTCTTCTTTTTAGTTAAATAATTCCATCAGCATGAACTTATTATGTTATTTTCTTTTTATATAATTTTTTTGGAAAATTGTGAATATGATTAATCATTTTATTAATAATAATTATCTTTACTAATCTAATAAGTGTTTAACATAGGGGTGTTTAATCCCATGTTCAAACATAGAGTGGTTAGGCTATATATTTACACATTTTAATACATAAGCGTGCAATAGCTCTAGTATAAGACTTTCTACTTAAGGCTTTAATGGTCATGCCTTACTAACATTGTCTATAATTTCAAAAAAATTAAAATGAAATGTTTTTGTTATGTAATTTATTTTCCCACCTTTATATGTGTTGAATTTGTATATTTAGTTAAATGTGGTAATAGTTTTAATACATTCAATATTTATTGAAGAGTGGTCATTAGCCATAAAAATGTTTCTCTATTTAACTATATCTCCAATTTCTCGACTTCTAACTATATGTGAATATAAAATTTTTGATGGATTTAATTTTCCAGCTTATATCAAATGAAAATATTTTATGAATTGCCTTTTCCCTCTAGATTATATAGCACTTTATTTTAGTCATCTCATTCCTAGTATATTCCTTATTGAAAACCATCTTCCAATTGGGGCAATTACAAACACCAATATAGAGGAATAAGAAAAGAAGAATATTAACTAATACTAACGTGGGACAGTTTGAAACATTAAAGGATAGAAAGAAGAGAAGAAGAGTTACCAAGGGGTATTCATGCCATAAAAGATAAGTTGAATTGAAATAGAAACACCAATAGAGATGAATAAGAGAAAAAGAATATTAACTAATGCTAATATGGGGCAATTTAAAACATTAAAGGATAGAAAGGGAAGAAGAGTTACTAAGGGGTATTCATGCCATAAGAGATATGTTGAATTGAACTTACTACAACAGTTACTGAGATTTTAGTTTTCCTTATACATTAAAAAAATGCTTATACTTAATATAAATAGTCTTCTCGCTAATATTGCTGCATATTCTCTTAATTGCTATAAGGCTAACATAGTTAACTCCATAAAAATCATGTAAACATTTGATATATAGTTGAAATACCAATTGTAAGTTTTCATTCTCCAAGAATTTATTTATACGTCTTGTGTAGTTTTTTCTTTAGTTTTCAAGATGATTTTATCTAATTTTGCTTCTAGAAATTTAATATTTGTATATAGTCATCAGGAACAAAATAATGTGCCAATGACATAAAGATCCTCTAAATTCTTTATTTTTATTAGATTACCCCATCATTGAAATGGTCTAATTTTTTCAACACTTAATTACATCTAATATTAATTAACCTTAATTATATTTGTACTTTGGATACAAGAGATATTTGAACATATTGATTTTATATTGGAGAATCAAAAGTAAAGTCTCTATTTTGTTAAGTAAATTTTATTCTTAAAATATTAAACCGAAGGTCACTAGAAAGTCAATGAACATTCAAGTAAAATTTGGGTCATATAACAACTACAAAATATTTTTAAATAAAAAAGTAGAATTGATGAAATCTAGATTTTTATTGATTCATGCCATGATTTTTTCATGCAAAATCAATCCCATTGTACGAATACAGATTACACCACTATTAAGAATAAGAGGAAATTTTTGTTTTTGAAAGAGCTAAAAAATTATGATAAAAGTGAGATCATTATCTACTATAGAATTATAGAGATTAAAGCCAATCAAATATATTATAGTTGAATGAATCACTATACAAGGCTTTACACAACCCAATACATTCATTTACCATTTATCTTATATCATTATTTTAGGTATGTAATTAATTTCCTTGTTCTAACCATTTTATACCATCCTATGTTTATATCTCAACCTCTCTTTTTCAGTATGCACTGAAGTATTTTCACACTTGTACTGATACTAGGGGATTAGATTCTACTATAGTGAGATACTTTTATAGTTGATCATTTTTTTCTTAATTCCATACTATTCTATTATTTATCATTCTTTCTATCCTTATCTTTTTTTTTCTTATATTTGAGCTTTTGAATAAGATTAATTGGTGATCTTCATATGTATTTAGAGAAATTAATAGAGGCACCCAATGTGTTTAATTATGTTGCTCGCAATCCATATAATCAACTAACCATTACAGAAATAAATCGTTACTGTATCAAAGGATTATAACTAACTAAGGCATCAATCTCTAAGATATCTTTAGTCTTATAACTTTTTGGACTAAAATTCCAAGTCCTTCTCATTTTTACCATTTGTAACTTTCCTAAATTGAACAAATGATCATATTATTTATTATATATCTTAATGTTTCAATGTGATTTTGGTTTGTATTAGAAGTTGTTCTGTTTCCTTTAAATGTAAATAACATTAATGCAACATCTTGACCTAATCTTTAGACATTAGAGTCTATTGGTTATAGTGATTTATTTACCCTGCCTTATCAAATATCCTCATTCAATCATCTTAAAAGCAGTGTAACTTGCATAATATCTGAATTTCAATCCATAATTTAAATGCAAATAATGATATAGTCTCTTTAAAGATATTATATTCACATATGTTTTTTATGATTACTTGTTATACCCTAATCAACACTCATCATCCCATTATTTTCAAAGCACTATATTTATTATTATTTTAATTTGAATTGATAATGCAAAATTATGGGAAATCCAATATGGAAGTAAATTTACATTACTCAATTAAATTGTGTTTTCTTATATAATTGCATTAAAAAATATACCACAATATATGAAAAATTTTAATCCTCCATGATTATTTTTGATTGTTCCCTTAGGACTACTTTTTGTTAGAGAGCAATAACAACAACGTAATCTCCAATATAAGCAAAATAACCATGTTGTATTTCTTCCATCCAATTCAACTGCTTATCTTAATCCTTTTCAATATTCTTATCTACCTTCTAATTTTCCATCCTCTTTCCATCATCCCTTACCTTGATAATTTTTTCTTAGTTAAAGCATACTCTCCCCTAATGACCTTTACTAACCTTATATGTCACATAACCTTAATGTGAAGCTCAGGCATTATATATATTATGGTTATATAAGGAAGTTCATCAAATACCTGTATGTTTTTTGCTAGGCTCATGATGTATGATCCTCCATATATCACCACATTTTTCTCGTTATCATTATATATAAATAACTTACAAAACAAAAAGCCAAGTTGCATTGGCAATTCTCAATTAAGCATCAAATACAAAATAAATTACATCGAGAGACCACTTTATACTCTCCCTCCTCCTAAAAATGGTGTAAGACATTACATGATGTAAAAAAAACACATGTGTAGTGATTTTATATATGAAATTTTTTATTCTTATGGGATTGTATTTGCAACTTCCTTCTAACATTTTACTTTAAGATTCCAAAATTGTATATATGTCTTCAAGGAAGTTGATTATAAAAGTTTGATATGTCAATGTTTATAAAAATTTGGGATAGTAAAACCTAATAATTATCACTATATTGAGAAATTGACATTAAGAATTTTGCACCACCTGTTTAAATCCTAATCCCACTTGGGACATCCCTAATAACTTCTCTATTTATCTCAAATATTACTGAAATTCTGAGGGAAAGTTTAGTATACACATGTTCATATGTATCAAAAAATTTGGTCCAATTTGCATTATCTACAATGTTTAATAATTTCATAGCCAAACCAACTTGCAATAAAGAACAAAGTCAAACATGTTTATCAAGTTGAAAACCTCCACTTTTTAAGTCTTTAAAACTTCTTAACTAACATTTTTGTCAATAGAGTATACATTGTTCAGACTCTTATGGTTACTAGCTTTAATATGTGCACCTTCCCTTCTTTTCTTAATTCCTTGAGCCTTACTAGATAAGTGATGGTCCTTTTAAAATTTTGATAATAAGTTTTGTACATATTTATGGTAATAGAAATAGTAAGTAACATTATAATTTGAATTAAGGCTTGGTATTCATTGTATTCAATCATGGTATTTCAATAATAAAGTTTAGATGTTACTTGTTTTTAAAATTTTGATGGTTTCTTTTTTGTATAGACTTGTTGAATTGAATCTACTAATTATTTGTATATTTACATTGAGGCATAGTATTCATTATACTCGGTCACGGTATTTTCATAATAAAGTTTAGGTATTATTTATTTTTTAAAATTTTTATTAAAATTTTGTTACATATTTATGGTATTGGATGTTTTGAGTACTGGTATAATTTATATTGAGACAAGATATTCTATGTACTCATTCATATTATTTTCATATTAAAGTTTAGGTTATACTTAATTTTAATGAGTGATGATATTCTTTTCCTACATAATTTTGGTTATTTGATATGCTAAGTACTCGTATAATTTGATTGAGGCATTATATTCTTTATACTCATTCATATTATTTTTAGATTAAAGTTTAGGTGTTAATTTTAATGGGTGATGGTATTTTTATATAAGTATAGTATTCGATGTACTAAATATTAATATTATTTTTATTGAGACACGAAATGTTTTGTACTTAGTCATGGTATTTTCATATTAAGGCTTAGATATTATTAATTTGTAATCAATGATGGTATTTCATGTAACATCCCATCACCGATGGGAATGGTAAAATAGTAATTTGGGACGGGTTATGAGTGTGTAAACTAGTCTCGGTATGTTCATGCATAATATGGCCTCCATA
>JANSVB020000450.1:573669-583932 GCA_025504935.2 Erythroxylum haughtii
CCGTAATTCGATGTTGCTATGTATTCAACTTCTATCGTTAAAAAGGCTACTACTTGTTGTTTAGATAACCTAAATGAAAAATATAACTTAAGGTGCTTCTCCATTTTTCAATATCTCTTACCCATTTTCTATTTATATATCCTATCAGCTCCACTATGTTAGAATTTGAATAAAATATTCCATTATCAAGTGTATCTTTAATGTATCCTAAAATTTGTTTTGCGGCTTGCCAATGTGATTGTTGTGGTACTTCCATAAATCTACTCACAATTCCAACTTCATGAACAATATCAAGCCTTATTTCTATTAAGTACCTTAGGCTATGTTTGGTTGAACGTAATGCTTCTAATGGAAATGAATGGAATAGAATGGAATGGAATGGTTTATAAGTGAATGGAACATAAATTGATGTAATATTATAAAATTGTTGTTTTGGAGGCATGGAAGGGTTCATAATGTAATATAGTAAAATGTTGTTTGGATGAAGGGTTTATAATTTAATATAGTGTAAAGTTATTTATAATTTTACATTCCATTCTAAACCTCCCAAATTAGAAGTTTTTCATTTTTACTGCTTAGGATGTAATGGGATGTAATATGAAACCCTCCTGTTTCATCTTATCCCATTTCATTCTATTATAAACCCTCTTCCCAGACAATGGAATAATATTATATTCCATTCCATTAATAAACCCCCAACCAAACATAACATTAAACTTCTAATAAGTCTTCTAAATTTAGTTGCATCACTATATGTTAGCAATAAGACAGTTGGATTCCATTCTGGTCTTTAAAATTAGGCCATTCTTATATCACTCACAGGGTATCCATCTTTATTAAAGTGTAAATTGTAACCCTTTTTTAATATTTATCCAACGCTTAATAGATTTTGGCAAAGAATAAGAGTATAGTACACATCAGAAATATAATGTAAAGACTCATTCTTCAATTTTATAGCAACCTTTCCTCTTCCCAGAACTGGAATATGTTAGTTATCAGCATGCTTTAATAAAGAATGAAATGGTTAATCTAATTTGACAAAAACTTCCTTGTTTCCATTTAAGTGATTATTGTAATTGGAATCTAGCAATCATTAATAATTATCACTGTTATTGGTTTCATGAGCGACTATCAACAAGGTATTTGAGTTATTATTTCTTGTGACTTTAGTTGGTTATCTTTATGTTCTTGTCTTAGAGCATAACATTCTCTATTATAGTGACCATATTTTTTATAGTCATGGCACTGAATATATGACTTACACTCACATTGATAGTGACCAAACTTTTTGCACTTGTAACATTAAATATTGGATTTATCCTAAGGAGATTCACTCTCCCTTGCTCCTGGTCTAGAATTGGTTTTGAAATTTTTGCCTCCTCTACCTTTGAAATTTTTGCCAATTGTAGGTTCCTTCTCATTTCTCGAATTTACTTAGACTTTTAGAACTTGGTCTATTGTGTTTGGTTATTTTTCATTCATATGCATTTCACGAGACTCTAATGAGGCTTGAAAATCATTAAGAGTCATGAACTCTAAACCTTTAGACTCTTCAATTGTTGTGATAATATAATTAAATCAACTTGTCAATTTGTGCATGTAATTTCATGACCATTATTTTTCATCTTATTGATCAATTTTTTCATTCGTGAAAAGTAATCATGAATATTTTTCATCTATCCCTTGCTCCATCAACTCATATTGACTTTTTAAACCTTATAGTCTTGTTCGTTTAACTATGTATGCTCCTTCATACGTTTTGAGACATAATATTCCAAGCCTCACTTGTTGTTTTAGCATAGAATATTTTTTCAATAATAAGTAAATCAACAGATTGACAAATTAAAAACAAGGCCTTTCTATTTTGTAAATGATCACAAACCAGTTATAGTGATTCTTCAACCATCAGTGTTTTTCTCTACTAAGCCTTTCTCTAAAATTTCATCATATCCGATACTTCTCAAATATAACTCCATCAAGAGTTTCCACATCATAAAATTATTTTTGCCACCAATCTTGAAAATAAATAATTGCATTGGTTAAACTTTAATTGTTGAACTCGAGGCCACCTTGATCTATATGCGCTCTGATACCATATGTTAGCAATAAGATTGCCTAGAAAATAGACTAGTTAACAAAATACACACTCACTTTATTTGATCACTTCTCACTACACAACTCATTGGAGTTGAGAATTTTACAAAGAATTCACACACTACGCAACCTTTCTTTACTTCTTGATTTGTACATCATAAAGTAATGGCCAAATGGCCACATATATAGGGAGTTTTAAAAGGAAAATTTTAATGAAGTTGTCCAAAGCTAGTTAAAGCCAATTTGACTTGCTTATTTTTTACCAGTCAAATACAAAACCAAATTTACTTTCTAACACATCACCTGTCCTCTATGGGTTGTAGAAGGTTGGTAAAAATTTTGGTAGTCACTATAGGTTAAGAACATTTAGAGAGAGAAAGTAAGTTAGTAAGAGAAAAATGGGAAATTTTCAAATGAAAGAAAATTAGGATTGTGATTGCAGCGAGTGAGTGAAGAAAAAGAGGGACTTTAATTAGACTATCAAAATCACCCTCAACAAGATAAAGATCATTTAACTTAGGGGTTTAAGTAGGTAGGTGGTAGGGAGAATGGTAGATTAGGATTCTTTTGTTTAATTTTTTATTAAAATTTGATTTGAATTTGGCATGATACATGACATCCTACGTTAGGGGAGGAAGGTAGATTAGGTTTTTTATTGTTTAATTTTTTTATTAAAATCTTATGTAAATTTGGCATGATACATGATATCCTACGTTTACCATAACATAGAAGACGTGGCTTCGTTAATAGAGACACTAACGTTGAGCTATATTTAAGAAAAATTAAAAATTCAAATATTTTATTATCATCTTTTAAAGTTCGAGCTATAATTTTAAAAGTTATGTATTTTTTAATAATAAACCATGCTTTAATTTAAAATATTATAATATTACTTTTCTATTCACTTGCAAAGTGATTAATTTATATAATAGTTGAATAAAATATTAAAGTTAGCTTTCGTTTGACACTTCAAATGAAGAGAGAGAAGTGCGATGGTAGTAGAAATACTTGACCTTAGTCCAAATGGGCTGTAAGTTGGATAACACGACAAAAAAAGGGATAAAAGAACATTACTTTGTCGGCAATGATGAAAAAGTTGAGAAAGGATGAGAGAGTGATGATAGGTGGTTAACGTAATCCTTTTATTATTACTGTAAGGAGCAAAAAGGACGGAAATAGATAAATATGC
This sequence comes from Erythroxylum haughtii, assembly GCA_025504935.2. Classification (NCBI taxonomy): domain Eukaryota; kingdom Viridiplantae; phylum Streptophyta; class Magnoliopsida; order Malpighiales; family Erythroxylaceae; genus Erythroxylum; species Erythroxylum haughtii. The sequence goes on from JANSVB020000450.1 coordinate 576,953, forward strand.
ATAATCTAGCTATAGTTTTACTTAACGTACTTCATTACTGCGTAATGTTATACATCATTTTTGCATAGTATTCTTGGAGATTCCTACTCATTTTTGGAACTTAAAATGGACATGAGGTAAATGCTATAAGCATTTTTAGTTGAAAATGTTGTTGTGCATTTAAATGCCATCCTCTTGATAGGATTTGAAGTGTTAAGTTTTTGAATTAAGCTTAACATGCACTAATTTTATCAATTAATGTCAGAATTAGTCGTTTACACACCACAACAAACTGCAGAATTGACTATGTTTTTTTTTTTGCTACGAATTTTAGTGAAATCATAAACAAAGACAAACTTTGAAATTTGTACCCCAAAAAAACATACCTCAAATATTAAAACTATTAGTTATGTTTACAATAGGCTATGTTTTATATTCGTAGCTAAAAACATTTGGCGACTGAAAAATTATAGGTTGTAATGGTTTCACAAACTTTCAGATTTTGCCGTAGTCATTTCTAACACAATTAAAAACTAGAAAAAGTAAACAATCAAAAGAAAAATAACAAATCAACACCAAAATTTGTTAATGTAGTTTGACATACTTTGTCTACATCTACAGGGCCCTCACTTAGCTTAATTCTTTCACTAATGACAATAGTTTTATATAAGGGTTTACTGAGCCGACATCACTCAACTCCTGACACTATCTCTCGTCCTCATAACCCGTGAAAGAATTCACACCCAATAGTACGACCGCTTCTTACTAACCTAAACAGAGGATTTTTTCAAATAATGTTTAATGATAATGAAACAAAATAAATAACTTAACTGATCAAACAAAATCCAACATAAATGAAAACACTTAAGAAAGAAAAGAAGAACAACTTCCCGATAGATTCAACTCCACTGAAATAGATCTGAAAGTTGTCACAACACACTATGAGCTAATTAATCAAATTCCAATACCAACTCACAGAGTCGTAACCACATCAATAGCACAACCAACAGTCGACCTTTAATAGAAGATAACCGCAACCCACAAAATAACCCAGCTATGAGTCACCCATAACCAATCAATTAATAAAATCTACAGCACCAAGATGGAATTCTCATCAATATAAAATTAGCACATCAGTTCTTCCATCCATTTGACAATCACAAAGCTGAAAACTCACAGTCGGAATTCTCAAAAATCATGCAGCCAAGAAAAGCATAAAAATCAAGGAGTCACGCAAGAACAATCTCTAGATTACTCACATACCTTTTACCTTATACAAACATGATCCTTCACAAAAAAATACCAGCAACAGGATGGAATAATTATAAACGTAAAATCAATAGTGTTGCACTCCAATCCAATCGGCAACCATGGATCTAAGAGCTCTCAGCAGAAAATCTATCAACAATTTAAAACAAAAAAAGACCCAGTTGTGAACCACATCAACAACACACCCAAAAAGGGAATCACGACAAGACTCAACTATTAAGACATAAATGACAAACCATCCCAAAACCAATTATAGTAGAAGACATACATGGTAGCCAGAAAAACATCAACGACAACTGCACAAGGAAGAACCACGACTAAAGACTCAACCAACCAAAGTAACTTGAATGACATTGAAGTATAGATTAAAAATTGCCCAGCTGATTCACTCAAGGACAAAAAAAAAAAAACAACGACAAACCCGAGAATGTCAACAACACAAGACTAAGAAGAAGTGTTTTAGTAGAAGACCCATTCAGCTATATTTTCACGTAATACTTAAGGAGTTTTCACCAAATAGATTTATTTCTCCATTTAATTAGCTATCAATCTTATCCAAGATAGCCTATAAGATTTCCAAAAATTGTCGTTTATTTTATTCACACCAAAAATGACACATGATTCCCACGACAACTTTGCTACGATAATCAAATTAAACAAAAGATAACCATTATCAAATACCATCTCAATTAGGATTTGAAACTAATCAAATACAAATACCAAATAATGTCAAAATTAATAATAAGATAGATAACTTGTATCTTACCAGTTTCTTCCTTTTTGGCAATATTTGTCACATGGTCAAAGCTCCCCTTAAAAAGAGATAATTGGACAAATAACATTGAATTCACAAACCATGAGTACTCCCCCTTAATTCTAAATAAGTTCCAAATGACATCAAGTTTGTCAAGTTTAAGAAACATCCAAAGAAACAATAATCCAATCGTCCAAATTTCTCCCTCTTCGAAAAAAAGATGCCAAGAAAAAGACGAATAGTCATGTATATACCTTGAAATCACCCCCTAACTAGAACATTCATAAAAAAATATGATATCTCCCCCTTAGGACAAAACAATGTTAAAACAAAGAATGCCTTTAATGCATTCAATCTCAGCAAATAAAGAATCATAAAAATTAGTAATGGGTATAGAGATTTGTAAATAAGTATCAACAAAAATTTGTAACAACAATAAAAGTGTTGAAACTTCTTTAATAATTTCATAAGCTGCAAATCCAAATGAGAAATGACCTCTTTGCTTTCAAAATAAAAAAACTTATTCATACATTGTTGATATGATAACAAATAAATTTCTTGACTTTAAGATAAAAATTTAACACATATGTCGCAAGTTTAAAATAGAAATAAACTCTTTAATCTTAAATGAAAATTTAAAAGCTTATGAGTCTTAAATTCATAAAAGCCTTTTAACTCCATAAGTGATGTCTATGTATATTAAATATCATATTCATAATCACTTTTTCAACCCCACAATCTTCACTGAACAAAACTTTTAAATGCGTCAATTATATAACTAAATGCCTTAAATGTTTAATTTTATTTTTCACCAAATTTATTTTTCAACATTCAAAGAAATGGTTTCTTTACTTTCTCTTTTCTCTCCCCTAAAACTCTATTGAATCATAGCTTTATGTTGTGATTTCTTCCTCCTTGCTTTGATACTATCCATTCTCATATCTCTACCTTTACTGAATCTGCCCACACTTCATATTCTCGCCTTGCCTGTCCAGTTTGAACTAGGTTTTCTTTCTATTTTGGGATGCCTGCCTAAAACACACTGAAACTAAGCTCTAATAGTTTACTGTTAACAGTAAACATGTCACTCACAAATGCACAAGCACCCCTAGCCTCCCTTATGGTGACTGAGGAGTACCCTTCCTTGCTACCTTCTTATGTACCTCTATTAAACCATCCCACACCTTAGTCGTCACCTCCATCTTCACAAATGTTAGGGAAACCTAATTGGAGTTGAGTAGTTGGAGATTCAAACATATTTGTAAGACTACAATTTATAGCTAGCATTAAGGAAGGTCATATATCTCCACCTAAGGTGGTGTTCTAGCAAGGAGCTATCAAGTGGAAGTTGTCCTTAGTAGGTTACTTCTTGGACAAAAGGATGGATTACCTTATAGTGTAACATTGGGTTAAAGTAAGTTGGAAAAAACTGGGACCCAAGCTACCCTGATAGCAGAAGATGAGTTCTTCATCTTTCATTTTTCATTTAAAGAAATGGAGAACAAGGTAATGGTAATGGACCCTTAGCATAAACAAGGTAAACATATATTTTTACATAAGTGGAAAATGGGATTTAAGCTAGATAGATTAGAGATCAAAACTATACCAATATGGGTTAACATGCACAATGTACCTCTTGAACATTGGTCCTCATAGGGGATGAGTTATTTAGAAAGTTACATCAGCAGTCCACTAACTATAGATGAGAATACTGCACACATTAAAAGGGTTGGGTATGCTATAGTTTGTAATGAGGTTGAGCATAGGAAAATCATGCCTGAGAGCATTCTGATTATGAGATACAGTACTGATAGTGAACTAGTTGAAGATAAGTCCTATTATTTAACCCCTGGAATCCTTACGTGAAGGACAAAACCAAAGTGTAGGTTCTGAAACACATCCACAAGGAAGAAGAGAGCAGAAAGATAATAGTTTCAGATGCTTTAGAGGCTTTAGGGACTACCTAAAAAGTTGATGAACCACAAGAAAATAATGAAGTTGTAGGTCGAAAATAGGTTTATAAACATTGTGATGTGGTGGAAGCAATTACTAGACCTCTAGATAAGCAGTAGATCTCCAAACATGGTGATGAGATTCATGCAAATATTCAAGCTATAAATCTACAAGTAAATCCAAAACTAGCTGAAGGGACAATTATAGAAACATATGCTCAGCAACATACTCCACTAGTTACAACTGGTGTAAACTCCCAACAACAGACAAGTGAGAAAGTTGTTAATGTGATGAATTCCTAATAGCTTATAAAGATGAAAACCGCAAAAGAAAAATAGGTTATCAATAATGAAACAAAGGTAGAAAATGTGAACGAAACAGTGGGCATTAGTTGTGAGGTAGATGAAAATAAGAAGGAACTCAAACAGTGGAAAAAAAAGTGGATGTAGTAAACGTAGATCCAAGAGGAAAACCAATATTAAGCATTAAAACTTATTTTCACCATGTGGAATGTGAGGAGATCAAATTGCCCCAATAAACAATTGGCATTAAAGGACTACTTAGTTTCCAAGCAATCGACTTTTGTTGGTTTGGTGGAAACCAAAATAAAAGAAGAGGTTTTTTCAAAAAGGGTTACAGTTTCTCCCATCTAAATGGCAAGCTCCTAACAATCATTCCAAACATCCGAATGGTAGGATCTTGGTGGCTTTAGATCCAAATCACTTGATTTTAACAAAATGGTTCTGCCCCGACCAGTTGTTGCATCGTGAACTTGCTATTAAAGCTAACATGATTCTAGTTACAATTACGATTATATATGCAACTATTTGGCAATTTTAAAGGGAAGCATTATGGAGGGATTTGCATGCTATTGACTTTAACATTTTGGGCCCTTGGATGATTACAAGAGACTTTAATTACTTGTTAAGTCCAACGGAATCTAATGGAAGAAGAATAATAACTCATGTGGACACTACAGAACTAACAGAGGTAACTACTAAGCTTGGGTTGGTTGATCTCAAATTTCGAGGACCTATTTTTACATGAACTAATACCAGAAAGGTATTGAACTATTACAAAGAAAATTGGAAAGATCTTTAGTTAATGATCATTGGCTCATTAAAAGGCATGGCAACTATTCAAAGTTTGGTGAACCTTTAGTTTCAGATCACAGTTCAATCAATGTGTTTGTCAAAAACAAAACAGGGCAAAGGAATTCTTCATTTAGGCTCTTTAATTCCTTCTTTCCAACTTGGCTTAATTATTAAATCTTCCATTAATAAACACTTTCAGGCCTGTAAAGTATTCCAACGTATACAATTAGTGAAGAGTATCAAGGCTAATTATGTTAAACTCCTCAAGGATAATCTCGATCCTATAAAGATAGAGAAGTTGCAAGCTTTGAAGGAACTCACTTTCACCCAGAAACTGTTAATGGTCAATCCCTCAGATCCTATGCTCATTGAGAAAGAGAGATTTGATCTCAACTCATACTTACATGCACTAGAGGCATGCAATTCTCAATTAAAGCATAAATCGAGAGTCCAACGGATGTAGCAAGGAGATAGAAATACTAGGTATTGTTATAATGTGATTCAGGGTAAGAGAGATAGAAACAAGGTAATATCCCTGATGATAATGGTAGATTGATTCATGATCAAGAAGAGTTGAAAAAGGCAGCAAGAAGACACTTCAAACAAATAAATGGGGTAACTACATACTCAACTAATCTTCCTGAAAGTTTGTTCAATAAATTGCCAGGTTCTATAAGCCATTATCAATAGTCTTAAATGCTTAAAGAAGTTAGCTTTGAAGAGATAAGGGAAGTAGTGTTTTCATTCCACCCTGACAAGTCCCCAGGACAATATGGCTTTAATGCAAGGTTCTTCTAGGAGAAATGGACTATCATGCAAATTGCATTAGTAAGGGTTGTCTAAGAATTTTTCAAAAGTGGTAGACTGCTCACTAAATTGAATACGAATAATTTGTTCTTGGTTCCCAAAATCCCTAATCCTAAATGCTTAAATGAATATAGGCCCATTGCTTGTTGTAATATGGTATACAACATTATTGCAAAAATTCTTGTAAATTGGTTGAAAGTTACCTTACTTAGCTTAATCAACCCAAGTTAAGGTGCTTACAATCTACTAAAAAGCATGGGTGGTAACATCTTGTTAGCTTAGGAATTGTTCAAAGACTACAAATCAAAAGATCATATCAGGAGTTGTGCACTTAAGATTGATTTCACTAAAGCTTATGATGCCACTAAATGGAGATTTCCTATCAATTCTTTGTAGGCTTTTGGATATCCATATGAATTCATCAAATGGGTCCACTCTTGTATAACATATGTTTCCTACTCAGTTTTGATGTATGGGGAACCTTCTCAACTGTATATAGCTGCTAGAGGAATCAGGCAAGGTGATCCACTATCCCCTATCTATTTATCATTGATATGGAGTTACTACAAGTAATCACTCAAATGTGTATAGAGGAAAACATGAATTTCAAATTCCATTATAGATGCAGTGGTATAAAGATTACTCAACCCTTGTTTGTAGATGATTGATCCTATTTTTATTGGAACTATTTTCAAAGCTTTGCAGATATTTCAAGAAGTCTCAAGGCTCAAATTTAACCTGAGTAAGAGTGATGCTTACTTATCTAAACAAAGTTGAGAAATTTTGATGTTTGTGATAGTAGATGTTGGACTCAATATACATCAACTACCTCTCACTTATTTGGGAGTTCCAATTTCTACAAAGAAGCTTAAGGAAGCTAAATGCAAAGCTCTCATAAAAAAAGCCCACAGAAGACTCTCTCAATGGAACAACAGATTCTTATCATATGGAGGTAGAGTATAATTGGCCATCATCATTCTTAATAACTTGCATATCTACTAGTTATCACATCTAGCTATCCCTGAGGGAGCTCTAAAGAAAATTGATAGAAGTATTAGATACTTCATTTAGCATGGACAAAATTCTAGTGGGGAAGATTATCCAAAGTTAAATGGATTGTCATA
>JANSVB020000450.1:592428-608401 GCA_025504935.2 Erythroxylum haughtii
TCATACTAATTAATTTCAAGTTAATTAATGCTAACATAACTTACTTAATTAAGCTAATCATGCTTAATTTTAAAAAAAAATTGGGGCTAACATGTTACGCTTATTTGCTAGTAGTTTAAATGTAAAAAGTTTTTCTATGTGTGATAAGCATGTTACAGAATAATAAGTGACCAACACATGATATTGCATTTTATTTCTATATTTACATTATCTTGCATGCTATTGCATAAGATTTTATGGCTAGTTTTGTAAAAGTTTATGAAATATGATACAATTTAATGAAAACTATTTGTATGTTTTTTGAATTTTTATCATTATGATTTGAAAAGCATGATAACATAAAGATATAATTTTACATTTTTCTCATTACTCCTGATCAGTATATGGTACGTTCTTATGTGTTTTGGAATGCTCTGGTCAAAATTTTGGATAAGAATTAGTTTCCTAGATTATATATATGTTAGGTTTATCAAATTTTGGTTAGCCTCTATACAAACAATCTCACAAAGATTATATGTATGTTAAAGTGTTTAAATAAGGGTTGTTTATTTTTCCTACGTTAAGTTAGGTACAATAGAAAAAGAAGAAGAGGTTTTTCACTTGCATACAACACTTATTCTTGAGCAAACATTATTAGTCTTCTTTTTCTATAACTAAGCTTATGGTAGAAAATTCCATGTTCTTTTCCTTTAAATTGTCTTGTATACATGTTCTTAAATCACTTAAGTACTAATAGTCTTATATATGGTTTTGTATATGTATCTGTTCTTAAATATATATTATTATTCATTTGCCATTTATAGGCTATAATGACTCAATATGGAAGGTTGAAGTTATATATGGTGGATATTTTAAGAAAGATTCCCAAAAATGCTACTTGCACGTTCAAAGGCATCAACTGAAACAAACAAATGACCTCGAGACAAGATTTAATATAGAAGAATGTAACTTTGATTTTGATCAAAATGGTAGCTTATTAGTTTTCCCCCAAAAAGTAAGGTCACTTAGTGATGGAAAATATGTGGAGTTAACTAAAGACAAACTCGAAATAGGCCATCGGTATATTTTAAACAATTGTGAGGAAGTCAATTTATATATAAAATATGTATATTACTTCTCCTTCATTCTTTCATATTGAAATAAGCTTTCAGCCTTTCTTTTTTGATGATATCTATTTACTTTTTTAAATAGAGAGTACAAAGATAATATTAAAAGTAAAGGAATTGTTAATGTTGAGGGAAGACCTTTAGCGATGGATTTAGTACATTTAACGATGATTTTTTTAATATCCAAAGGTTAACTTTGTTATAGTGATCTTATAATTGCTACTTAAATTGAATGGATAAGGTTATTTTGCAAATCAATTTAATAGGTACGTTTATTTTGTAAACTAACTTAATGAACATGTTTATTTTGTATTATAACAATTGAGGTATGTCTAGAGTTCATGCATTATATTTTATGTGTTTTGTAACTATATCTAATATTTGTAAATCAACTTAATGAACTTATCAATTTTGCTAAATCAACATAATTACATAAAATAATAAGCAACTTTTCATTCAATAATAAAAAGCATAAGTGCATTCATACTATTCATACTACAATTTTACAACGACATAAAAGATAAATAATGAAAGAAAAAATGAAATAAATCCTACAATTTGTTGAAAAGCATCAACCTTAACTCTTTCTTTCTTTTAAATAAATATCTCAATGTCTTGCTTCATAATTTTTGATTTCTCATCATGTTCCTTTCTTTTTATACATACTTCTGTTTCTTTCAGCCTCATTCTTTAGGGGTGGATATATCTTTTTTTAATGTTTAAATTACATACACAACTTCTAAAGAAATTGATTGTCATTCACAATTACTAATACAGTAATTGATGCATCTAAAAAATGGTATGTCTAGATTGTTATTACTTTATGACGTCCTCAAAAAAAGCATCCAATCCACATAAGCAAACCACTTTATTAACATTATTATAATTAGAGTTGCTAGATATAGAGATTCGATCTGCGAAATTATAAAAAATGTTCCATAGTCATTTTGTTTTATCAATAAATGATTATTTCAAAGATAGCAATGGAAATGGCCCTTTCAAGAACATGCACAAAGGTTGTAGCAAGCATATATGTTCTTAAGAGATATAAGCATGCAATGTAATTATGTAATGCAAAATGTTATGTAACACCTAGAGTTACTCATCTTTTCTTAGAAGGAATAATACTTCATTACATCTTCCAGAGCTTGATTGTCTTGAGTCAGTTAGGCACAACTCCAGAATTGATGTTACTTCCTCCAAAGGAGAACTAACTGGAGAAGGTAAGTACTTATTTTCTCTCATTAGCGGCTTGTTTATTCTTTTGGTGATTCATAATTCCACTCATCCATTATTAGGTTAATGGGCTTATTATGCTTGTTACTCTCAATTTTTTGTCTTATGTACTTAGTGGCACTAACTATGTCATATGAAATCAAGCCATTGATAGTAAACACAAAAAGGAGCTAATAAAAAGAATAAAATTATCAATGAAGTTAAATATATTAAGATACTCATATTGTTATGAGGCATGTTAATGACCATGGGCATGAAGTCACACTTTAATTATCAATGATATTCGTATAGCTACATATTACCTTTTAAGATTGAAAGAAAGCAAAACAAAATGTAGCTATGGAAGATATAAGTACAAGGCTTGCATGACAGTATATATTAAACAACAACATTATTACCTTTCTCACATGCCAAAACGACTTCCTTACCAACTTATTTTTCTATTAATAATTGAACATATATCAAGCTATGGTTGGATTAAAAATAATAATTGTGATGGAAATGAAAAGGATACTCCTTCTTTCTATCTTTAAACAAAAATTTATTAATTTTGAGCAAAAGTGTTCATGATCATAAGCATTAAAATTGGGCATGATATCAAGCTTTAATTATCAATGATGTTCAAATAATTCTCCAAAATTTATGTTAATACGCAAGGAAGTTAGGCTTCTTTTTTTGTATAAAATCAGGCCCTAATCAATAACTTGTGCCTATGCTGAGGATACCTTCATTAGAGTTTGAAGCCACACGCACCTAGGAAGACAAAAGTCATACATCGCCAAATGCCAAAGGAAAAGAGAAGAATAAACCAGAAGCTTTCAATGACTACCAGGGTAATAGAGAAGAAGGGATAAAAGAAAGATTAGAGATTTGATTTGATAAACAAAAAAGAAGAAGAAGAAGGTGCCCTTTGGTAATTAGACTCATGACTAGACGACAACATTTGAGTTTTTCCCTAACATTATTGTCTAGATTGAGCCATATGTTCAAGCCACCAAGCTAGATGACAATATTGCTGTCTAATGAAGATAAGAATATAATTTTTTTATATGTTTTAGGCTCACTTTACATATGATATACACATCTGGATCTGGTATAGGTCTACATACGAATAATGAAACAATGTCAAATAAAATTTTTATAACAGAGGCCTAACAAAAATATTTAATTGTAGTTGTTTTTGAATGTTTTTTAAATTTATGATCTTTTTGAATATTTTGAAATTTAAATTGAATTATGTTGACAACGTTAGAATCTAATTGGATTTTTTTTAACCTTACACTTAATTATAAACATTGCACTTTCAAGAGATTTGAATAAATATAACATTTGAATCACTTTATTAGATACTAATGAAGAGATGTAAATTTGGGACCTTGTTTCTTATGAAAGTGATATATCTTGTATTTTGTTTTATTTTATTTTTTGCTGGAGGAGTAATACATTTTCATAAGTTTGAGCCAACACCACCAACCATCCCCTGGAGCCTTATATGAAACAACCTTTCAGTGGATTATGGACCACAACTCATTTGCTGACCCTTGCCATCTTGAACCACATTCGTTACTTCTCAACTGTTTCTTTAAATTGAACGGCCGATATGTTGCCACGCACACCCCTCAATCGATCGTTTATCTTTATGTATCAAAAGTTACATTGGTGAAGTCCATTTCTGAGAGACAACATAAACTCATCTACTAATTAATTGATGATAGATGGTCTGAAAATAATGCTCAAATATTAATAGCACCATATTCCTACCGCAGTAAATGAATCGAAGCTCTGGTCGATGTTTGACGCGACATTGGGACAAGTTAAGGATCAATGCCAATGTCCTACGTCAATTCTATATATGTGTTAACCTTAAATTAATTCTCTTGGAAGCCGGAGTCACTCCCATTTTTCACATATTCTATCTTCTATAGCTCCATCTGCGGATCTTGACTTACTCGGATGGAAATCAAGCATGACGACAAATTCTTCTCCAGGATTATGTCTAAAGAAACATCCATGACCAATGCCTCTAGCAGGGTCTATTATGCAGGTACTTCAGGTGCAGTTCCATTCTTATGGGAGACAACGCCAGGTACTCCTAAGCACCCATCTGCGGATAGTTCTGTCCCTCCGATAACACCACCTCCTTCTTATTATTCAACTTCCAAAGCAACTTCTACTAAAAGGGGATTGAGGTCAAATCTTTTAAGCGCCATCTTCCCTAGGCTCGCTCCAAAGAGGACTCATGTATCCCCCTCATCTTCATTGTCTTCTACTGCATCTTCGTCGTTATCCTCATGGTCCTCGGATTATTCATCCCCGTCGAGCTTCATGAACTCAAAACACCCAAGGGAACGCCATAGCTCATTCTCAAGGTCTCCTGTTCATTGCAGGGTCAACGATAGTTATGATGATAAGCTTGATGCTCTATCCCCTAATTCAATGTTGTGTTTTGGTGCGAAACGTAATGGGTTTCGAGGTCGCTGTCTGGTCGGAAACATGTAAGAGTGTGCTCTTGGCCAGTGTAGGACATGGATCGAGCTAGATGTAATTCTTAACTTGGTGTTCTTATTTTGTTTCTTGGCTAATCTTGGAAGTTCGTAATGCGCATTTGCGGTTAAGCAGCCAATTCGCTACCATGATGACTGTTTCTGTATCATAAAGAAGCTGGATAGTTTCTCCTTGTTTCGATGTTAATGATATTCAAATCAGCGAACGTCTTGTTCCAAGTCAACTCTTTTATCTTCTTTTCTTTTTCTTTCTTGTATTCTCTTGCTATCAATTTTGCATCTAGATGTCAAAAATCTCATCATTCTCTTATTGACCCCGTCCTGCTGCAGCACCGAAACCAAATTACATCAAGGATTCCGAATTCATTTCCAGATTATGACCACTGGGATTATAACCAATTATAACTCTAATTACTGTTATTGTACTGACGTCTCAGGCACAAAGTAGTCGAACCTTCATTGAACAGGCTAAACTTTGTTACATCATATTGTTTAGTAAGTTATTTCATAATATTGTTAATGTTGAAAGGAAGAAAAAATTAAAGCAAGTTGAGTTGAAAACTTACCAAGTTTTAAGTTTGGTCATACTGTTTTTAGGGGTCGAAGTAGAAACCAATTTAGCCAGTTGTCCTGACAATGTTATGTTCCCACAAAATAGGTAACAGGCCAAAGTTGCAAACTTTGATAGCTTCAAGTATGTAAAGATCATGTTAATAAGCTCCAATTCAATGTATGCATGTTAAAAAAAAAAAAAACTATCTTTCCCATATTCTGCATTTGTAGACATAACCAAATACATATGCTACTGTCTTTGGTGTCCTTGTGGAGGTGGGAAGAGAGGGTTGGCCCATTTACAGGCCTAAGGATTGGGAAGTCGAGGAGATGAAAACTAGTTAGTTATTAGACAAACGTATCAATGTGATTGTGCATGACAGAGTGAGACAGAGCAAGAAGGCAACGTCTCTGTGGGCATTAATTACCCATGTGCTAAGATTAAATGTGCTATCTTCCTCCTTGATCTGAGCTGCTTTTGTCTTTAAAGCTTGCAAGTTATGAAGAGTCCTCTGTTACTTGCTCAAATCCTTCCATCCCTCACGTTGCTACCTTAGTAGATTTTTTTTATAAGAATTTTTCTAAAAAATCAGTTGACTGTTTAGCTATTAATTAAAAAATAGTTTTTTTTTAAGAATTTTATATAATAAACTGTTTGACACCATAAAAATAAAAAATAAAATTATTAATTTTAAATATATTTTATTTTATAATAAATTTTTTATGCATGCAGATATTATTCAAAGTATATTAAACAATATGCAAAGCACAATATATTAATTATTATATAATTTTAAATTATATGAAACATAAATGAAAATATATTTAACCAAATCTTTTATATGGATTATAATTAACGTAAGTAAAATTAATATCGAAAATAATTATTAAAACAAATAAAAAAGTCAAATAATATTATATAAATCTCAAAATAAACGTGAAGATGAGTTTGTGGATATTATAAAAATTATGTGTAAAATATAAGGACAAAAGGGATTACAAAAGAGACTCATTAATTAATCTGAAAATATACATAAAAAGAATTTTTTTAGAAGCTCCAAATTTGAGCTTCTTAAAAGTTATATTTTGATTACTAAAAAAATTATATTTATTTAAAAAATACTTTTTTATTTTACAATAAAGAACTCATTTTTTTAAAAATAACTTTTGTGAAAAAAAATTACTTAATCATTCTCTAAAGACTCAACCAAGCAGTCAATTAGTTAATTTTACTCGCATTCCCTTAGTTCAAATAACAGTCGCATAACCTATTCAATTCTCCGGGAAGAAATATCACAATGTATTCAAGAGTAGTTAAACGAAGGACACCTCTTAATTTAAGTGCATAATTTTTTTAAAAAAATGGCTTAACAAATGTAAAAAATTGATACATTACCGTACTGCAAATTTGGTTTTAATTTACAGATACCGTGGCATTACTATTATTATTTATTTATACGTAAAGACAAGGACCAGTGGCATAATGGAAGAGCAGGCTAATGACATGAAATAAGATACGCACGAGGGACCACTCCCGTTGAGAAGCTTTATTCTCTGTTGTTATTAAAAGGTACAGCGATGGCACAACCACTCCTACACAAGACGATGGACGACCGAGCCTCCTGCGACCGTCAAAGTAAGCATCCAATTGACAGAATTTCTAGCCGTACGTGACATTGACAAATTCGGAATTGCCCACTAACGTTAAGTAAGTAAAAAAGGTAAAATCCTTTCCTTCCTGGAGGTCTTGTGGGATTTCTCAGGCTCTATATTGCTCCTAAAAACCTGACCTCCTGATCCTACAATTCTCAAAAAATGTTCAGTTGGGCTCATATTCTGTGCTGCCCGTATCTTTGGCATTTGGGATCATGATGGGCCTGTATTTCTGAGTCAATACGCCTGCCAGTGCCAGAAGTTTTATACGATGCTTAAACCTTGCGACCATGCTACAGTGGTTAACAAATCCTGGGGCACCTTACACTAAATTGATCTGTTCTCGCTTTTGGGGCCGCCTAAATCCTCCCATTGTCTTCATGAAAGCTACACTTACAAATGAATTATCATATAAATAAATAGAGAGAAGTGCATGGCTGGTTTGTGAAATGGGCCCTTCTTATTTCTCATACATGCACCTTCTCTCAGGATGCATTATTGTATTGCTCATTTTTATGTAAAAAGCTTTCCATAAGCCTGCAGTAGACCTTGTTTGTGGGAACAAAATGGATAATAAAATTGTAAGTTTTGGTTGTCCGTACTAGTCAAAACAAATGCCAATAATAAAGGAAAACAAGGAAGAGGAAGCAAAGATTACATTGCGTACACGGACAACAGCTGCCTGAAAAGAACCTAGACTGGATACAGATTTAGGGGTTCAAAATTTGACCCATCGGCTCTGGTGGTAATGGTATTTTAAATAGAGATGAGTCATGCTCGGTTAAATGATAGCTGCGTTTAAGCCCCAAGAAGATGTACGAGCAAGTGCTTTAGTGGACGGCTAGATGTGGGTAAAGCATGAATTTTGACCTCGGAGATGTGAAACGAATGTTTGTTTGGTTTAACAAGTCTTGAAGGATACTTTTGGATGAAGACCATGCCAATTCTGTTTTGCATGTTTTGGTTAGGATTCTTGAGATCTAATTTAAGTCCCTGACCGCACGAACAGTCTTAGATGTGTATCATGTGATGAGCTAGGGTAAGCTAGCGGAAATAAAGATGATAAAAGTTAGGCTGGCAAAGAGAGAACCACGGACCGACTTGTTAGCCTTAAATTACGGGTCAAACAAGAAATGGAGTGTGCCGTATTAATTCCTTAAAGTCCAAGCAAAATCCACCATAACCAACTTTCCTATCACTTCCTTCCCTTTCACCACCCACCTTGATATTACACTCCCTCAAAATCACTCGCCAACCAACCCCATCTTGGCATTCCCTCCAATTACAAAGATCTTCAGCATGTTTTGGCAATTGCTAGCTTTCCAGACAGTTGCATTCTTATAACATAGAAATGTCTTCAATGCATGACTAATACAGACGGCATAACTTTCCCAGCGTCGCACACAACTTCTTCTCATCCTTTCAGCTCGTCCATATGTTGGTGTTAGAAATAGTCCATTATTTAATTAGTTAATCTTCGAAAGGAATGCAGCACCGACCATCATTTGGCTTTTTTGATCGGGTCCTAGCAAATTCTTTAATCATAATCATATATATATTCATATGACTAAAAGGTTGAAAATAACAACTTATTGGAGACTTTAGTCATTTAGACGAACATGGTCATGTCTAGTTTTCACACGGTTAACTAGAATCTGAATAACTGTGTTCAAATCAAAGACAAAGTGAGTTTGAAATTAGCTAAAATGAAAAGAAATGTAGGAAGCATATGCTAAAAAGTTTCAATGCTTTCTGATCGTGAAAATGTAGGTGAGATGTCTTCAATACTAGCGCATGTATCCATCTCTAAATCACCCACGCATCAAGGTTACTCTCTAAAAATTTGTAAAAAGAAAATGAACTTGTCTTTAAGGTGTACAATCTCTTTCCACGGATGTCATGACACACAGGGCATAATTTTGGAAAAGAAGCTCTCGCAAGCAGGAAGTCCCACAAATATTGGGTTAATCCTATACTTATGGATGATGATACATAAAGAATAATCTAAAATAGGAAATATTAAGTAAGGCTTCACCGAAAAGAATAAAATTGAATTTAATTAGATTATTTCACATATTTAATCATCTATAATTTTATTTTAAAAAAATAAAAAATATCAAAGAAAGTAATATGCATTTTCGTGCTGACAAATATATCCGTTTTCAAAGAAATGATTGCTGTTTTCACACGGTGATGATAACATTAATTAAACTTCCTTTTTGGAATTAAAACCCAAATATGGTGTTTTCCATGAAGATGGATTCTTGATATTGACAAGAAACGGGCATTACCAAGCTTTGCAAAGTTCAGTTTGATCATCCTGATTTTATGTTCATTTCAATAACCTAGAATTGTTTTTATAGTCAAAATGCATTAACATAAACCGCCTAGATACATATTACCGTACCAAATTAGGTCTCTGATCGACTGATACTGTTGTGAAAAACAAGCAAAGACCACATGTAGCCATGAGAACAATAAGTGTTCAGAAAAGTCAAAAACATTTAAGGGATTCACGCGCGAGCTAGCGATGCTAAAGCTGGCCTTTGTGGACCATAAACAATTTCCCTTTGCCTATAACTCTACAGGATCCACAGATGCTCAGCTTATTTATAATCTCCATGATCAGACCAGTTGTCGTTAAAGCTAGCTTATGTACGCTTTTATTTATATCTCTAAGAAGCTATAGCATGAACTCCTATAATATCCTCAGACATCGTTCACTGGTCCACAACAATAACATCTTCAAAAGACATACAAGTTAAACGAAGGTTATAAAGAACTAGTTACCTTCTTATTTGATTCTCTACTACATATCCTTTCTGTCTATATCTTTAATTGGCAATTTGGCATAAATATTAACGGTCCACTTTCATCGTTTAATACCTTGCCTTTTAAGCACTATCTTGCTGCTCCTAGTTTCCTTTCTTTCTTGAAATCCTCTCTTTTCCTCTCCTATATCTCTCTCCCCCGAGCAACTCTCCCTTCTTTCAAAGAGAGAGCATGCCTGAATGTCCAGAGAAAGGTATGAAGTTTAGAACTTTGTTGGTTTCCGCTCTCATTCACAATGCAAGAAGTTTTTCTCTAATTTCTATGTTTAGTATAAGTGATCAATTCTAGCTGCTTTGTATATGTCATTCCATCTGGGTAAGTGGAAGCAAGATTTATAATTCTTTTCCTAGCTATTTAACTAACGAGTCCTTTATGACTGTATCTCGACAGTCTCAACTTATTTCAAAACTTAATCAATCAATGCTTTTCTCCTAAGTGTTTACGATTACAGCTTCAGTTTGACTTGTTTATAGGGAGAGATTTGATGAGATAGGCAAAAAGATTAAGAGAGAAGCAGATGCCTCTTCTCAAATGGGTCGAAGACATATGTTGGGTCCTCCTGGAACCCTAAATACAATTACTCCTTGTGCTGCCTGTAAGCTCTTGAGACGAAGGTGTGCACAGGAATGCCCTTTTTCTCCATATTTCTCTCCTCATGAGCCCCAGAAGTTTGCTTCTGTACACAAGGTTTTTGGAGCCAGCAACGTGTCAAAGATGCTAATGGTAAACCCTAGTTTCCTGCCCGTCTCTTATGTTTGTTGTGTTGTTATAAGTTGGTGACGGAGTTAATGATGATTAATTTTTCATTGAAAGTCACTGCTCTTGATGTCCAAGGTATATGATATATGAGCGGTGAATGTTTCAGGAGGTACCGGAGAGTCAAAGAGCTGATGCAGCTAATAGTCTTGTTTACGAGGCCAATGTAAGGCTGAGAGATCCAGTTTACGGGTGCATGGGTGCAATTTCAGCTTTGCAACAGCAAATTCAAACTTTACAAGCTGAGCTGAATGCACTGAGGTCTGAAATTCTGAAATTCAAATATAGGGAAGCAAGCTTGATTCCTTCTACTAATGTAACTTTGCTTTCTTCCGGTGCTGTTACGGTTGCTGCACCATCACCTGTCCCAAATCAGCCGCCGCCGCCGCCCCCTCTTCCTTGTACTACTTCTTCTTCTTCTTCCATATATACCCAACCAATCAGTGCAGCCGACTATAGCACCATTTCTACTGAAAATGTCTCCTTCTTTGGTTGACGAAACTACTCGACTAATTAGGAAACATTTATTTCTATAATGTGAATCATGTTGAACAATAAGGTGAGGAAGGGAAAGAACAGATATTTTGATTGCTTGGAGTGGTATAATTAGTAACAAGTTATTCTTCAATTCCTTGATTGAACTCCACACATGTCATTAGAAACTACTGTTGGTTGATAAGTTTCTTTCGGCTCCATTTTTATATTGATTCCTTTCTTTTTCACTCTCTATTAGCATTGTCTTCTTATATAAAGAACTATACCGAGCAATTCGGTAAGAATATCTCAGTTGCATCTTCCATGCTTGCACCATCAAGAAATTTTATCATATGTCGTGTATATGACAATGTGTCATTCTATACTTCGTTTAAGTTCCATAGTACAAAATTAATTATAGGAATAAGGTCCAAGAATGACCAGTTTACTGATCCCTTAATCTCTTTCTAAGTGTGTTGGACAATTAATAAATATGCATTGCACATATGCTAGCTGGGATGACTACCGACAATTTCCTTACACATGAGAGTCTGTGCCACTTGAAGAATCTGAATGTTGCTTAGAGTGGGGGAGACAAAAGGTAGGGTTGTGATCATCCTAAACTACAGGTTAGAAACTTAGATTACGATAGGACAGAGCATGTAATAGGAGCCAGATTTACATGTGTTACAGATATTTCTTTTGAGGAGAATTACTTCGCCTTTACTATTTTGTACTTTTGTTTCAAGCCTTTTTTTAAAAAAAATTGCTTTTTCTTTTGAAAAATTCCAATTCATCATGTGAATAGATCAGTTTTTATATTTTTTTATGGTCCAAGGCTGCGAAGTTTTTATTTTAATCACGCATATACCTTTTATTCATATAGGTCAAATTATACTCTTTTTGGTCCATTAACTTGTATATGGTTCGTTATTGTCATTAGACTTCTCCTTTCAGAAGTGATGTCTGTACTTGCCAGGGCTTTCCTAGAAGGATTAAACGAGAAGTGGTCTAAATAAGAGAATTGCGTCTGTTGACGATGCATCTTCAAAAGAAAGAGGAAGTACTTAATTAGAAAGATTGCGTTTTCACATTGGATGTCTTCAATGAAATGGAGAGAGTTTAGTCCTTATTAAGAAAGCCTAGAGCAAAGAAGTTTTCTTATAAAAGTTAAAAAGTGAGCGAAGAAGCTGCATATTTTTAGTAATATACATAGCTTAATCTAGCACGCAATCAACTTTAAATTACAGTTTTGTTTTTATTTCTGTGTCTGATATACAGCAGAAAACATAAACTTTTTCCTTATATTATTTTCAGAACATCTGGTTTGGGGACTGATCAAGTTTACTGGAGATTAAGTCAGGAAATTTGTTAAGCTAGTCAAATGTTCTTTTGGTATATCTCTATGAAGTTTAGTTTGATAAAACTGCAAGTTGCATACTGAAAGTAGTACGTCATTGTTTTGATATAATTATTATCCATTTGGTTCAATTTACAAAATAATGTGTAATGTTTATGTACTCGTAGTTGTTGGACGGTCTATGGTCTAGCCAACAACATTATCTGTCCAGCAAGACGATTCGGTTACCTTGGCGTGTGGATTTCAATCTGCTTGTAAAAGGCTAATACAGTAACCTGAATAATTTAGACAAGCAAGCAAAGGTAGCTAGCTACCTGGAATTTCACTCATTTCATCACTATCTTCCTTTTCGTATTTCATTTATCTTTTAGATAGACAACTTTCTGTACATTTTGAGATGGAGTATGTGTGTGCATTACATTTATATATAAATCAGTCACTCTCATCGTAGTCACTACAATCTCCCAAGATGTGATGAATCTGGTATCATGTCAAGGTTGCTTGTTATGGTGGCATCTTATCTTGTCCTTATACAACTCATCTTGATTCTTCTATGATAAAATGAACTAAAGCAAAATTAATCAATTAAGTATACCTGATTTCTTTAGTGCTTCAGCCAAAATCAGCAAGTCTTTTCTGGGAGAGTCTATCCCCTTGGCCTTTTCTTACTTTTCCAAGATTAGAACTTCCACACAAGTACACGTTCGGCTACGTAATTAACGGAAGCAGGGCGAGATATAACTTGTTTGCACTCAACCTTTGCGACACATTGAGGTAGCATTACAGGTTTAAAATGTTCAGAATTTATATATCCAATAGGCACGGCCTAGTTCTCCCTCGGATTACTTCTCAACATTTCCATGAAATACAATAACACAAGCTTGATGGAACATTTGGTAGAACATATTAGTGAATCTAAAACTTTAGGATAACATTTAATTTGATGGCAAATTAACTATTACTAAGTGCAATATTTATAAATACATATTATATATTGATTACAATTAATTATATAATTACAAAAGTTTATAATAATAAAATAAAGTAGACTAACAATATTACAATATTCCTAAACGGTTGAAACCATTTTTCACTTACAAGATACCAAACGATTTTTCAAGTTTGTTCTCGCGACATGTCATTCATTTGCTGTAATTAAAATGAATAATAAAATAAGTTTAGGAAAGAAACACAAGTTAATTATTTATAATTAGATGTTGTGAGTAACTTATTGATCCTGGCCTCTGGTATTGTTTGACCAATGTCTAAGCATGTAGGTACCTCTCTTCCCCTTCGATCTTCTTCTTTCTTACCTTTTTTTTTCCCTAATCAAAGCTAGGCACATGCTCCTTCTCAAATCTCGATTTAAAAAAAAAAAAAGAAAACTTGATTACTTGACATGCTAGCTGCGTGCCTGCAGGAATCTTTCGTACAATTGCAGGGCAACACTCTTCTACTATGCGTGTTATATATCTTTTACTTATGAGAACAGGCTCCCCTTGGCAGCAACTAAGATCAGATCAGCCAGCTAGCTGTTATAAAAATGCTTCTAGGGAATGATGTTTGAGACTTCCTAAATGACCTTTCTACAAAGCTCAGATCACCAAAGAAAATCGAAAATAAAAAATATATGGTTTCGGCCTGCTTTCTATTATGTGTAGTTGATGACTTCATGATCAAGAATTGAGCTTTAACTGTGTCAGAAGAGCAATACTATATTGGTTCCATAAATTTTCGTTTGATTCTCGTCAGACTCTCTAATGATCACATAAAATATGAAGCCTTTGAGATTCCTTAGTGAGTCTAGCTGACGAACAACAAATTCCTTTCTAACCAGATGGAGTTAACTAACCTTTTGAGCATTATATAATTATTGAAATTCCTTACCGAAGCCTTTGAGAGATTCCTTAATGACCCTACCTTACCAACAATAAATTCCTTTCTCATGACGTACAGTTAAGTAAACTTTTCGACCATTTGATAAATATTCAAGTATTCCTTTAAGGAATGTAATGTGATATTGGCCCCCGTATTTGGCATATAGCTGGTACAGTTTTGATGCGACTAACTATCCAATGTACAAAAACTGATAAAGAACGAACGCAAAATTTTGAGAAAGAAAGCTAATGAGAGAATGTAAACTAAAACAGAGTAGAACAGAGGATTAAGAACTCAGCAATCACTGAAGTTTTTCTTTTTATTAATCGAAGTGTCTATTACATCTGAGATCGACTATGTATTTATAGCCATTTAATCTTGTTAACTGACATTAACTACCGCAACTTGCAAATCTTGAATTCTTGAAAAACTTCTTTTTTAGTCTTTACGACTTTTTCTCTTTGTACGTCTCTTGCATGGCTGAGTATGGGAGTTTCTTCTGTCAAAATTCTTGAGACATATCCTTCAAGTTTGCAACTGAGTGAGATCACCTCCATATGGAGAAACATTGATGAACACTGATTTAGTCTGCAGATATATGAAGTGAAATTATCACCGAGTACTGATGACGCTCTCTCTTATTGGACTTTTTCCTAATATTGATCCTTTACTAATCTTTGTGCAAAACTTACTCCTTAACTTTTGCGAGAAAATGGAGATTTCCTCAAGTGTAAGAACTTTAATGCTTAAATTAGTTATATGCTTTAAAAAATTATTTGATATGTGTTAAAAAATGCTTCTCTTTCTTTAAAATTGTGTTTTTTTTAATATATAGTGAATATCATAAATATGGAAAACCAGAAAGTCGCACAAAAAATGACTTCTTTTAAAAGTTAAATGAAATTAATTTTCTTTCAGAAGAATAGTTACAATATTACTCCAAGCTACTGTGTTCGATATGCTTTGAGTTATCTACCAAGGAAAACCATTGCATAATCATAATACAACCAATTCGAGTCCTTTAGTTAATGGACTAAATAACCCTTTACCGGTCCAACAGTTGACATAAGTCCCCAGCTGGCTTAATTGTTGACATCTTCATAATGTCTTCCCCTGTTAATTATGGATAGGTTTCTTCATATTGAGCCTCCATCTATATGCTTGCTCCCGTTGCTTATCAAATGTGAAGTTCAGGCGTGGATCTACTCTCTTACCATGTTTGTGTAGAAATGGGTGAAGACATGATCTATGATGGGTTAGTTTGGCTACGACCATTGCCCGATATGGAGTGTTTATTGGAAAATCATGATGGAATCTAATCTCAACCGCAGCGAAATAATTATGACAGATTTTCGTTGATTTCCTAAAAATCAAGATCACTTTAATTCTATAAAATGATTAACAATTAAATCATAAAGTATGAATCTTAATTCGTATCTTATTTCGAAGTTGATCATATTCTTGTTGTATCCCATGAATCGTTTTCGAAACTGATCTATCTTAACCATTGTAGTCGCACAAGTGTTTAACCTCTAACAATATCTTGGTTTACTGGCAAGAACAAAATTTTGCACAGTTGAATGTTTGCCATCTTTGTTGATTTCTTTCTGATCCAAAACTTG
>JANSVB020000450.1:640813-653824 GCA_025504935.2 Erythroxylum haughtii
TCGAAGTCACTACAGAAAGCAGTCAGCTCATGGATCCGAATGGTAACGCACCGTTCCGCCAGAATCCGGCAGAACCAAGACTCATTACCAAATTATAAGATTAAGTCACCAATTGAATCAATTGATCAATCAAGCGAATGATACATTTCTTAATATATATAACTCTTAAACTATTACCATTCTATAAGCCTCTTTGGACGTCGCTTTCTTATCCTATTGTTACTAATGCTCCATAGCAAAAGTCAACGTGATAGCAAGTACATGAGTATATAAAACCCATTCTTCTAAAGTACTTGCTTCACCGAATATGACTAATGCCTCCTCCCTCACTCCCTTTCCATCTTATGGACATATTATAGCTCTCAAATTCATCGTGCTTCTAATTACTTGTTGACTAAAACATCCCATTCTACTTTTTTTTTTTTTTTTGTCTTTGATGGTATTTCCGTCCACATGTAATATAATATGATAATATAGCTCTTTACCATTGAACAACGGCTCTTCCATGATTCCATTTGATCAACTCAGCGATTATATATTTATATATGTGACGGGCTGACTCAAGTTTACTAACCGTGATATGAACTTACTTAAATGCCCAGATAATTAAAATTCCCAAAATTATTTGCTAGCATGATAATAGACGTCATAAACCTAAGCACTAGCAATTTTATGGATAACGTACCAATACCTACACCGGATTTGATTATGATACAATACTATATTGGGGTCAAAATTACGAACTATTTCGGATAATTTTTTTAATTTATAAAATAGTCCTTAATTTTTTAAAATTAAAAAATAGTCCCTTAATATATTATATTGTATAATTTATAATTTTATATTAATCTTGTCTCTAAAAATTATAATAACAAAAATAGAAATCATAACAATGTATTAGTTTATATTAATATTACCTTTCACACATTATGCATGTAGTAATAGTAAAAAAGATCATACAAATATAATATAAAGAAAAATACAAAATACTTAAAATATTATACAATTTCATCATATAATAAATAATACTAAATCAAAACGTCAAATAAAAAGAATAATAAATATCCATAACTAGGAAAAAACCAACTATAAGTGAAATATGAAACAAAAACATTTATAGTTACTTTTATATCACATGTATGGAATTTAACATATACATTAAATATAAATAAAATTAAAAGAAGAGGATAAATGAAATCATGATGAAACTTTATTTGAATATGATTATATTATTTCAACTCATTAACTTTATAGAACTAAAATTACAATTTTAAAGCTCTTACAAGTTATAGATGATTAGTATATCACTAATACTTAGCGAATTTTAATTATTATTAGTAATTGTTACCTAAAATTTTATTACATAACTATATTTAAACCTTTGTTTTGTACAAATTTGATATAAATTAAAGAAATAGATATTTTTCTTTAATTTTCCAATGATTTTGATACAAAAATAAAGATACACTAGTTCATCCTCTAAACATATTATTTACAATTTAATGTTTATTATAAATTTGTCTTAATTAGAATTTTGGGACAACTTAAAAGATAACAATCTCATATAAATATATCTTATAGTAATCAATAAAATATGAAACTTTAATTCACTCACACACACAGATATTCATTTGTTCATATTAATATTCAAAATTAATAAAAATAAGAAAAAAATTTCCTTATAATATATATATAATTGTAGATATAATGATGTTATTAGACTTTTATTAAATATGAAATTATTTTATATTATTTTTATCAAGAAATCTCAAGTACCAAAAAAAATTATGTTAATATGATTGAGAGCATGAGAAAAGTACTAATTTCTTATTCTTTTTTTATATTCCTAAAAGAATTTAAATATAAATG
Organism: Erythroxylum haughtii; assembly: GCA_025504935.2. NCBI lineage: Eukaryota > Viridiplantae > Streptophyta > Magnoliopsida > Malpighiales > Erythroxylaceae > Erythroxylum > Erythroxylum haughtii. Next base: position 642,683 of record JANSVB020000450.1, read on the forward strand.
TGATATTTGAAGTGAAATTCATAAAGGTCATATTGTTCCAAGCATAAGCAAACCAACAAATTTTTTTCCCTTTATAACTAAAAAAAAATGCGTTTTGACAAAATTTTAAAGATAAATTAATATTAATAATTAAAGGAGTATAAAGGGTGTAAGGAAAGAAAAAAGAAACGAAGGGAAGATATGTGCCGCCAGAGCCTAGAAGCGTCTTTAGCTTTAGGCCTTTCTTTTTTTAATTTAATCTATAAAATTTTTAATTTTACAATTCAATCCGATACTTTTTAAGTATTGATCGGTACAATAATTGTACTTTAGGTACCATTTTACTAGCGGACACCAGTAGGGGGCTAGAGTAAGATGTTGCTATTGTGCCAACTAACTGGAATAGGCTTTGTACATCCTGGATAATTTTCTTTATGCTGTTACTTTCACATGACCAGTTGCATTTGTGAGTACGTACGAGTTTGAATGGTAAAGCAGATGTGTGTTTGAAGATATTATAAATGGAAAATATATCGTGACGTGGTCAATGGTATTTGCGAAGGATCACAATCGTCATGTCGACTGTAAAACGGATTCGACACCCTATCCCTTCTAGTTAATAATGTTGAAAGTCGTCGGAGAGGCTGTATAATTCTCTTGATGCTTAATAAACATCCAAAACTAGTTCTTCTCATCTAATTCTTTTACATAAAAAAAGTAAAATTATATAACTTAACTTGTTTAACATATTACAAACTTTACAAATTACGATATGTTGTGTGTGTGAATGTGTTGTTTAATGAACCATGTTAACGTTTCTTGCATAATAAATGATTCCAACCGTTCTCACTTTAAAACTACCTTTTCTTCTTCTTCTTTCAATCCACCTTACTTGTACAACACGGGAACGATATGCATTGATTGGGGTGGTGGTGCTGAGGATTGTGCGATACATAAATAATCAAGACATTAAATGCTTAGATAAGAAAATTAAACGTGCTATTTATGAGGTTTGATTTTGTATCGATTGGTTGGTAAGCTACTAGAGAAATTTCAACAAATTGTTCTGAAATTTCAACAACGAGTGACTCTTTCCGTTCAATAGTGACAAAAGAATAGCCAATCGTCATTTACTCAGCCTCTCATTGTTATGTCAGAATATAAACGTGTTATCAGTCTCTTCCAGTTCCAGCTTCCCCTCTAAGAATTAAGTCAACAAGAAGCCTGGATTTGATGTCTTGAAGCTAACAGAAACTGACGAAATTAATATGATGTTCGACATGGGCCTCCCTAACAGTGTACCAGTCTAACATAAGGGCTAGCTGTTTGACTGCGGGCCGATTTTCAATTAAGAACATCCCCTGGTGTTTTGGTGGATCCATAAACCGTACAGTAGGCAACTCCAGATGAAATAAATAATATTTTATTAAAGATAAAAAAATTTATCTAATATTATGATGTCTTATTCTGTCTTATAAATTTTAACTATTTATTTATGTAAGTTACCACATAAATATAAATTTTAACTATTTATAAATACAGTAGACAACTCACGCGAGATCCACATAAATAAATGACTAAGATTCATGGAACAGAATAAGTCACCATAAAATTAGACAGAAGATCTGGAGTCATTTTATTGAACATTTAGGTTACACTGAAGTAAACCAAGGTACTAGTAGCACACACCAACACAAACTTCCAATCCCATTCTTGTTTCATTTTCTGTTTGTACAATTGGATTGGAATTAGACTAATTTAAAGGAATGAAGATGCCAAATTATGCTAATTTACTAAGCAAAGTCACTGAAAAATTACTATCAACTTAAAATCTAAAACACCTTAACCAGAATATCAATCTGCTTCGATCCTTACACCTGAGGGAGTGTGTCCAAGGTTTTGGCCTCCGGGTGGATACAGCCATCATTCATTTTCATGGATTCATTTTTGTAAATGAATCTACCAGATGCCCATAAAAAAGGTACCAAGTTGAATGTAGATAAAACCAGGAGGAATCCGTAGTAGTAATCTAAGTGACTGTCGTTCAAGTTGTCACCAATCCAACTCTTGCCTCCAGGTTGCCTTGTGAGTTTGTCAACCATTGTTACTAGGAAACTGTTCAGGAAGTTTCCAACTCCGATCCCACTGGTGAAGAACGTAGTTCCTAGGCTTTGCATTTCTTCAGGAGATTGATCGTAGAAGAATTCTAGCATTCCAATAGCGTTAAACACATCTGCTATCCCCAGTAGAACATACTGAGGCAAAAGCCAGAGTATACTCATGGGAACAATTTCCTTTGGTCCGATAATGCCTCGCCCCTTGATAACATGCATTCTTCGAAGTTCAACTGCATAAGCAATTGCTATGGCTATTATTTGGATTACAAATCCAATCCCAAGCCTCTGAAGCAGTGTGATTCCTCTTGGGTTTCCTGTTCTTTTTCGCATGAATGGTACAAACCAACGATCATACATTGGCACGGAGAGAAGCATAGAGAGTGTCACAAAGCTCCCCAGCGAAGCCGCTGGAATCTGAAAGTTAGGACCTAGGCTACGGTCCAAGGTGGTGCCTTGTTTGACAAACAAAGTGTTGATCTGTGCCCATATTGTACTTGGGATTAAGGTCACTAGCCAGATCAAGAACATCCCAAGTACAAGCTTGGATTCCTCTACTTGAGTCACTGTGCATGGTGAGCTGACGTTGCCATTCTTTATTGCGGCTTTGTCCAAGCACCTATCAACAGATCAAAATTTCGTTCACAGCCGTATGTTAGCGATTTTACAAAGAAAGAGTTTTATCACTGTGATTGCTCTGCAACGGTGACCACTTTTACACAGGTACAATTAAGATAATTACAAGAACTCACCTAAAGATTGGGGTGTGATGGACCTGACGTCTTCGGCTACCATTATAGTTATAGTATTGCAACTCAAATTCGTGAAGCTCAGTGGGACTGTTAGGGAGTTGTAGCCTCCTATTCTTGAAAGCGACAAGGGGGACTCGAATTAGGTTGGTTGTTGGGCTCTTGGTAGTTCTAACTTTGTGCCTGAACATAGGCGTCCCTAAGTAGAATATGGACAATGATAACGCAAGGCCTACTGTTGGGATACCATAGCCCATGGCCCATCCCATATTTTCTTGAATGTAAACGAGGCCTATAGTGGCACATAAGGCTCCTGTAAAAGCGCTGAACATCCACCAGTTAAAGAAGGAGACCTTTAACCTCTTCTCATTTGGGTTATAATCGTCGAACTGGTCTGCACCAAAGGTTGATATGTTAGGCTTTGTCCCTCCAGCCCCTATGGCTATGATGTAGAGAGATGAGTAGAAGAATGCAATTTGTGATTGAGAGGCCTTGCTGCATACTCCATTTTCACATGTTGGCTTCATGAATTTTAGTGAAACTGCCATGGTTAGCAGTATCATGCCCTGCATGCCCAGATGGATTAATTTCTCACTTGATCACAACATTCTACTGCTACCTAGATTGAATGAACGAATATGATGCCTTAACTCCAAACAAATGCGTTGTCTGTTTGGGAGCTGGTGAATATGACCTTTTTAATGCAGCTTACTAGACAACCGTTGAAACTAATGATGTGCTCATGGATGATGTCATGATTGAAGAAATCAAATTTACCGTGACATAGATAAGAGAGGAGACCGTGAACGTCCAATATCGACCTAAGTAAGTATCAGCAACATAGGCACCAAGAATTGGCGTGATCCACACTGATCCTGACCAGTTGTTTACATTCCTAACTGACGACACTGTGTCTTCATGAAGCTGGGTCGTCAAGTAATTCACCAAATTTGAAGCTATTCCGTAAAAGGCCATCCTCTCGAACGCTTCATACCCTGTTTAATTGATTGGGCTCAAGACTATAAGCAACCAAAATAAACACTGAACGAACTACTTCAAGATTGTCCAAGTACTAACTCTTCTGAAGGTTTCGTTGGTCCTTTCCAAAAAGGATGGAAGTAAAGTTTCAGTTTCTTAGTTTTGCAAAAAGTTTGATTATGATCTTGTAGCAGAGTAACCAATGAATGATGAGCTTCAAAGAAAAGACACAAAAGTTGGAGTGTGTTGAAAAGAAAGCGTTGTTTAGTCCTCCCTCCGATAGCTATTAAAATGCAAAATATATGCGCTTACCAACTAGAAAAGCGCAAGCTTTCCACTTTCCGGTATTAGATGCAAGGACAGGACGCCCACGAAGATCGACGGTTCCATCTTCGGTATAGCCTTTGTTTTCCATTGCAGATGTAGAGTTTCAGTTTTAACAGAGAAACTGAATCAGCAATGAAAAGGAAGACAGCATAGGATGTCTATATCTATATCTATATATTGCAGGTGGTGACCTTGCCTATATATAGGCATTTTGCTTGTGTAATAAAGTCACCCACTTCTCTTCGCCTTTGTTATTTGTTCTAAAGATACAGTTAAACCTAATAATCTTAACATTTGATCATAAGTTCATAACTTATAGCCCAAGCACACTTTATCTGAATAGGGAATGTGTGTATAACGCTGTCATCAAAATGTACTTGAAATAAGAAAACGAGGGCATTTGATACATAAATTGACGTTATCTATTATAAATGGCTAGATATCCAAGCATATATAATGAAATTCCACGTTCCTTCATAGCGCCATGAGTCTCTTTAAGGGTGAAATATGCCCTGTTAAACGTACGTGCTTTTACACCCAAATTGTCCATTGTCGCAATACAAAAGGAAAAACAACAAAGAAAAATTAACTGATTTGGCTACACTCAAGTGTTGCAATCAGTACAGACTAGGATCCACTCACTCTCTCGGTTGTAACAACTTAAAATTTAATTATTTATTTAAAATTCGATAATCATAACTTTATTATTAATTAAATGTTAAAAGTTGGCTTATCTAAAAATTTACAACATTTATGTAATTACTATAACAATAAAATAACAAAAAATAAAAATCATTTTGTTATAAAATCTGATAAGTAATTTTCGATCAAAATTACTAAATTCAAAACATAAATAAGCTCTGATTATTGAATTACTGTTGTGTATTGTCATGAATATGGAATGTCTGAGAAAAAGTGATATCTTTGCTGATTAAACTTTTCATTTGAATGATAAAATTGCATACAATTGGGATTTGTTAATTGGTTCAAAACCATCTGATCACTGCATATTAATACAAAGGAAGGATCCAATTAGGCAGCCATGAGTTCTTATCTTGACATAATGGATAATCTTTATTTTTTAGTAATAAAGCAGTTTGAACCGCACCACCTAAAACCACAAAGCTTTAACGGTAGCAGCATAGACTAGTATGTGCACCTTAACATCAAGCAACGCTTCGTTGTCGACAACCATAAGTATAACATCACTGGATGCCCTTGGAAGTGGGAAAGTGCACTACAAGGGAACCTTCCCTATACATGGGGTAGATTCGGGACCATTCAATATGCAGAAAGTGATTTGCTTAAATTATTTGAGACACAAACTCATTCTTACATAGCAGCAACTAGACTGAGCTGTAGATTTTGTTATCAAAATTTAAATTTAGTATACATCAACTATGGATTTCAAGAATTAACTCGGTATCTTCTAAGAATTAGCCAGGGTGGAGTTTTTACAAAATGGAGTAAAGTTGCGTTGACTTAATGAATCTCTTACAGTACAACAGAAACACCACACTTACTAGTAAAAGTCCTGTAATCTTTGGAGTCTTGTCAAACCTACTGATCCCAGGGAAAGAAACGACCAATCCCAGACCCGGAATTGTGTGCTTATCTTCTTCCTATTTCAAGTAATTACTAATATGAGTGTGTGGCAACTATCACACGCGTGCCCATTTTGTTCTCCCACGCAATGATTGGAGGCATAACGTGGCGAGTCCAAGAGTAATTAATTTAAGATTATTTTTTCGGAGCATGAGCATCCAATAGATTAACCAACACAGTAAACCTTGTTTGTGTTGTCAGTAACCAGATGGATAGTACTAGAAAGGATTCTTTAAGTTGCTTTTGATTTTATTGCTTTCATTCTGGACCCATGAACGTTTCACACATGGTGGCGGAACGAAGTCTTTGTTAGCCACTACTTGCCTCTGATTCATATACAAGACGCGTAGTGCATGTTTGTACAGTTCTGCATCTTAGTGGCTGTCTAACCAAAAATTATATGGCTGGTTGCTTTTTTTCTCTCTAAATATAATTTGCTAATCTGCTATATTATATTGCTTCCAAGTTCCAACGAAACTTGGTGCACTTCTTCGTTATTTTCACCGCTATTAAAAGAAAAGATTCTATAATAGTGCCAATGGGCTATACATTGTTATCGCAAATGCTTGAAGGTTGAAGCAAAACCCTTGGCAACTGTTTGAATTGTGATATAAATAGAAACAGGATAAGAGATACTTACAGTAAGTATTCACCACCACAATCGCAAGTTTTCGTATTGCAACAGTCATTTTCCCACAGAATCAACTTTTTCGAGGAAATGGAGTGGTACAAGAATCTTGAGTTGGGTCCACGTAATTGATTCATTTGATGCCTTGTGGAAAGAATTATGAAGCTGGAATTGCTTGGTACAGTAGAACTGTCATAAATGGGCGGCAAATAACCAACGACACACAATGGTCTCCCTAGATTCAGAGCCATAGGAATTGGGAACATTTTATCTTCGTAGGGTTTCGGTTGACCCATAGCTATGAACTACCTCACGTTGCCACCTTATATTTAAGGAATCATTCCTTTTGAGGCTGATGAACGTTTGAATTAGTGATGCAACCTATGACGTTCAACTGTGCTATCTGTGATGAATGACATATTAAAGCATTTAATTTGATGAAAATGGTATTCCTCAACTATATAAGTTGCGGATTTGATCTTACCATTCATAGATTATGTAAAAAGAAAAGGAAAAAGAAAACGAGTGGACCACAATGTATTGACCTCCAATAACGAAGCCCAGACAACCCTTAGAGAAATCGACCAATCATAGTCAATTTGAAGGTAGGATGTTGATTTACATTGAATCTACTATAAAGAATCCTTTTAGAGATGAAATATCAAGTATGTAAGAACGAAAATGGGCTGAGTCAAGCCTCGACTTGTTGGACAATTTTGTCCTTTTTTGTAAAGTTTGACAACTATTCATTGTATTTTTATTTTTTAAATAACTTATTGGTTAAGTTACGTAATTTGACCTGGATAAAGATAATAAAGTGGCTCAATAAATGATCTAAATCAATAGGTCGAAGTTCAGATGAAAAATAGATCTCAATTAGTGTAGATCGGACCCATATTGGGCCTATGATGGGAAAACTCAAAATGGAAGCTATATATAGGTCTCTTACAGGTGCTCATATCAATCGTAAACATAAGGATTCTTTGATCCGTTAAGAGAGCTTACGTTTTGAGAAAACTGTTGAAAGACTTACCCGCGTCCCAGAGAGCAGTTCTAGTGAAGGCAGTGGTGCACTCGCATTTGTTTTAGCTTCAGAAAGTTGTTTGAAGTTATGGAAACCGAAATTAGATATTTTTCGCATTTCTTTGTTTCTTGCCCTTTCACGTCCGATCTATGATATGTAACTAAGGTACCGTTATGTATTACACGTGGTATCAGAGTGGTGACGTGATCAGGTAGTTAAAAATAACGATTTTTTGATGTTTTCCATAAGTTTTCAGATATTTAACTTATGTTTCTTGATTTTTTCTTGCTTTTTATTGTACGAAAGTAGTATATATATATTTATCCTTGAGAAACGGGGTGAAAACGAGCTTACGAGTGCAAAAAACTGACCTGTTACTCACAAAAAATCACCTTTTCTTGCAAAGGAAACGCCCGACCGTGAACAGTGGCATGGGGCTTGTGACGAGTCAAGCACGTGTGTCACACAGGCCAAACATATCATGTGGTTTTAACCGGACGCATGTCTGGCGTGTGCGTCACGTCAACGAGTCATTGCATATAAGCGATACGCGCCAGATGTGTGCATGCTTAGTACATGCCCTCCACGAGTAGCACGATTGACGTCAACTGCTAATGCTTCGACTGACGTCATACTAACGCCAACCATACGGAATTGCTACAGTGTTTTAAAAAATAACAACAAAAATTTCAGATTTTTCGTAAGGGTACCTCTTGGGTGTTTTGGGCCAGCTTTCGAGCCAGGGAAATTCATAAAGTGAAGTTTTCTATTTTCTAGATTTATTACAATAAATTAAAGTGTAACTCTAGGAGAAGAAATTAAGGCATTATGTCCGATTTCGAGTGAATTGTCATGCTTTGGATATCACATGAGGGAGATACTTCAAGTTTTTGTGTCATGGGTCTCATGTTCAATGCTCGGGATTGCATGGTAGTTACTCAGAAAAGGTGTTAAGACATTCTAAAGCTATTTTTGAGTGAATTTTTTGTGCAAAAGACTTTCCATAAGGGATATACTTGAGGTTTTTGTGTCTCGGGTAATCTATTCAGTGTCCAGTGATGGACGATAGTCACTCTACTGAGATTTTTTCTTTACAAAAGTCTCAAATGAAGTTTTCAGAGAATGTCTTCAACATGAATGTGTGACAATGAGATTGTGCATTTGGATTTTTGGATTTATTGATGTTACATTGTCGCATAACATATGCCTATAAAGAATGTGAGGTAACATAAAGATGTATCCCTTGTGTTTGTGGACTTTTTGAGTGCTGATGAGGATATAGTCACTAAAGTGACCTTCCAAGTCAATATTTTGAATTGTTCCGCTTGCATGTTAGGGGGATTACTTTGATTTTATATTTGATTATTCTGCCCAAAGGTGTTGGCCTTACATAACATTTTGAGATGTGCATAAAGGCATTAGATGGAAGGAAAATTGTTTCTTAAGTGATCTATTCGCCCAAAGGTGGTAATGTCATGAGAGTTGATAGTTTGTATTCTAATCACTTTTATATGGAAGTCTAATTGCATATATTATGTATTTAGCCCAAAGATGTTTCATAATATCTGTAATAAGATTTTTAGAAAAGATACTATTTAATGGCTTTGAGTATCGTTGTTGTCCTACATTTGTGTTGATTTAAACATTATTATTTTGTAGTCACTTTTTTGGTCAACAAAATCAATGTCACCATTAAAATCCTGATTGGTTTCAATACAAAAAAATGGACGAAGGATGTATTGAATGCTATGGAGATAGCTAAGGTTGATATGACCATACAGACGGATAGGCTATCTCCACCTACATCCATAAGCTCGAGAGTTCATAAAGTAACCGATGAATCCTGGGATCGATCTAACAAATTATGCCTTATGACCATTAAGAGATCCATACTTGACCATCTGGTTAGTGGACTTCTAGGCATAGATATAACGAAGGAGTTTCTTGGTAATGTCTCCCAGCGGCACACAATCTTACCTAATGTTAAGACAAGTGCCCTGATGAAAGAATTATTCTCCATGAGATATACAGGAGAAGGGGTAGTAATGGAGTATATATCAAGAATGATTCATCTTCACACTAAACTGAAGATGCTAAACATTCCTCTTCTTGATGTCTTAATTGTTCAACAGACTTTGAACACACTCCTTCTAGAGTTTAGTAATATGGTAATGACATATTACTTGCTGGATGAGTAATGGGACTTCAACACTTTGATAGCCCATTGCGTTGCTGAAGAGGAGAAACTCAAGTTTGCTACTCCTATAGCCCTCAATGCAACTAAAGAGAAGGCAAAGATGAAGCTGGCTCAGTTCAAAGGTAGAAAGTTCAAATCTTCTCCACATGCTAATATTGGTCAAACTAATGCTGATAAAGGTCAGCATGACATAAAGAAGCCAGTAGTATAAGGCCTAAAAGGAAAGACTATGACCATCAGGTAAGTCCTTGGCTTATTAATTTTTTAATCTAATTTACAATAGTCGCATTAAGTATTTGGTGGCTATCTAGTGGAGCATCTGATCAAGGTGCTTCCACAATGTAGGGGTCCATATCCAGGATAAATCCAAATAAAGAGAAGGAGAAACTGATGGTTCATAGCAATGAAGAAGTAGAAGTAATATCTATAGGGAATGTATATACTGAACCTTGTTGTAAGGTTTATTTGGGTTTTACACGACATATTTTATATGTGATCTTTAGATCAATTTTGTACAAAGAGGATTAATGTTTTATATTTAATGCTTCTGTTGTATAGTTATTGTTTAATACAAAACATAATAGTACAACTTTCTTGTTATATGGTTTGTATAGAATGTGTCTTATCTCGAATTAGATATATACTTCTTCATATCTTGCTAAACAATTTATGAAATGAAAAACCCTGATGAATGAGAAGTCATACATAGTATGGCATAAAAGTTTAAGCCACATTTCTAGAAATAGGGTTGAGAGATTGATCAAAGAAAGTATTTCTTAATTCTAGATTGTGATGTTCTGGGAACATATGCTGACTGTTGTAGGGGTAAGTTGACTAATAAGGATATTGAGGTCAACTCATGCTTTTGATTTGTTAAGTTTGATACACCTTATACAGTTACATTGTGCAATTCTAAATGTATTCTAACATTTGTTGATGATTATTCCCATTACAGTTATGTATTCTTACTTAAAGACTAAAGGTTGAGAACCAATTGGAAAAATTCATCAAGATAGTCAGATTTGACCTAGGAGGAGAATATCAATGCAAACATGGTGTTTCAGGACTTTAAAAAATTCGTTTGCCAGATATTTGGAATAAGTTAAAATAGTGATTTAACTCACTATATCGAGTTGTTCTGAGCAAAATGGTGTGTTACTGAAAGGCGTAGCTACACCCTAAAGGACTTAAAGACGTCAATGCAGAACAAGGCTATTCTACCTGATTATCTAGAAGTTTCGAAACTCAGCCTTACACACATTTGTGTATGGGGACTACCCTACTGAGGTAGTATAATTCTTATAAAGAAAGATTGCATGCTCGTTCCGTTCATTTCTATTTAGTAAGATATCTCGACTATTTTAAGGCTATAACTTTTACTATGTAAAAGGTGAAACCAGAATAGTGGAATCACAAACAACTAAGTTTATGGAATAAGATGTCTATAAAGATGGTGGGACCTTTGTCCCTTCGAATGATAGCAGGGCAGATGTTACAGTTATTATACACCCGCTACTCATACAATTAGATCTAGTGAATTT
>JANSVB020000450.1:672176-683775 GCA_025504935.2 Erythroxylum haughtii
GGAATGGACTTTTCTATGACTAACTAATCAAGAACAACAAGAATGAATATTTTGCCTAAGATGAACATGATGTTATCATTTATCTTTCAATGATTAGAACACACAGTGATCTTAGGTGGAAGCTTATCTTGCAACCTCTTTTATAATTGATTATTTAACTTATTTTCTTTGCAACTACCGAATTCTTATCTAATCCTTTGATTTTATTTATTTTCTTTACAAAAACTCTCTCGGTTTTCTTTTTATTAATTAGTCACATTCGAAAACAATAATCCCTTTTCATTAATTTGGCTTAATTGTAGATTAGCATAGTCATAAAATAATCTTCACTAATTAGTTGTCAATTGCATGGTTTTCATGTTAGCTAGGTGTTAAAATTCCAGTTTAGTCAGGTTGCATGTTGGCAACATAGTATCTTATGTAGTTACTTTTCGGTAAATTAAAAATTACTGCGTCCTTATATCATACATTGCATGTAAGATAGATTTTTAACTTTTGCCTAACTAAATTTTTTTATACTGGTCTTCTTATCCTAAAATTTTGCACTCTAATTTGCATGCATTCAGCTTTGATGTAAGAAGTAGTTATAATTGTAATTTTCGATCCGATCACCATCCACACTCATGTAGAACAAACACACTTAGGCTAGTGGCACTTAATCTTGAGTTGGTTGGATTCTTGAATTCTTTAGATTTTTCTAAGCATATATAATCTAGAAGTTTGCTTATCTTGTCTTTTTGGGTGCTGAACAGAAAATCATTGTTTGAATCATTTTTCTAGTTCCTCGTGGGATCGATCCCATATTTTGTGTTATACTACCAATTATCATTCTTAAGCTTGGGAATTAAATTTGTACGCTCGCAACAGCTTAATAAAATTTTTGGCACTCCTGCTGGGGAACTAACAAATTTAACTTGCTTCAAGCAGGTTTATGTACTTTGTTTAGTTTCTTTGTAATGTGCAGGTTGTATGTCTAACGACGGAAGACTAGTGACTAGTGAAGAGATTGAACAATTTCATCAACTCATTGACGAAGCACTTGAAAAGATACTTGAGCCAGAAAAAAGGTTGAGGTTTCAAGATCTTAAAGAACAAATTGAAGCATGAAGGAGGATTTTCTTCTCATCTTTGGATGGCAAATACAAGGGAATCCAATCCCAATTCCCTAATCCTGACCTACTGAACATGGCTGCACTCGCCCAACCTCGCACACTCAAGGAGCTAGCAGCTCCTGATATAGAAAATCAACCTTTATGCATTAATCTTCCTAATGATGATATTAATTTTGAGTAGAAATCTGGATTAACTCACTTACTCCCTAGTTTCAATGGCCTTGCAGGTAAGGACCCTCATAAGCACCTCAAGGATTTTCATATGGTATGCGCTGGTATGAAGCCACAGGGAGTATCTGAGGAGCATATTAAGTTGAGAGTTTTTTCCTTTTCTCTGAAGGGTTTAGCTAAGGAGTGGCTTTTCTCCATTCCATCACGTTCCATTGAGTTTTGGAATGAGATGAAAAGGGCATTCCTAGAGAAGTATTTCTTAGGTTCCAGAGTAGCAAATATCAGAAAGGAGATTTACGACATTAGGCAAATCCATGGAGAGACTTTATATGAGTACTAGGAGTGATTCAAGATTTTGTGAGTTTAATGTCCTCGCCATCAGATTTCGGATCAACTCTTAATTCAATACTTTTATGAGGAGTTGATTCCATAGGATAGGAACATCATAGATGCTGTTAGTGGAGGTGCTTTGGTGGACAAAACTTCGGAGGCTGCAAGACAGTTGATAGAGAACATGCCAATAAATTCTCAACAGTTTGGCACATATGTAGATCTTTACCTTAAAAGGGTGAATAAGGTTAGGACATGTGGAATTTGTGCTAATCCTGGACATCCATTAAACGTGCCCTACCATGCAGGATGAGTCTTATGAGAAAGAAAATGTTGTAGGGGTGTGTTTCTTAATGCTTAAAAGAAGAAGTATGATCTCTTCTCCAATACTTACAATCCTGGTTGGAGGGATCATCCAAACCTTAGATATGGGAACCATCAACAACAACAGCAAAGTAATGGTGGATTTGGACATGTGAATCCACCTAGTTTTCAGCAACAACCTTCCTTCTAGTATAGACCAGCCCCACCACAACCCAATCCCATTTCTTCAGGGTTAGATATGGATGAGATGAAGGTTATGATGAAGTCCCTAGCATCTAATGCATTGACCATACAACAGAGTTTCATGCAATTTCAACAAGAGACTAGGTCAAGTATTCAGAATTTAGAGAAACAAATGATACAATTGGCTTCTAGTGTTAGCAAGTTAGAGGCACAAGGAAGTGGTAAGTTGCCTTCTCAAGAAATCAATCTAAAAGAGGGTGTTAATCCAATTACAATTAGGAGTGGAAAACATCTTGGAGAGAAAAAATTAAAGGAAATAGCTTTAAAGGAGGAAGAGGAATTGGTAGCTGAATCAATACCTAAGAGTACTTTGAATCCTAATCTTGATTCCTATAAGGCTGGATCCTCTATAGTTGCTTCTAATGTAAGTTTTTCTTCTCCCGTAAATTCCCCTTATAAACTAACTCCACCTTTCCCTTTGTCTTCTATTTCTTCTCAGTCTAGGAAGGAAAACAAGGATATCTTGGAGCTATTTAAAATGAGATTAACATCCCTTTAATTGAGGTAATTAAATAGGTACCCAAGTATGCAAAGTTCTTGAAGGAGCTGTGTATCACAAAAAGAGCTCATAAACTTAAAGGTGTGGAGACAGTGAACATGGGGGAAGCAGTATCTGCAGTTCTTCAGAAGAAATTTCCATTAAAATAGAAAGATCTAGGTGCATTTGCTACTCCCTGTGTTATTGGTTGCACTAGGTTTGAAAAGGCTCTATGTGAATTAGGGGCATCCGTCAGTATGATGCCTAAACATGTTTATGATTCTTTTGTATTAGAGTCTTTGTCTGAAACTAGTGTGGTAATCCAGCTTACTGATAGAACTTTTGTATCTCCTTTGGGTGTACTAGAGGATGTCTTAGTAAAGGTAGATGAATTGTTCTTTCCATGCGATCTTTATGTGATTGATATGGAGTATAATAGTTCACACACTAGCACTCCTATTTTGTTGGGAAGACCATTTTTGAAAACTGGCAAGACTAAGATTGATATTGATGCTGGAACATTGTCTATCAAAGTGGGTGACAAAGTTACTTTGTTTAATATTAATGAGTCCATGAAATATCCATATGATAATGTATACTCTATCTCTCGTTTTGATGTTATTGATGAGTATGCCCAGTAGGTCTTGGATTTTAGTACGGATGATGGCTTGAATTTGGTTTTAAGCCATGGGTTAGTTGAGCAAGTGTTAGTGGATATAGAAAGGGGTGTCTCTATCCCCTAGATTGTGCAGGATTTGGTTTAGGCTTTGCATTCTTTGCAAGCCAATCCACTCAGGTATGGTTGTGAATTGATCGATTTACCTATTTTGCACAAGAGACTTTTACCTTCTGCTTTGCAGGCACCAAAACTAGAGTTAAGCCTTTGCCTGATCACTTGAAGTATGTGTTTCTTGGATATAAAAACACACTTCCTTTGATTATAGCAAAGAGCTTGACTAGTATACAGGAGGAGAGGCTGGTGAGGATCTTGAGGGATCATAGGATTGCAATTGGATGGACTTGAGCAGATATCAAAGGAATCAGTCCATCGACTTGCATGCATAGGATTCATTTAGAGGAGAATTCTAAGCCATCTAGAGAGATGCAGAGGCGATTAAATCCACATATGATGGAGGTGGTAAAAGCAAAGATATTAAAGCTTTTGAATGCAGGTGTGATATATCTTATTTGGGATAGCATATTGGTAAGCCCGATTCATATGGTTCCCAAAAAAACTGGGATCACTGTTGTTAAGAACAAGGATGAGGAGCTTGTCCCTAAATGAGTCCAGAGTGGATGGAGAATGTGTGTGGATTATCGTTGGCTGAATTTGGCAACAAAAAAGGATCATTTCTCTCTTCCTTTCATAGACCAAATGTTAGAGAGACTGGCAGCTAAATCTTTTTACTGCTTTCTAGATGGATATATTAGATACAATCAAATTGTCATTGCTCCTGAGGATCAGGAAAAGACTTTACTTGTCCATTTGGAACATTTGCAGACAGGAGAATGACCTTTGGATTGTGTAATGCACCTGCTACATTTCAGAGATGTATGATGCACATTTTTCTGACTACGTTGAGAGAATAATTAAGGTTTTTAAGCATAATTTCACTGTGTAGGGAGATTCTTTTGATATATGCTTGGAAATTTTGTCTTTTATTTTAACAAGGTGCATTGATACTAATCTTGTTCTTAATTAGGAGAAATGTCATTTCATGGTAGAACAGGGTATAGTAATAGGGCATGTTGTGTCTTTTAGAGGTCTTGAGGTTGATAAAGCCAAGGTAGATGTTATATTGTCCTTGCCTTACCCCTCATGCGTGAGGGAGATTAGATCTTTTCTTGGACATGCAGGCTTCTATAGGAGGTTTATCAAGGACTTTCTCGAAGATTGCAGCTCCTTTGTGCAAGTTACTTGATAAGGATACATAATTTGTTTTTGATGATGGATGTAGATAGGCTTTGATAAGTTAAAGAGGCATTTGACTACTGCCTCTATCATTCAAGCACCTAACTAGGATATACCATTTGAGATAATGTGTAATGCTAGTGATTTTGTTGTACGTTCAGTTCTTAGGCAATGGATTGGTAAGAAATTACATGTGATTACCTATGCACCCTGTACATTAGATGAGGCACAGTGTAATTACCATACCACAGAGAAGGAACTGTTTGCTATCGTGTTTTCACTTAAGAAATTTAGATCTTATCTTCTTGGTACAAAGGTTATTATGTTCACTGATCATACAGCTCTTAGGTACCTTATGAGTAAGAAAGAGTCCAAACCCAAGTTAATTAGGTGAATCTTACTCCTTCAAGAGTTTGACTTGGAGATCAAAGATAAGAAGGGAGTTAAGAATCAAGTTTCTAATCATTTGAGTAGGTTGAGTACCAAAGGTGAGACGATTGAAGTTCCAATGCAAGATTCCTTCCTAGAAGAGCACTTATATGCCATTCTTCATATGTCTCTTAGACCATGGTATGCTGACTTGGTAAATTTCTTAGTTACCAAGGAATTTCCCTCAGGTATGCTCAAATCCTAAAGAGACAAACTAAGAGCTGATGCACGTTATTACATTTGGGATAATCCATATTTATGGAAATTTTGTGCTGATAATATCATTAGGAGATGTGTACCACAGGATGAATTTGATTTTATACTTGCATTTTGTCATTCATATGCTTGTGGTGGACATTTTGGTGGCAAAAGGACGACACATAAGATCTTAGAATGTGGATTCTTTTGGCCTAGCTTATTTAAGGATGCACATGAGTATGCTCAAACTTATGATAGATGGCAAAGAACAGGTAACCTGATTAAAAAAATCAAATGCCATTGGTGAACATTTTTGTATGTGAGATATTTGATGTATGGGACATCGATTTCATGGGTCATTTTTCTATTTCATTTGACAACTGATGTATTTTGCTTGCTATGGCCTATGTCTACAAATGGGTGGAGGCTAAGCCCACTAGGACTGATGATTCCAAAGTTGTCTGTGATTTTTTCAAGACTTATATTTTTTATAAGTTTGGGATACCTAAGGCGATCATCAGTGACCGTGGCACTCACTTCTACAACAGGTCTTTTGAGGCATTGTTGAGAAAATACCATGCGCATCATAGGACCTCCACTGCCTATCATCCTCAAACTAGTGGATAGGCTGAGATTTCCAACAAAGAGATCAAGTCCATATTGGAGAAGACTGTACAGCCTAGCAGAATAGATTGGAGATTAATATTGTCAGAGGCATTGTGGGCTTATAGGACTGCCTATAAAAACACCTATAGGGATGTCTCTTTATCGAATGGTTTATGGGAAGGCTTGGCATCTCCCAGTTGAGTTAGAGCACAAAGCATTCAGGGCAGTTAAGCAATGCAAGATGAGTTATGATGAGGCTGGTGATCATAGGAAGTTGCAACTGTAGGAGCTTGAGGAGATTAGGAGGGATGCTTATGAGAACTCAGTTATCTGTAAGGATTTTCATTTTGGTCAAAAAGTCCTCCTTTTTCACTCACGCTTGAAGTTATTTCCTAGTAAATTGAGGTCTCATTGGATTGGTCATTTTGTTATTACTGATATCTCTCCTTATGGTGCAGTGGTTGTTAAAAGCTTAGAAACAGGAAAGAAGTTCAAGGTCAATGGACACCGCCTTAAACCTTTTCATGAAGATGTAAGTGTGGGGGAGGTGCATACAGAGATAGTAGCCGAACCTGTCTACTAAGACTAAGCTTGAGATATGTCGAGCTAATGTCATTAAACAGTAACGCTTGCTGGGAGGCAACCCATTTGATTCAGATTTGCATTTTCTATCCTTTCTCTTTATTTTTATATTTTCATTTATCTAGCATGCAGTGGTGTTTATGTCTAATTGATGAGAATAAAGGTATTATGGATGAAAATTTGTTTGAAGACAGAGAATGTATAAAATAAATGAATTGGTTTATGCACAATTTTTTTTAAAAAACAAATTCTTAGCATGAGGGATTGACTATGAGAGCATGTTATGCTGATTTAGTAGTGTTTACCTGTGTGAGCTTTTGAGCCTTCAACTTGATTTTTAATGTGTGTAATTCTTTTAATGTAATGATTCTCTAAAGCTTTCCTTAAACCTACTTGAGACCACATTTATATTGCATGCTTGCATAAAGTGATTAAGGCATTAGGATATGAGTCACTTGAGCTAAAAAACCATCCTAAAGCATGTATCTATTAGCGAGCCCTTTTGAGCTTATTAACCTTTTCTTTGCTTTATCCATGAAAAACCTTAACTTGTTATATGTTTTTCTTTGCCCCTAGCGAAGGAATTGCAAAGCATATGCATGTTGATGATTTCTTTTGGGTTATGGTTGGATTGCATGAGAATGTGGTTTTATAATGGAATTTGGAGGTTGAATTATTTTTTAGCAGGTTTGGCCTAAAACAGAAAAAAAAAAGTGAAGGCCAAATCTAGCCTAGTAGAAAAAAAAGGGAGAAAAGTTGTTCCACTTTGTTGTGAATGATTTTTATGTGAATTCAAAAGGAGTGATGAGTTTATGCTTTAATGTTAGATGAATTTGTATAAGTGCACGTGTACGAGCTCATTATTGTCTTTGATGCTCTTCTTCCTTTGGTTGTTAACTTTTTCTTGACTTTCTTTTACCTCAGCTATACCTCAGTCCCATTACAACATAATTATAAGTCCTTTTGATTTATGCATTGCATATAATTTTTAGTGGTGAAGATGTGGTTGAATGGCAAGCTTATGGTAGAAAATGTACATTGATTATATTTGACTGTATACACATAGCCTAAATACTTGAGTGTTGGAGTGCATTATAATGAGAGGACATACTATCTTGGCATAACTTGTATCTCACTTAAATCCCTACTGCTAAGTTAATTTTAAGATTGTATGTGAACTAGCTCAAGATTTTTATACTTTTCTCATTCTTTAGTAAATTTTTGTTTATAATGCTTTGGTTCTTTGATGTTGAATGGAGATTAGGAGAAAGAATTGATGCTTAAGTGGTTTTTCAGTTAGTTTTCTTTTGTGTGTTTTTTATTTTACTTTGAGTCATGGGTTTAATGGTTGATTATTTTTCCTTCCTTACTCAAGGATGAGCAAGAGCTAAGAGTGGCGGAATTTGATATGCTCAATTTACATTACCTTTTTAGTACCTTACTCTTAGTCTTCTTTATGTATTTTATGTCTATCTATAGCTTATTTATCTTGTTTTTGTGTTTAAGAGAGTTATAGATGCATAAAATATAAAAAGGAAATAAAATGGTTGGAATTAACACATTTTTATGTTTTTGGCAGATTTGACCTTCATTGCTTTGGGAATTTTTATCTTAGGATCCACAAGGTCAAAAATTCTGAAATTTTGTGGGCTTACTCTAGACACATGGCGGCATCTCTAGACCAAGTTTTAGAAG
The DNA here is from genome assembly GCA_025504935.2 of Erythroxylum haughtii. Classification (NCBI taxonomy): domain Eukaryota; kingdom Viridiplantae; phylum Streptophyta; class Magnoliopsida; order Malpighiales; family Erythroxylaceae; genus Erythroxylum; species Erythroxylum haughtii. Next base: position 680,257 of record JANSVB020000450.1, read on the forward strand.
TTTCTAGGCTAGAATTTGGAAGAAACAAATTTTTGAAGTCGGACTCAAGTTAACACATTGTTTGTCTCGCAGCAAACCCCTTACCTATTTTCAAGCCCGTTTCTCATGATCCGACTGTTGGATCAAACTGAATTTTTTTTGATATATTCTACACGTCTTGGGATATAACGTATCAAAAATTCATCCATTAATCTTTCCTGATTTCAGAGAAACAAATTTTACAATTCAGCCCAGAAAACCTGTCTGTAGTCCAATATGAGGAAGATGCTTGTAAATCCCAAGGCCGACCAGTGATCATGTTCAATTTAAGCAGTTGGGTTGGGTCTCGGAAACGGGATCCAACATTTATATACATCTCTTGTTATTGATTATAATTATAAATAAGCTACTAAATTTATGTAAGGAGTTAGAGACTACCTTGCTAAAGTCTACATATGCCTTGTAATAGTATGATTTCTTACATAAAGCATAAGTTGAATAACTTAATTTTCTTGCAATTTTAGTGATTTATAGAGTTCTTTTCCATATTAATATTTATTGAATTTAATTCCCATATTAAATTTCTTTTTCCAAATTAAGATAATTGAACCATCATACATGATTGATTATTATAATTGACATAACAATTAACCCAAAATATCTATGCCCTCTTTCACAACATATAGGTATATTCAATTAGTTACCGCTAACTCTTGATATATAAATTAGCCTAATCAAACTCATAAAAATCTATTTAGTTATCACACTAGTATAGGATCTACTAAAATATAGGGTGACTGTCATATAACTTGCGACATCATCTAGTCCTATAATGTTTATTCTCCTAACGCAAAAATTATACTTCACCTCTCAATCCTTCATAAAATCCATAAGATTGAATCTATGGTGGCTAGACACATATCCAAAATTAAGACCAAAGAGAATAATTCAACTTAACAATAATAAGTTATGCATTGACAATTGAAATATCCAATACAAACTAGATAATACAAAATTTAATATCAAAGAAAGAAAAGAAGAAGAGATAGAAGAAGAGTCAATTATAATGAGTCCCCTCCTCCAATCTTGCTCCCTAATCCCCCTCATATTTAGAAACCTTACAACTATGAACTGATGGAAAGTGGTTACCAAGAGCTTGTTACTAGCTCTTTTCCATATACAAAACCTACCTCTAATGACCTTTAATTAGAGTAGTTATAAGTTAGAGTTACATAAAAGACTTGTAAAGTGATTAAACTCGTAATTTTGTACATCCTTATAATACAAATCTCAAGTCTGGTACTAGTTATACTTTATATTCCAATCCCATTTTTTAAACGGGAAAACAAGACAACTAACACAATTCAAAAACAAACTCATATTAGTTACATATTTAACCACTTCTCCACTTTTCCCTAAGTTCTCAACATTTTTTGAGCTAGAATAAATCTCTGACTTCCACAAAAAAGTGGTTACCCTTCAAGTTAGTTTTATTAGACAAATATAAGGAAAGTTATCCTTAAACTCGTGTTTCCTCCTTGAATAATAAACTATTATAAGAGAATATTATATAATTCTATATAAAACATGTTATAAAATGTTAAATCTAAAAACCATAATCCAAACTAATTGGGCATAACTAACTGAAACAAAAATTAGTTCCACTTTTACAGGTTTATGGTAGCATTTAGCATATGACATGAACTTTTAAACTCTTAGGTGTCCCTAGTAGAGGAGTTGCAGTCTCTTAAGAGTTTACCTAAATACTACTTATAAACATCGATCTAAACTCTTTAGTTAACTTTATAGTCAACAACAAGTCTCAATTGAATTAAAAACTTAAAACACATAATATTTCTTATGTAAATCACCATATAAAGAAGACAAAGTAAACGTTATACTACCTTTTTCATTAAGTTTAAATACTTTAATTTGACAATTTACTTATAAAGTATCATTCATTCATTCAAGTGTTTGAAATTTTATTGAGGTACTCTTATTATCATCTTACAAAATTAAACTTACTATAAGCTTCAAAATCATCTAATCTTCACTATTTAAATAGATATATACAAGAAAAAATCAAAAGCTCTTTGATAAGGTTATAATAAGGCTAAAGGGACAAGTAGGCTAAGAAAGGAATGGAATATGAAAACCAAAGATATGGAAAAACAAAGATATTTACAATTAGTAGAGCAAAAATATAAGAAATTGATCAAAAAACTCCACTATCTCTTCATATCTTACAAAAATCCTCCTTTTCCTTCATTCTTTTCAAGTACGAGAATCCATATCAATTAATTTTTTAACAAAATTTTTAAATTATTTTTACAATTTTATTTTACTTATTAATTACATTTTATAAAATAATTCGATATAATTTTTCATGCTAATTTTCATTTTCTATTGCCACTTTATATACTTTATCGTCTCCGTCACACTTATTTCCTTGCATACCATTCCCAATAATCATCAAATAATAAGTAAAAGCTTTACTAATCCTGAATCAGAGTATCGATGCTTATTTTTCTTTTAAGCTCAAGGTTCTTTAGGAAAAGTTACCATGAAGAAGATTAAAATTTCATATAAGGCTCAAAAGAGGTTAGCTAATGGAATAATGTATAAAAGGTAAGCAATTTGGCTCAAAATCAAATTTAAGTGCCCTAATTATCTCAATACTTGTATTTATCTTACATATAATTTCAAAAATATGGAATTCAAGTTTTATAAATTCAAAATAAAGAAAGTATCATAAAGAATCAAATTTTTACATGATCAATCAAGTCCAATCAAATCTTAATAAATTTTGTTTCTTAGCATTTGCAAAGTCAAGTTCACTTAATCATATTATGAACCTAATTTTTGACAACCAATCCTAACTAAGAATTATATATACACTCTTGCTATCAACCTAAAGTAACTAATGAGTTCCTCAACATAATAAAAAATAAAGCTAAAAATAGGAAAATTTAAACCTAAAAACCATAATACACACAGACTAAAAACTTGTAGTTAACATATAAACTTCAGGAAAAATTTTAGATTCATCATCCACTTAAACATGACATTATCTTTAATGTCAAATAAATAAGATAATGGAAGTAAGCTCGAGAAAAAAAGGTAGAGAAATCTTGCCCAAATTCCATGCGTAGATGGTGAGACAATATCTAAGATAATCAAAAAAAACCTATAAAAAATTAAATACAAACATCTGTATAATCTAGAGCTAAGAAACTAAAATAAAAGTAAAGTAAAGTTAAAACATTGGGTTAGCTCTTAATAAAAACTTCTTTAAAGTCTTTTAGCTAGACTAAGTGCCTATTTAGATGGAATTATATTAGTAGAGCTTTTATCAGTAGAGTTTTTATTAGTAGTAGCTTTTCTAAGAAACCAATTAATTGTTTGACTGTCAATTAAAATAACAACTTTTTTAAATGAGCTACATACAATAGAATGTTTAGGAACATAAAATAAAAAAAGCTCTTTTATTAATTTTAACTATATTTTATTTTATAATAAAAATTATTTATGCATATAAAT
>JANSVB020000450.1:701909-713009 GCA_025504935.2 Erythroxylum haughtii
TTATGGATCCGTTAACTATAATGACTCGTAATGAGCTTCTATACATCAGGCCCATACTATTACTTAATTAATATTTCCGTAAGCCCAATTAATTTACCAAATTAGATCACATTTTTTTAGGCTTATAACAGGCTTTAGAAATTTATGTATATATATTTACATACATGGCTCATAAAATTCCATCCTAAAGATCAAGAATCTCAATTTAAGTTATGCGTTAGTCAAATATTGTGAGCTTACAGCGGGCATGAAAGGAAAAAGAGAAAGTCATATTGAGCCAATACACCATTTAGAAGCCTAAATCGGACCCGTAAAACCTAAACTGCATACAAGTATACTTGGGCCTATTTTATAACTATTTTAAACGCACAACTTGGGTCCATCTGATTTCCTCACTAACTGTGAAAAAACCCAATTGTTTGATCAAGTGGCCCGCTTCTGGCTACATCAATTTTATGATTTTCATGAATATTATAATTAATATAGATTAAATTATTCATGCACTATAATAAATAATATTTAGGTTATAAGAAAGCATAACGATCATCACCAAATTTATAACTCCCTATCTATTTTCTTCTTATATATCTCAACTCTAACTTTGAAGTATCCCTACCCATAAAAACCATAAACTTATTAGGTTTAGTTAGAGTTTGATTTGGATAAATTGTATTTAATATGTTAATATTTATCTAATAATTGCATTTCTTTATAAAAAGATAAATAATTTTAGAAAGTAGTTGACGGGCTATCAGTACTATAAATAACAAAAATATTATTTTTATTAAATATTTTTTGTTAAATAATGATAACCACTAAACAATTATATATTATGTAATTAGTTATTTTAATTATCAATCAGCATTCTTGCTTCGTATAAAGTTTTCACAGTCGCGTTTCCTATTTAGTATGTGATTTTTACTATTTATAAGCAAAAACTTATTAATGGCATAGCTTAATATATCACAAGCAATTTATTAAGTAGATATCTAAAATGTTGATGAACATACACATATAAATAAGTTGGAAATGGAAGTGAGTTTTTATTTTTCTGTAATATGGTGTCATCAAATGCGCAGTGTAGGGGAGACTAATCTCAAAAGTACTTATAATGATTTATGTTTTCAATCGTAAATTATTTATTATGGACGTACGTCTCAACTGTTGTACAAGAGTTTTGAGAAGATTTGCAGATAAATTGAATGTTATTCCAAGTGACACAATAATAGTAGAAGTAAAGTCCATTTACGTACAATTATCGCTGTCGGTGATCAATGGTTTTATCTCATCGACATGTCCCTGTTGATGATGATTTCGTTGAAGCCATATGCATAGCTGGATACGAAAAGCAGATTCACTAGCTAACAGAATATGAAAGTTGAACAGCTAGGTAGCTGTACATGTTAATCAAGCCACAGGTAACATATATGCGTAATGTAAGGCTCTGGAGCTGCTTAGCTAAAGGAACTGGGAAATGTCCAAGTCTAGTGAGCTAGTGGAATCATACAAGAACTTTGTTTCATCCAATTAAAGGTAAACAAGCACAGGGTGATTGGACTACTAGAATGCCTCTTGCCTTATGGTCTCTTACGTCAACGACAAAATCAATTAGTTAGGATACCTAGCGCTTTAGTTGTCTCCATAAACCTTCTATCAAACAGAAAGTGTGGTTGTCTTATTAACACTCTTATATATAAATGGTAAAAGATATTGTTTTTATGAAATAATTTTCAAAGATATAACTTCTATTATTAAGAAACTTGTAATATCAAAAAATCACCAACCAGAGTAGGCAATTATTTGGTGGATTGGCAATTGACGGTGGACGTCACTTTTAGTACTGAATGCGACGGATGAATAGGGTAACGTTATGTGTTTTGGAGCCACCCGGAGAGGACTCAACATCAACTCGTCGGCGACACAGCAGGAGTAATTAGAAGCGATATGCCACGTGCATGGTGCAGTCCACAAAACTTTTGCTTCTACTCTTCCATTACTGACGTAAACTTATGTACATGAGCTGACACGAATGTAGGGTTGTGAAAAACATATATCCTTAACATTTTCTGTTTATAGTTTGTTACTGCCCAGGGTTTACCACAAATGTTCAACTCAGTGTCTGTTTATTATTTAAGGAAACGTCCCCCATTGGCGGGTCACTCGTACATAACAAATTCGACATGGCAACTCCAAGCCCTCTCTTGCTTTTCCTAATTGCACCTTATCTATTTCTTGTAATCGACGCCAGTCTATCTCCTACTTACTACTCAAGTAGGTGCCCCAATGCTCTATCCATAATTAAGGAAGAAGTGGTAGCAGCAATAAAAAAGGAGACTCGCATAGGCGCGTCTTTACTTCGACTGCATTTTCACGACTGTTTTGTGAATGTGAGGTTTAACCTACAACGTTTTAGGTTTATAGGAATTATAAAACTGATTGGATTGTTGCTATTACCAGGGTTGCGACGCGTCGGTTCTGTTGGACGACAACGCTACATTCACGGGGGAGAAAACAGCTGCTCCGAATAATAACTCTATCAGAGGATTTAACGTAGTGGACGATATTAAAGCTGCAGTAGAGAAAGCATGCCCGGGTATGGTGTCCTGTGCTGATATTCTTGCTCTGGCAGCTCGGGACTCCACTGTTTATGTAAGATGAACATCATAAACTTGTTACCATTCAATCATAGGCCTAGCTGACGTTTTTGTCGTTGGAATTTTGGCAGTTGGGGGGCCCCTCATGGAAAGTTGGGTTAGGAAGAAGAGACTCTCTTACAGCGAGCAGGGCAGCTGCAAACGCTTTAATTCCTCCTCCAACTTCGAATCTAAGCCGTCTTGTAACAAGCTTCGCGGCACAAGGCCTCTCTTTTAGGGACATGGTAGCTCTTTCGGGTATTAACTGTGAAATTTCTTTTGAAAAAAATAGGAGACGTAGAAGAATGATGCATGCCATCTCCACAAGCAACTTAATTTTACTCATTCTGAATGATTGGCAGGTTCGCATACCATAGGGTTTGCAAGATGCACTTCATTTCGAGCCCACATCTACAATGATTCCAATGTTGATTCGTCCTTTGCCAAGTCGCTACAGTGTATTTGTCCAAGAAGTGGAAAGGACAACGTGCTTGCACCACTCGATCGCCAAACACCGGCCCGTTTCGATAATCTGTACTACAGAAACTTGCTAAGCAGGAAGGGCCTTCTTCATTCGGATCAAGTACTTTTCAGTGGCAGCTCCGCCGACACTCTCACTTCTAAGTATGCAACTAAGCCTTCACGATTTTTTGAGGACTTTGCTGTTGCCATGGTCAAAATGGGCAACATTAGTCCGCTTACTGGAAGCAAGGGAGAAGTAAGAAAAAATTGCAGGAGAGCCAATTGAGAATAAGCTAAACTATTCATAATCTAATAAACTCCGAGGCTTTCCGAAGCTTTTATTGGAAATGCCTGATATATTAATTCTTACGTTTAAACCGACATGTTAATACATAAAACAACCAGCCAGCCTGTTCAGAGGCACTTTAGAATCATTGATGCATACAACAAAACATTAAGCAGATCATCGCTTGTTATTTGTTAAGATGGGTTAATTAGCCATCAATGCCACAGTAGCTTCATAGATGTAGCTTAAGGGCGTTAAAACTAAAAAGAATCCGTATGAACTGCACAACTTCACCCACCTCCAGACTAGACCCTAGAGCAACCGCATGCTCCCGTTCTAGCTTGTCTGGGGTCAGGGGAAATAAATTTATCTCAAATCAACCAGCATCCACATTGTCAGCAAACAGGGCAATAAAGTTCAGTGCTAACTACTGAGTGAATCATACAAAACGGCCGTTGGAAGTGGCAAATTTCGAAGCAGTGCTCGAGAAGAGTTGCCTCCAGAGTCGAACAAAACTGAACCTCTTTTTGTGAAACATAAAGGAACTGCAATTTCTCTATTATAGCATAATACTACAGAACATAAAGCAGTTACAGCGTGAAGATTATATTGGAAGTGACGACATATTGTTGACTTCTGACTATACTAACTGTACAAGAAGGTTCCAAGTTTGATAAACCTCCTCTATTTATCTTGGATTATATACTTCAATATGACATCCATTCAGTCTAAATCATCAGCTGAAGTAACCTCCTCCTCTGGTAATTCAAAAGCATCAACTTCGGCAAAATAAGCTCGCTGTTGCTCAATAAAATTTTGAGGCAGTTCCAGCTTGTTAGGGTTGTCCGTGGGCCGTGCTTGGCGCTGTTTCTGCAAAAATGTTATGGAGCAAAATTGATTCTAGGATGTTGAAAAGAAGGAACAATCACGGGAAAACGGCAAATGAATGGTCACACAACATAACCATCCAACAGCAAAGAAAGGTCAGAGGCCATGACATGCTGACTTTGGATAACGATATAAATGTTAGACACTAAGCAGGATTCATTCCAATTTACCACAGAGGTAGATACACGAGTTTCATAAACAACTACCAGTGGTACAGAAGTACCAGAATATAAATCCTCATTCTCATACTCTGATCAGTTAATCAAGCAGTTCATAAGCATAAAAATCTTCCTTTGATTTTATATATGCTAAAAAATATAGGAGTCAGAATTGCCCTACCTTTTTGTAAGGGACTGTCCAGGACCTGGATTGACCCATAACTCCACCCTCATTCATTTTATCCCTACAAAGAATAGAGACCAAAAGAGGGAAAGAAAACAAGAAAAGCTACACTAAGGGAACATGGCATACAATACTGAAGAATATAAGAGCAAGGCATGAATATGGGGAAGCAGTGATCCCATTTTCAGTATATCTTGCCATTTCATTCCTTGGCATACAATATTGAACACATTTGATCCATAAAACACGATTTAGTACAGTTGGCAAATGTTTTAAAGAGCAAATGCAGACTTCATACAAATTGGAAATAGCCATCAAACAACTATAGTCCGATATACCAGTGAAAATAAACATTGGGCTTCAGCTACGTCAAGTCAGTGCATCACTATTTGATACTTTGTGCATCACTATCTAATACTTTGTGCATCACTAGGAATAGTTTACCTTTATTTTTGACAAGTCCGTCAGAATACAAAAATAAAAACAAAATTGATGATCCAACACACCGAGTCTGACATGGTCCATAGCTGATTCTCATTTAATTGCTTAAAAGGACTGTTGGTTAAGATAAGAAAAGAAACTGCAAAATAAAATTTACCAACTATATTGGGCTTTTGCTGAAGCACTACAACAGATAGGCGCGACAATTTCTTTCCCTTTCTTCTTTGTTTTGAGAGTAGATTGTCTCCGACGGTAAACGGAACATGGCTCAAGAACCTCAAGAGTAGGGCCATCTAATAATTGCAGATCAAAACGGATAGTCAATTCGGCAGCAAAACCACAACATCAGTTTATAGCATCCATAACGCTAGTGGTGGCATTATGAACCAGTATGCCAACAAGCAGAATAACGAATCGAAGCAAGCCTAGGATACGTAACATATGAGTCCCAAACAGAGGCAATAGCCACCATAATTCCAACCATATCAAACATAGAGATCTAAAAAGGGATAGGTTAGCCTACAAACATCGAGTCTTAATAAATTTACAAACCCACGTGCAAAAATTTTTGCATCATTGAACGAGAAAACAAAAACAAAAAATGCAAGTCTGACACACCGCAGCAACAAAAATCACCAAGCAGAAACAAAATCCGAATTTCAGACGAACGCCGTAGAAAGAAAATGACAACGAGGGACAAAACCCTCGATTTTCAGATAAAATTAAAACCACAATTAACAAGGAAGTAACAAACTTAACCAGCAATAGAGGTGGAATTACGTGAAGGAGAAGGAGTGGAAGACGCAGACACCAAACGTGACGGAGAACCCGGAACGGAGTTGTCATTTTCACCAAGCGCGGTGGTGGATCCAGTGCTCGAATCAGCCTTGGCCCTAGTGGAGGTCTTCTTGGTAGATCTTGGATTAAGGTTTAACAAATTGGTTTTATTGAGTTTGGAGAAGGAAGAGCATGAAGGATGTGGAGAATTGATGGTGTTGGTGAAATCAAAGAGTGGCTTTCTTTTTCTGGGGCTCATTCTCCAAGCTGCTCATGTTTTCCCATTTCAATCCATCATAACGAAAAAGAGACACTGTATATGTAGGCAGAAGGAGTTCATATTGTGGTAGCTTGTACGTTTTGAGTGTTGTGTTGGCGGGAATCTCTGGATGCTTCCGTCGCGAACCGCTGGGATTGGGCAGGTTAGGGATTTTGAAGGCTGTTTTCTGGATCAGGTCCAATAAGTATGTGCAAGGATAGGCCCACAACTCCTCCAAACTGATTTGTAGGCTGCAGCTTGTAATATAATAAAAAAAATTAATTTTAATAATATTTTATTTTGTAATAAAATTATTTATATATATATATATTATTTAAAATATATTAAACAATATGCAAAGCACAATATATTAATTATTATATAATTTTAAACCATATAAAATATAAAAATATATCTACCAAATTTTTTATAGGGATTATAATATAAGTAAAACTAATATCAAAAATAAATATTAAAACATATAAAAAAGTCAAACAATATTATATATTGTGGGAATTATGTGTAAAATATAAAGGTAAAAGGGATTAAAAATAGGCTCATTAATTGATTTGAAAATTTTACTTGAAAAAGTGCTCTTTTAAAAAGTTGCAAATTTGAGCTTATCAAAAAACTATATTTTAGCTTCCAAAAAAGTCATTTTTATGAGAAAAAAAAAGTGATTTTGGATATTACAGTCAAACACTCAATTTTTTCAAAAACAACTTTTGCGGTGAAAAAAAGTGCTTATTCACTTTCCAAAAGCTGAACCAAACAAGCACTAAGTCTAAAACGATATCAATTAGTTGGTATATATTTTATTTTCACATATTCTAAATGGTTGTCGTCTTGATCATCATAAACACCTAATTGAAATTTAGTTGAGATGTGGAATTTACAAAGGTCTAATACTTAGTAAGGAAACTCTTTCCAATCGACCCACATGTATTGTATCATGATGATTCGACAAAATTATAAAATGAATATGTAAACGTATTCAAAAGGTACTAAAAAATATAATAAATATTACATAATAAATGAAAAATATAATAAAGAGCAACACAAAAGAGTAAGGCTCTACAGAATAACATACGTACAAAATATGTCAATAATAAACAATAAATGGTAAAATAATAGTACATACAAGAAAAGACTTAGGCAAAAGTAAGTCTAACCAGACCTATCACTACCTTAATTATGCTGAGTAGGAAACTAACTAGGCTAAATTAATTAGGAGGTAAGTACTACGCAGTACATGCAAAGGCCAGGAATACAACCTACAGGACCTCGAATGCCTTCTTTACGAGAGATCATTTACCTGTATCTTAGTACGCCAAATTTTTCTATTATGAGTCAAGTCTTGGGTAAGATCCAACTTAGCCATGTCACTCGTAATCACTTCCCCCATTTCTTTTTAGGTCTTTCTTTTTTCTTCTTACAGTCTTGAAGTGTTATTTTTTTGCATCTTTTCATTGAAGTATTAGGGTGTTTTCATTTAATATATTCAAACCACCTAAGCCTTGTCTCTCTCAATGTACCAGTAATACTAACCACCTTTAATTTGTCTCTAACCATTATTCCTGACCATATCTCTTCTAATAATGTTACACATCCACCGAAGTATCTACATCTCTATTACCAAAAGCTAATTATTGTGTATTTTCTTGATGGGCTAACAATCTGCCCCATATAACATAGTTGACTTAATCACTAAGCGATAAAATTTGCTCTTGACCTTAAGTGGTATCTTCTTGTCACATAAAACTCCTAATAACATATTCTAAGTATGTTAATAAATATTCATTCAATATTAAAGAAATCCATAAAATTAGACAAAAAAAATCTTTTACAAAAACCGCTCGAAGGAGAAAATTACCTAATAACTCTTCAAATGAATTTCCAATTATAGATTTTATTCACATCAAACTTATTCCTAAAAATAATAAGAGAAGGGTTGCATGGATTAATAAAGCCTTTGAAATTATTTCTAAAAACGCTTGAAGCTAAAATACCTTGACTTTAGCTCTAAATGTGAACTTACTTATGTTTCTTCACGCATAATTATTTTTCTCATTTTTAGATACTTTTAGCACCACACCTCTTCTTATTAGTGTCTCTTTCTCTTCATGTAATTCATCTATTAGCATTTTATAGGTAAGAAGCCCTTCCAATACTAAGATTGTCAAATCTTTGGCTTCTTATATGTTTGTCACCTTTGCCTCTTAAACCTTGGTTAAATACCGAATGAATCTTTTCACCAATTTAAGATTAGTATAATTATTACCAAGACCTTTAAAAGCATTAATGATATAAATGAAGTGAGCATACATGTTAGAAATTTATTCATTATGGTCCATATGGAACAATTCATATTAATGTGCGAACATGCTAACTTTTCTTTATTTTACTTAAGTAATGACTTTATGCACAATTCCAAATGTATTTCATATCTCTCAAACAATTTTATATATACTAAGGACAAACGGGATGGACGACCACAAAGTCCATCCCGTTCGTCCATTTAATCTGACGGTTGGATTCTTCCCATGCCTCTGAATTAAATCCCATTTGTCCACTCTCGAAGGTTCTACCTTTACGCACTCACAAAACCCTTTCTCTCTCTTTTGGCTTCCTCTCCTTCTCCACCATCGGCTTCTTCAATCGCCTCACCTTCCCCAGCATCTGCCCCAACACCTCCTTCACCATCATCATCACCTGTAGAGTTATTACTTACCAAAACTAGGCTACCAACAAGATCTTCAACGTCAGAGATGTACTTGGTAAGTTTAATCAACGACCATAAACAATATTAGGTTTTGCTCGAGCTAACTACTGATCATTTCTTTCTGATTCACAGTTTTTGACTATGCCAATACAGCTTATTATGTGGCAAAGGTGACCAAGCAAGCTTTCTGATCTGCCAACAAGATCTTCAAGGTCAGAGATGTACTTGGTAAGTGTTAATCAATGACCATAAACAATATTAGGTTTCGCTGGAGCTAACTACTGATCATTTCTTCCTGATTCACAGTTTTCGACTATGCTGATGTAGCTCATTATGTGGAAGCTTTCCGATCATGCAAGGCCATCTCTCATATCTCTCTCAGCACCACACCGTCGACTAGAATAACTCTCACAACTCCAACTGCACATTTCTTCATTTGTGCAATCCCTCAACACTGCACAAGAGCCTCTCCCTTTTCTTCCATACCTTTCACGATCTTCGGTTTCCGGGTTGCTTTTAGATCCTACCCTCTAGAAAGAAGGATTTTTTTTTTCTTTTTTTTGTTTGAGTTTTTGTTGGTTAGTGAGGAAGTGGAAGTGTGAGTGAAATGCGCATGCAAGTTTGGTTTTTAGTTTAAGCATACACTTGGAGTAAATGCTTTGATTTTCACTCGTTTCTTTATTCGTTTGGCTGCTGAGAAAACATAGTTGAGAAAATTTTGAAAAAAAGTTTTGATTTAGCGGTTTTCTTGTTTGTTGTTAGAAGAAATTTCATTTCTCAAGCAACTTATTATTCTCTTTTTCATATTTCAATATAAGACATGTCTTAGCTTGAAAGCTTTTGGAAACTCCTCTCCGTCCCACCTCTGCAACATAGGATTGTTTGCCACAAAGTTTCTTTATTCGTTTGGTTGCTGAGAAAACGGATTGACAAAATTTTGAAATATAGCTTTGATTTTGGGGTTTTCTTGTTTGTTATTCGAAGAAATTTCATTTTTCAAGGAGCTTATTATTCTCTTTTTTATATTTCAATATAAAACATGTCTTCGCTTCAAAGCTTTCGGACACTCCTCTCCGTCCCACCTCTGCAATATAGGATTGTTTGCCATAATCTTCACCAGTTTTGTAGTTACATTGTTGTACTAGACTTTGATGACAATTATTAATATGATTCATTCTTGTTTTTTATTTTATATTCCTACAAACATAAATAAAAAGCTGCTTCCATACATTTTGACCTGGCGAACTATTGATTTAATTAAAACCCACTGTATCTCAAAGGTAGGAAATTCTGGTGTCTCGACCTTGAACGAACAACAAAAACTATTATCCCAAAATCTACACGCATAAAAAAAGATAATCTTCCAGCAAATACGTCGTCGATTTAGAGATTCAGTGTTATAAATGAGGTATCAATAACTTAATAGCTGATATGATTAACTTTCCTTACACAAATATTAAGAGTAATTGAGTAAGAAGTCAATGAAATCTTGCAAAAATAAAACTTAATTTTCTTCGTATTCACTGAGAACCGTGTCAACCCAAAATCTACACTCCCATTAAATACATGGATATGGAGCTCCAATTTTAAGGCCTAAAAAATTTCACACCGTAGACTACAATGGAATTGCAACCTAGGTGTACCTCCCTCCCTCATGAAACTAATAGGAGTAGGGGTTGGAAAGGATTATATTTCGCAATGTCTTTATACCAAGAATTGACCCTACTTACTAAGTTAATAAATACATTGAAAAAGAACCGACAAGTAAAACTTTGCTTATAGGTTTTTATTAAACATGACACCTTGATAGACATAAAGAAAAATAGTCCGCATCGGGATAAGAGACAGAGATTGCGTAACAAAAGGAAGAGTAAAAAGGAAAATGGGTAATGATAACTTTAAAATCATTAGCTAATTTGAATTTTTTTAATAGAGATTTGACGAAAAGTGTGAGTTGCTATCGTTATAGAGTTGAAATATTATAAATGACTTAGTATATTAAGGATTTGTTCATTTAATCTGACGGTTGGATTACGTTGCATTCCGTGTCCATTCGTTCACTTTTTCCCCTCCGTTTGTTATTAGTATTCCACTGTGTTCTGTGACTGATCCACGAAGTACAACTGCGTTTGTTAATTTAAATATCCTTATACTTAACTAAGATATAAACAGGAAAATTAAGAAAAGAGAGGAGGAGAAAAGTTACCGTGAAAAGAAACAAATATGTTTAGTTTGTAAATGTTCTCGGGAGCACAAGTAAAAATTAAGCCACGTTAACTATTAAGAGAGC
>JANSVB020000450.1:763597-796652 GCA_025504935.2 Erythroxylum haughtii
ACTTGACGGCCTCTCTATCCTTCCAGCTTAGATCCTTTGATTTCCTCAAAAGCCACTACTTTTTGACTAGAACAAGCATTCTCACTAATCATTACAACGAAACACTTGCTCTTGTTTTCACGTTTTTCACTTTCTTTGAATTTCATGTATAGCTATTGTTTTTAACAGTGTCTAACACCTAAAAAAAATACTGTTGAATAGGTGGGTTTCGCTTTTCAAAGGATAATAAGCACTTTTTTAAAAAAAAAATTATAAAATTTATAAAAAAATAAACATTTCGTTGTAAAATAAAAAAATTTGAAGATATAACTTTTTCAGTTAAAATATAACTTTTTAAGAAGTTTAAATTTAAAGCTTATTAAAAAAATATTTTTTAGGTAGAATTTTTAGATCAATTAATGAGCTTATTTTTTGTCCCTTTTTTCTTACATTTTATACATAATTTATATAATACTCACAAACTTAACTTCTCGTTTATTATGTATATTTATTTTGATATTTATATAATATTATTTGATTTTTTATATATTTTAATATTTATTTTCGATATTAGTTTACTTATAATCTATATAAAAGATTTGATTAGATATATTTTTATTTATTTATTATATTGCTTAAAATTATATAATAATTCATATGTTGTACTTTGCATATTGTTTAATATACTTTAAATATTATTTATATACATAAATAATTTTTATTACAAAATAAAATATAGTTAAAATTAATAAAAATACTTTTTATTTTTATAGTGCCAAATAGTTTATTATATTAACCTCATTTACAAAATTATTTTTTAATTGACGATTAAACAATGAACTGACTTCTTTAAAAAAAAATTCTAAAAAAACTCTACAGACACTAACTGTTTTTCATTAATTTGGGCAAAGAAGATATTTTCTTCCCTGAGAACATTTTAAAGCTGGAGTAGCATCCCCACCATGTGACTACACTTTGTCTCTTACCGAACTCTCGAAACTTTTGTAAGCAATCCAGTTGGGATGTATGAACCCACACTGATAAGCCAAGTGATGAGAATTTCCAGTTCTGTGGACCTACTTTGTCACTTTTACCGAGTCATTGTTCCAGGAACTGACGATGGGTAATGCTTGATATGTACAGCTGCAGTACTGATGGATGTGAAATCTCCAAAATTTTATGGGATAGATTTGGAAGCAAGTAACCTGATGATTTGCATCCACACCTACAGCTACGTAGCCTTGCAGATTTTCTCATGTAATTCAGAGATGATTTGCAGGGATAAAAGAAAAAAGAAAAGTAACAATTGGTTCATGATTTTCCATGCTATTCTGATGCATTTTGATTTTTTATTGAATTTGTTAATGATATTTGAGATCCTAGACTGAAGATTTTTAATCTTGTTTAAACGTGCTGTAAGGATTTGATTATCAAGTGTTTGATATTTCATGTTACATTTAATAACAAGAGGCTCTTTTCACAAAAAATATCTCTTATTATATAGTTTATAATTCATGAAATTCAGACAACCAAGTAAATAAATAAAAGATTGTCTCAATGCACAAGACTCCCAGCTTAAAAAGAGTAGGAAAAGAGATATCAATTATACACAATTTTTTTTTTATATTTTAAAAAATTAATCACAAAGTAATAATATTATCGGTTGATATGAGGCTCGCCTTTTTAACATATAAATAAATATTTATAATAAATTAAGAAGGAAAATCGGAATGGAAGAACAAAGATGTACATAAAAGTGATTGGCTTCTTTTTAATTAGTGCTATTTAAAAAACTAAACATACTCGTAAAGGTCAGAAAAAATGGCTGCAGGCAATAATATGTCTGGTTAGTAGATGAATCGGTTGATGAGTAGCTTCCCTAGAATAAAACCGATGGTGGGATCCAGCCACGTGCTTATGGATTAATCATCTATTTCGGAATATTGATTTTGTCGCCCGCAAGGCTTCATCATAATTAACATGTCTCATTTGCTCTTAATTAATCTCCATTTGTCTCTCTCAAGGTAGTGAACACCAACGAGAACAATGCCGAAGCAATTATAATCAGCCTTTGGTTAGGCATCGGCCTTTGGTTAGGCTCGCAGTAGTAGAATTTTTATTCGGCAGATTTTTTTTTTTTAAAAGTCAATTGACTGTTTAGTTATTATTTAAAAATGAGTTTTTTTTTAAAGAGCTTCATATAATAGACTATTTGGTAATATAAAAAAATATTTTTAATTTTAAATATATTTTATTTTATAATAAAAATTAGTTATGTATATAAATATTATTTAAAGTATATTAAACAATATGCAAAGTATAATATATTAATTATTATATAATTTTAAACCATATAAAGCATAAATGAAACTATATCTAAGCAAATATTTATATGAACATAAGTAAAACTAATATAAAAATAAATATTAAAATATATAAAAATAAAATAATATTATATAAATTTCAAAATAAACTTGAAAATGAATTTATGGGTATTGTGAGAATTATGTATAAAACATAAAGACAAAATAGACTAAAAATAGGCTCATTAATTAATCTAAAAAATTTACCTTAAATAGTACTTTTTTCGATAAGTTTTAAATTTGAGTTTTTTAAAAAATTATATTTTTACTGCCAAAAAATTATATTTATTAAAGAAGTGTTTTTTTATTTTACAATCAAATAACCTTTTAAAGTATAGAATTTTTTTTATTAATCTCCCAAAAACTCATCCAACTCAGTCTCCCTTTATACTGAAACTTATAACAAAATTTTATAGTGATGCTTCAATTGGTAGAACCAAGACTCTTAACAACCTTTCAAATTAAGAGACTATTAAGTACGGAGTAAATAGAGTTTTTACTATTCTTTTAAAAATTTAAAGGATATAAATAATTAAAAAAATGTTAAAATTTATAAACATCAGTTGAATGAATTCGTGAATTCAATTAAAATTTAAGAAAAATAAGTAATTGAGAGAAAATATATTTTAAAATTTGTAGATGTTAATTAGATTAAACTTATTATTTAATTTTGAGTTGTTAATTGAACAAAATCTAAACATATAAATTATAAAAATTTTATATATAACCGATATTTAATTTAATACGTATTTTAAAAGTAGTAGATATGAATTTCAACCATTAGCTAATAGTAATAATACTCTTAACGTATCGGGATGATATAATTTAATATAAAAAGTTATCATTCTAGTTAGTAAAAGACTTCGTGCATATAACAGTCATCATCGTAGGGTATAAGGGTCCGATAAAACGCAACCTTACTTTTATTTAATAAAGAGACTGTTTTCAAGTGGACCAATATATAAATATATATATAACAGTATTATAAGTAAATTATACACAGAAATTACTGAAGGTTCAAAAAAAAAAAGAGGTAAGAAATGATCATAGGGCGTGGAATCTCACGTCCAAATCATGGAGGAGACACTCATGTGGGCATTTAGCATGCTCGTTCAATCTCATGCTGGATTTTTTTATCTGTTTATCATTGGGTTTAGATACTTGTCTTTGAGTGATATAATCACCTAAGATCCACCCACCAAAAAGACATTACTTTTTCTAAGGTTGGTGACCAAGCACTACTGTTGGCCAATGAACCCTCTTTTATACCCTATTTTTACCAGTCCAGGACTATCCAAATCTACCAAATAGTATGATCATTTCAACTAAAACTAAAGTTGAGTTTCAAGACAAGACTAGAACCAGAAAAAAAAAAAATTTCTATCTCCCTTGTTCAAGATTGGCATGTGTCCCTTCCTACCCTTTTGCTCCTTCTCCATTCCTTCACATGCAACACCCATGCTGCCCCAGTAGAGCCATGCTCTCTATCTGCATGTGCATGCTGTGATTGCACATGGTTTTAGCTACCACTTCTTGTGAAGTAGGATCAATAGACGCGAATATATGTGGTACCATCTCAATTCACGTTAAGAAAAATTGCACACATGTACGCGAAAGTGAGGTGACTAGAGCCTATATAATTCATGAATTCTTAATATCATCTGTCCTCCTCGCGTTTGTTTGATTTGGTAGGATTGAGCTTCAAAAGCTCCAAACACCAAACTGAAATTAAATGGACTAGTACGAGCAAAATCAAATTCGAGCAGACTCTTTATCCGCTAATTGCACCTATTTTATGTACTCTCATATAAAATTAGTGATCCAACCCATGTCCGTTATCGTTTTCTTAATCGTACACGTTATTATGGTTGCTCCCAGTCAACACTTTAGGGTTAGGCGATTGGTAAATGGTAATGGCAGGCACATCATTAGTTTTGGCATTGAAACCAAATTGCTTAGTGCTGTCGATCTTATTATAATTATTATAAAGGGAGAAAAGAAAAGATTGCACTGCATTTTTTTTCATAGAATATGCTGGTTTCGTTTCGTTACAAGATACTTACCATACCACCCGGAATGAATAATGGTGTGTCGGAATCACTTGGTCATCTCTTAAAGAAACATAATCTCAACTGATAAGTTATCGTCGTATTCAACTTTTAATGACGCAGAGCAGGCATTGCCAAATTGAAGCACCTATGTAGTTGAACTTCCACCATCTATCTCAAAAATCTAGTCTGAACATAAGAAAGCTGAAGTACTTGAATCAAATGAGGTTGGCCTTTCACATTTTAAGGCACTAACTAATGGGAGAGCCTCGCATCGCATGCTTCTCTCTTCCCACTGATGGATGCGCGTTTCGTTGGTAATTTCTCTCTGAAACGTCCTGGCGGTTGTTGCTACAGTTCTGTTGACAAAAGGGATTGCTTTCTCAGACCAGTTTCTGGGTTTTGAAGGAGGCTAAATTTTTGTCCCTTAATTCTATAATTTGGTAGATTATGGATTTGGGTTTTTGTCTTTATGGCTATCTGGAACGAGTGAATGAGCTTTTGTTGCCATGCTTGGGTCTTAGTTTGGTTATGTTGTTATTTTGACAGATTTCTCGCCTCTGTTCAGTCGAGACCCTCTCTGTTTACCGAGAAAGTTATATACCTGTTTTTACTGTTAAGGTTATCACATGAGATAGCTCATAAGTTTACATTATTGAACTTCTTCTGGCTATTTTTGATCATATCATTCATGATGTTGGTTCTGTAATACAGATTAATACACATGTAAAAGCTCAACCTTTAGGGGGAGAATGGATGCCAATGCTAATGGTGATCAAAAAGTTGACATTGGGAAATCCACTGGGGTAGAAAATAATAGTCAAATTCCTCTAGAAATTTCAACATCAAGGACACTACTGAGCAGTGGAGTTCCTTATCAAAAATTCTGGAAAAGTTTAACTGCCCTTCCCAACATAATGAAATTCATAAAACTTGATTCTGCCTCTACCAGATTGGAGGAGTTGGCTCAGGGGAGAGATGAGATTTCACCTTCAGTGGTATCTTCGGACCATGGCTTTCGAGATCGCATCAGTGACGTTCTTTGTCTAAAGATGGATTGGACTTTGCTCGTAAAAATGAGCAAAGAATGGCTAAGAAACCCAATGAATATGGCCCTCTTTTTGTGGATCATGTGTGTTGCTGTCTCAGGTGGAATTTTGTTTCTTGTCATCACGGGAATGTTAAACAAGGTACTACCAAACAAGTCCCAGAGAAATGCTTGGCTCGAAGCCAATAACCAAATTCTCAATGCCCTGTTTACTCTTATGTGTCTGTATCAGCACCCAAAACGTTTTTATCACCTTGTACTTATTTGTAGATGGCAGGCAGGAGAGATATCTAAACTCAGAATGATTTATTGCAAGAACGGAACGTATAAAACCCACGAATGGGCCCACATGATGGTTGTTGTTGTTCTCCTGCACATCAATTGTTTTGCTCAATATGCACTTTGTGGTCTAAACCTTGGATACAAGAGATCACAACGACCTGTAGTAGGAGTTGGAATATGTATGTCGATTGCGATTGCTGCTGCTGCTGTGGCCGGAGTATACAGCATTGTTAGTCCACTTGGTAAGGATCATGATTCTGAAGTAGATGAGGAAGCTCCCACCCAGACCATCGCTGGTGAGATCAAGAGGCCAGAACAGTTAAGGGTACTATCACTAGAAAAGAAATATTCTTTTGCAACCAGAAATGATCAAAACATTGTTGAAGCTAGACCACAGTGGAGTGGAGGAATATTAGATTTTTGTGATGACATTTCACTTGCATACCTATCACTTTTCTGCAGTTTTTGTGTTTTTGGGTGGAATATGGAGAGGCTTGGATTTGGGAACATGTATGTTCATACTGCAACATTTCTCCTTTTTTGTATGGCTCCATTCTGGATTTTCAACTTGGCCGCCGTTAATATTGACAATGAAATAGCGAGGGAAGCTTTTGGACTTACTGGAATTATTCTTTGCGTATTTGGTTTACTTTATGGAGGCTTCTGGAGGATTCAAATGAGAAAGAGATTTAATCTCCCAGCTTACAATTTTTGTTTTGGTCAACCATCAGCTTCAGATTGTACACTTTGGTTATGTTGTTTTTGGTGCTCCTTTGCTCAAGAAGTCAGAACTGGTAATTCCTATTACATTATTGAAGAAAAATTTTGTAGGAAACAAATGGACCACAGGTGTAAAGTCTTAAGTGAATCGAATTCTCCACTTGGCAGCAACTTTAGCCCCTCCAATATTGAGGTGGCCTGCTCTCTGAGTCCTACCACTGATTCAATGGGGCCTGCTAACCCAGGTTGGCAGCCTTATGATGTGAAAAACAATTCTTTTACAGGATGTAATGGTGAAATCATGATAGCACCTACTCCTTCATTGATTGAAAAAGAAACCATTTAGCTGGAAAACAGTGCATATATTTGTATTTGTTTTTCATTACAAAATACATGTTTTCTAGTTTTTAAGCTCATATTCATGTAAAGGCCTCTTAAATATGTCCTGCAAATCTTGTTGATTGAGAATTGAAGTTCTATGACCTGAATTGATTTTATCTGATGGCAATATTCTTTGTTTATGATACACATCCCTCCAGAGCCATCCCTTAGCTAATGTTGCACCTTTCTTGTAATCGACTTTTTTTATTCTTCAAAATTTGGTCATTCTTTTGAAACTTGTCTGACCCACTGTGCTATATGGTCATCAAGATTTTGCATAAAGTGTGGAGAGAAAAGCCTGAACAGTTACTGAGGTAGCTTCAGTGACATAAACATCAGGTAATTAGCTTGGCTACCACAAAGAGATAAGCATAATGACGTAGTACTTAATTGCAGACTATCTGTGTGTGTGTTAAAGTTACCTTTATTATACGTGCGCAAGTGAAGGCGTTAAGCAGATAAGAGTTTTGATACACATTTGGAAATTCTCATTCATCTAATATTTCTTACTACATTAGATTCTTAACGCTCAATTATCTCACAGGAAAGTATATTGTATGGTCCTCTATGATGAATTCGGATCATGTTATCATTTTGGCATGCTGGAGCCCGTTTTAGTCTAGGCAAGTTTTCAGTTTACTCAGCTATGTTTCCTTTCCTTTTCTTTGAGAATAATTCTAGTTTCTGGATAAATTTTGAATTGAGGAGCTAGTTCATTTATTATGGCATTGCACTTACAATGTCAAAAAATACAATTGCGAAGATCTTTAAGGTTGCATAATGCTACAATAAAGAAGTAAAATTTGCAGTGTTTCTTCCACTACCGTGAAGATTATTAACAGGACAGATCTCATGCTACATGTTGTTTGATTATGAGTGCACCTCTATTCAAACACGCACACAGAACTCGTGTACAAGAGATGGATGATTATTTCTTAATAATGGGGTAGTTATGCCGTCACATTATAGGAGGGGCCACGTTTATTTGGTGTTTGTATGCACTTTTTCTGTTTATTTAGGTCATGATAGGTAAGTTTCTTGAGATCGGATGGACCGTTCTTTAACATAGGTCGCAATCAAGACCATCATTTCCCCAGCTCTCTGCTGTTTCTTTCATATAATTAATGGAGTTAGTAGCAGTAGCAAATGTGAGTTTGCAACACCTTTCAGTTAATGTCCCTATTTTTTTTCTTGGGGGATCAAAATGTAATTTATTGGTTACATTAGATGCCAGATAAGTAGAGATTGTTGATGCTTTTATTTTAACATGGTTTGATGCAATATAAAAAGCAGTTGCTTTAGCCAAATCCATTATGAAAGAGCCAAAGAGGGTGCCGGTTTTCTTGTATGTAGTGGGGCTATGGCTTCTACGTTCTCTCTTCCCTTCACTATCAAGATTAAACTGATTTAGCACAAAAGGTAGGATGATATAGAAAAGAGAAGAGAAGAAAAAAGAGTTAGATTTGGATTTTATTGTCTTCACCAAGAAGAGAGAAATTTTTTAAGGATGTGAGGAAGAGATCATGTAAACTTTTGAGGACCACCGAAAGAACAAAGCTCCAAGTCGAAGTATGCCACTTGATTAAGGAAATGATGACAACAATAAACATGCTTGTCAAATAACTAGATCCAGGAAAGGTTACAGGCTTGTAAGTGGCATTTAAATAATTAAATGAGCAAAATTGTAAATTTAGTTTTAATATTTATTTCCTCTTTTTAATGCTTTTCATTTACACCAATGAAAAATTATATTAACATTGTTAAAAATTCCATAGAATTTAAATTTTTATTATTATTGCATTATGTCTTAAGTTTGTTTTTAAGTTTAAACTTGTTTAATAGTATGTGAAGTATGATGATGATTTTTAGAGTGAAAAATAAATGATATATCCTCACTATAAAATATTTTAAACTTTATTTTTACATTTTAGGGGTAAATTATATTTAAAATTTAAAATTTTATTTACTTTTGTAATAATATACAAAACTACTAAAAGGAGTAACAAAATCTTCCAAATTTAATTTGTTGCAAAATTAGCCTATCATTAACTCTTTAATTAATGAAGTTGAAGTGACACGCAGTAAGACCTATTACCAAATAAGCCTTTACGTGGCCAAAAATTTACAAATAAGCAAATTTATTAAAATAATTAAAAAAATAAAATGTATTCATGTAAAGACATTGAGAAGCTCTTGAGGAACTTCTTATCGACAAGGGATATGAGTTTCAGGCCATTTGTTAAGGTCAAATGGAAGGACATCAGTTTGCCTAAAGATAAAAGGGCTTGGGAATAAGATCTATACAATATGTAAAAAAAACTTTTAATGGAAAAAAGCTTGGAAGAATCATCATTAATAAAGAATTCTTATGGGTAAAATGGGTGAATGAATATTATCTAAGAAACACAAGCATATATATAGTAAAACCTAAAAAGGACACTTCTTGAAATATGTTGTAAATCTTGAAACTTAGAAGGAGTTTATAGCCTTTAATTTAGTATAAGATAGGAAACAAGGGTAGCATATGGTTATGGACTAATAATTAGAGCCTATTTGACCCTCTTAATCAATTGGTAAACTACTCAAATATCAAGTTACTATATCCTTCTAATGGTAGAGTTATGGTGCTAATTTATAGATAGAGATAGATTTGCAATAATAGATGTAATGAATTCTTTCAAAGTTTACCCCCGAACCCTTAAGAGGTCTTTTTAACAAGTCTTGTATAAATGCCCTTAAAGAATCAATTCCTAAAGTCCTTTGACACTCCATAGTTTGGAATAAGCTTTTAACTCTAAAAGTTTCATTTGTATTGTGGTTTGCAATTAAAGAGAGATTATATATTGTGGTTTGCAATTAAGGAGAAATTATCTACTATAGACAGGATCAAGTATGGTTCCAGTCCCTCCCCCTTACATAAACTCCACATGGTTTCAACTAAATCTATTAGTCATTTATTCTTTGAATAGTCCTACTCTAAATAGTTATAGAATGACACTCTAACTAGATGTAATTTAATATGTCAAGCTTTTGAATGGAGAATGATTATTTAATAGATATTTGACTTATGTTATTTAATTAAGGATGACCTAAAATTATGTCATCTAGATTTTAGTTGCAATGTCTAGAGCTTGTAGAAGGCAAGGAACCTACAAATATTTAAAGGACAATCCTGCCTTCCTAAATTAATGTGCTTAAAGAATGTCAACTAGATAAGGTAGATTATTCCAGCTAGAGAAGTAGGGTTTACTCTTTTTCTTAAGGATTCAAGTTGCATTAGAATGTTTAGTGTCTGTCTAATTCTAAATGTTAGATTTATATAATTAGAAAGGAGATATATTTAGATAATCTTATAAATTTAAATGGTTCATTGTAGCCTATAGACTTAGGTTGTTCTTCTAATCCTCTCTTTAATGTTTATATTGATGCTAAGTCTGTAAAGACCTAAGGCTTTGCCTTACAATGACTTTTATAATTTTCCAAAAGGAATCCTAAATTTTTAACCAAACTATCTCCTCTTCCTTGTTGAGTGAGTTAGGGTATTACCTTATTCTAACAAATACATCTATATAGGATCTACATTCAAGGAGTTTGTGGAATATTATGATATGTTTATGTAAGATAGTTTGAAAAAAAAGATAAAGCAAATGTTGAAACTCAAAACAAGCAATTTTTTGTAAGATCATCGTTCATCTATTAAGAAACATCTGTTAATAATTTATACAAATGTAGTTTTAAAAAATGTTGAAGTTGAAGTATTAGAAGTTGTTTTATATCACATATAAAAGGAAAGTGAAGATAAGGAGGCTCTTACAATTTAGGTGGAGGATTTTAAGGAGCGTTAATATTTTTTTAATATCTTGGAATATAGAAGCTTTGAATGTGATTTATACATGCTGATCATTTAAATACAAAGAAAGAAGAGGAGATGGCTTTAGTTAGATTATAGGAAGAAGAGGAGAAGATTTTGAGTAAAAATTCAGGTTTTAAATTATTTTAAATAAATTTTGTGATGTATAAATGTTTGTTCTACTTGTTAATTGATCCTATTGACATAGGAACTACAGGGTTAAAGGAAAATTGAATTTTTAATAAATTAAAAGTTTGAGTATTTTATTGTAACTTTTGACAGTTTTGTCTTGTATTAATAAATTAGACAAAGTTTAAGATTTTAAATATAATTTATCCTATTTTTAATGTGTTATTTATAGTGAAAAATATTGACACAGACATAACTAAGAATATATATTTTGGATTGCCCTCAAGTTTGTAGGCATATACAATAACTACTTAAAGTATTCAAGGTGTTCTTAACAAAGACACTTTGATGCTCAATTTAGTGAGAGTTGAGGATACTGAATATGTAAAGAAATAGCTAACAGAGTTTAATAATAATATGAGAATTGCTTGGGGTGGCTCCTTTTTATAAGCAATTGTTCAAAAAGTATAACTAGACTCTAAATATCATAGTAGAGTTTGAATCTTACTTCTAATAGAAAGTTTAGTTGGTATTTGATTAGTTGTCTATTTCCTAATATAACTAAATCATCTCTTGATTAAGCTTTCTCTTTTTTGACAAGAAACTCTCTTATGTAGGGTTGAAGTTCACAAATGCTAAAGAAGGGTGATGAGTAGTGCTAAATAAATTAGATGAAATCCGTACACTCATTAATGGTCCATTATTAGCCTTAGAGTTTCTTCTTAAATCCCAAATCAAAAACGAAATTTTTAGTGCCTTAGAGTTGTATGGAATTTCTCTTAATTAGGATAACCTTCAGTAAGGGTGAGGATCATCTCTTAATTACTTAGCCATTTCATCATAAGTTTGCAATAGTAAAGCCAAGTTACTCCAAAATCATTTCTTAAATGCTAATTAACAAATTAATACAAGCTTGTTAGAGTAAGTATCATAGAAACATCATCTTTCATACATTCATCTTATATTTACATAGTTTGATAAGAATCTTCCTTTGAAGGATTCTCTATGAATATTCATATAAAACATAACTATCTCTCATAATGCAGAGACGTTTCCACTACTTTAAAGAGATAAATTATCACTTAATCTTAATCGGTTATCTAGGTCAATCTCAATTATTCTTCCATGTATATTATAAGGTTTACAATGTAGAAGATGACTCACTTTTATTATACTCTAAAAGTTGTTGAGAGAGAACTGCCCATGCCTTTTGTATACATACTAGTATTCTTGATAGAGAAACCACTTATGCATTCATTGTCTCTTTCTTTTAAAAGAAAAATCAACCTTCGAGCATCCATTTTATTCACAACTTAAGATTACATAAGACATAGTGATGACTAAACAAGTCAGAATATTTCTTATGAAACACATATGTCTCTTATAATGCGTAAAAGCTTTTACTATTCATAGGAAGACAAATCATCAACTAATCTTACCAATAACACTAATGAGATTTGATATCAGTAAGACATGATCATAGACTGTTCTAATGCAATAAGTTAATTACAGAATACAAATATGAAAATACACTGAAAAAAATATAAATTGCCACATTATAACAAAGCAGGAATTAGTAATGATAAGATCCCAGCGTGTGATAGCCATTGACAAACTAGACAAGATCAAAGTTCTTAAAGAACTTTAAGCAATAATACCTTAAAAGATGGAAGAAAACCCCTTCAAAAATTTTGATTGATCAATAATAATGTAAGTTGTCAATTACAAACATAAGAAAGCATTTTATAAATATAAAACCTTTAAAACTATAATTCTAAAAGAAAATGATAACTTGAAATAACAAGATCCTAAATACTTAAAATATGAGTCCAATGCTTGTCTTGACCAATGATGATATTAGGTTTGTTCTTAAACATTCAATGTGAAAAATAAAGACTAGTAAGACACTAGTTTTATATTGAACGTTAACATTAGTTTGTTTCTATTTCTCCAATTTACAAAATCTGGTGACAGACTGGTAATGTTTTGCTTGTGTCCAATGTAGATTATTTTATGTAACTAGAATCTTCATATTCTTTTTGAAACTTGACTTAAACCTCTGACAAGTGGGCTAACCCCCTCTTTATACGTCCCTTATATAGAAACCCAAGTAGCTCAAATCAATACTGAATTTCCATCATTTCTTCTCTTTTTAAAATGAATTTTCCTTAAATTAGCACCTTTATATACATAATCTGATATCACTTAATGCTTAATTAAGTAGGCATCTCTTATTTTTACTTTCTTTCTCAAGTGTCCACTCTCATTTCTTTCCCCTTGAAATCTCCTACTTACTCTTATAAATCTATAGTTGATCTTTATAAACTTGCTTATGTGACAATAGAGTAATGGTAATCAATTTGTCATTTATGGAAAAGGAATACATGTTCTAACATAAAAACCATGGGCTAGAGAGAAGGGATCTCATCCCTCTGTTAGATCCTTAATTTCCTAGCCTATTTAAACTTGGTTGAAAGAATTTGGTTGCCTTTTCTAGTAACTTGTCTAAAGCTCATCTTCCTTGCACCTATTTTTTTGGGCCATTTTTTATTGTTATGGGTAAGTCCAATCTCAACTTGTCCACCGTTCCCCCTACCTCTACTGACCTTTTCCCCAAAACCTTGTCCCCTACCTTAAATTATGTCCATGATTTTCGTCCCATCCCTACCTTTAGTAATCCCACTAAAACCACATCTCCATCTTCAAACATGATTTTCCTCCCGTCCCTACCTTGAGTAATCCCACTAAAACCACATCTCCATCTTCAGACATGATTTTCCTCCCATACCTACCTTGAGTAATCCCACTAAAACCATATCTCCATCTTCAGATTCCTTTGTACCCTCAGCTAAAGAACATAACTTATCCTCCTCCTCCATTTTTAATCCTATTATAGGTGTGGTCAGTAAGAATTAGGTGATTAA
Organism: Erythroxylum haughtii; assembly: GCA_025504935.2. Classification (NCBI taxonomy): domain Eukaryota; kingdom Viridiplantae; phylum Streptophyta; class Magnoliopsida; order Malpighiales; family Erythroxylaceae; genus Erythroxylum; species Erythroxylum haughtii. The sequence goes on from JANSVB020000450.1 coordinate 777,322, forward strand.
GATTCCTTCATAGAAAATCACCTAGAGCAACATATAGGTGATTTGGAGTGTCTTGGATAGTTGAGGTATGTCATACCTTCTCATCCTAGAGCTTATGTAGCCCCTTCCATGCAGGTTTTACAACTTGGTGCAAAAAATTGGAACTCAACCCTTATTGATTACTTTTTGAAATTTTTTTTTTATCTTTATCCTCTATTCAGTAATAGGTACATGCAAATTGGAAAAGATTTGGTCTTGAAAATGTCCTGACTAGTGAAGATAATCTTTTCTTCTTTAAATTTGCATATGTAGATAATGTAAAAAAATTTTAGGAGCTTGGTCTTTGGCACATTTATGGATGACCTGTGTTGGTTATTAAATGGTATTTAGACCATCTTCTTTGACAGAACTAGGTTAAAAACCATACCAATATGGGAAATTATTCAAAGAATGCCTTTAGAATATTGGTCATTTAAGGGGCTTAGCTACAATGTAAACTTGTTGGGAAAACTAATTAGCCTCAATGAGAATATTGGCAACATAAAATGAATTGGTTATAAAAGGGTCTATGTAGAAGATCTCCTAGAGTTCATCAAGACTATGAGGTTTAATGAAAAGGGATAGTTGATTAAGCTATGCTAAAGTTTCCTATCTATGGAAGCCTAAGAAGAAGGACCAAATGATGGTCTAGAAAGTCAAGAATAAGGAACCATGGTCAAATAAGGAGAGGCAACCCACTACGAACAAAAATAAATAAAGGACTTTCTTTACTCAACCTATTGAAGTTGTCTCTACTCTTGAGATCTCTAGCATTGGTATTACTACAAGCCCTTTGCCTACTGAAATTGATATGAGACATTTGTCTAGCTGGGAAAACAAATCTCTAGTTGTTGAAAATATTATGAGCTCAAACCCTAATACTATCCCTAAGAATAAAGTTGAAATAGAGGAAAAACATTCCGTCATTCAACCTATCCCCTTAGAGATTGTAAAAGATCTTAGTCAAGTAGTAAAAGCATCATAATGTCACTTGAACATTTCACAACAAAAGTAGGACATGTAAGAAAGCCAGGGAAAAAAATTCCAATTTCTCCCCCTCTAGATGAACCTACTCATTTAGAATGTAAGGGGCTTAAATAACCTAAGAAAATAGGTGACCTTAAGGATTACCTTTCCATAAATAATTCACATTTTATGGGCTTAATTAAAAGAAAGATAAGCAAGGAACAGTTTTTAAAGAGACTTTGATTTTTGAACAAGGAGTGGATCTCAGTCAGTAATCATAAAGCTCATTGTAATGGAAAGATAATCATCTCATTAGATCCTTCAATTTTTGTTCTCAAAAGATGTGTATTCTTTTATCAATTCTTACATTGTAACCTTCCTTTAAATCAATATTAAGCCTAAATTCTCATCCCCATAATATATGCCTCCAACTAGGATTCTAAAGAAGAAAGTTATATGAGGACATAAAAAAGATTGGAAATTACCTTACTTTTTTATGGATCCTTACAAGTGACTTCAACTGCATTCTTTCTTTAATGTAAGCTCAAAGCTATATGAGAAATCCAAAACCAAAACTTGAAGAGCTTTGTCAACTCATAAGAGATCTGGAGATTGATAATATAAATTTCTCAAGGAGACTCTTCACTTAGAATAATAGGAAATGAGGTGATTGATTTCAAAAAAAAGATAGACAGGTGGATGGTGATCTTAACATAGACGTCAAACTTCCCTCTCAGTCATGCAAACTTCATGAACCAACTTACTTTGGCCCATTCCCCATCTATATTCTAGTTAAGCCTAAAGAAGGTAGGAGAAAGTCCCCCTTTTGGATTCATAATTCCTTATTGTAGTGTCCTAACTTTAAGGAAGCTCTTAATACGAGTCTTAGGTTTGAAGTTAAATGTTTTAATGCTTATAAATGCCATTATATAATCAAAGCTATAAAGATGAACTATTTAAGATTTAAATAAATTAGACTAACCTAATGGTATGAGGGAAAAGATAGGCTTTTGACAATTTTAACAAATGTTAAGAAAGGTTAACAAGGCATCATGATAATCCTACACTTAGACTACAGGATGGTTTAAAGTTTAAATATGCAACTGCCTTATAAACCTCTAATTTTAAACTATTGCAAAAGTCTAAAATCAATTGGCTAAAGACAGGAGATAGGAACTTTAAGTTCTTTTTAAAGATGATCTAGGCTAAGAGAAATCATAATAGCATTATGGCTTTTGAAGACTTTAAAGGAAATCTTATCATTAGTTACATAAAACTAAAAAAAGGCGTACCTATAAGCACTTTAAAAAACTATTATAAACAACCATTAAGGTCTCTCTCATGTTTAATGAGCACATAAATGCACGGTAGAATTCATTCCCTCTAGATTGCATAAATGAACTAATAAGGGACGTCACAATTATGGAGAGTAAAGATACTTTGTTTTACTTTTCCCCTAACAAAGCCCCAGGTATAGATGTCCTTAATGTTAGGTTCTTTCAAAGCATATAGGAAGACCCAAATGAGATGGTGATTAAATACACTAAGGAATTTTTCATGTCTAGTAAGATTCTTACTAAAATGAACAAGACTTTTCTATATCTAGTTCCAAATGTCCCTAATCCTATTATCATGATTGACTATAGACTTTATAACCTATTGCAATGTGATTTATAAGTTTATAGCCAAAATACTTGCTAACAGGTTAAAAAAATTCTTGCCTGTAATCATCAACCTTTAACAATGTGCTTGTACTTAGGGGACAAATATAGGTGATGATATTATGATTTCCCAACAATTATTTAAGGGTTATAGCTCTAAATTTGCAATCAAGAGCTATGATTTGGAAATCGATTTCACTAAGGCCTTTGACTCTTTGAGCTAAAGCTTTATACTCTCCTTTCTCCAAGGTTTAAGATTTATTTGGGTGTAAAGCTGTATAACACTAGTTTCCTACTCAATTTTAATAAGTGACGAATCAACAAGGATCCTAATAGTAGCTTGACGTATTAGGCAGGGTAATCTCTTATCACCTTACCTATTTATCATATGTATAGAGACCTCATATAGGCTTACTAATTTGAAAATTACTAAAGACAATTTTAAGTATCATTATAAGTATGATAAAGTGGGACTCTTTTAGCTCTCCTTTATAGATGACCTGGTACTATAGTGTGGTGCCTCTCCTACCTCAATAAAGCTACTTATTAACTCCCTAGAGAAATCTTAGGTCTAGCCTTTAATCTTGGTAAAAGTTCCTTCTTCCTTTCATCATATTCCAATCCTAATTTTAGTTCATAGCTTATGCTAAGGGGTTGAACCAATAATAAGTTCCCTTGAAGTACTTGAGAGTTCCCTTAACTACCAAAAAGCTTATTAAAGGGGATTATTCTCCCCTTATGAGTTCTATAAATAAGAAACTTGGTACTAGTGTAACAAATGTATATCTTACAGAGGAAGGCGACTCCTATTACTACTTAAATCAATTATGGACAATGGCGTGTTAAGATAAAAAATATTAAGGATTAATCATCATCTTTATTTTCACTATGAGCATAGTTAAGAAACTTTGGAAAGTCTGCTCTAATGGTGAAAACTTGTGGGCAAGGTAAATTGACCTCCATTTCTTGAAAGGAATAAGTATCTAAAACATACGAGCTAACCTTGGAATCTCATCGACATTTAGTTAGATTTTGAATATGACAGAGTTAGATAAAATACTCATCAAACAAAAGAATTGGTTATGGATGCAATACCTTCTTTTGGTATAATCACTGGTATAATTGGATCCCTTTATAAACTGAGTGAATTTCAATCCTTGAAGTCAATCATCCTCACTGGCGATAAAGTATCATTCTTCATCAAGAATAACTACCCTTTCACTCTACAAAAGGTATAGGTGAAATCTTAAATAGTAAGCCTTTTTATTCTTTTAACTCCTCTTTATAGACCAAAAAGGTTTCAATATTAAATAGATCCCCATCCTTCACAACTAAATCTTATAAAAAGCTCCTAATGGATACTCAGAACTTGAAAACTTGGCATAAACTCATATAAGACTCATCAGTTTTCCCTTCCCATTCCTTCATACTTTGGCTTACAACCTGTAGAAGCTTTAGAAATGAAGACTCCATCAGATTCTCCATTCCTAACCTGGCTTACGTCTTGTGTGATGAAATACCTAAGACTTTGGATCACATTCTTTTTAGCTGTAAGTACTCTGCTTACTTATGGAACAATATATTTAACTTTTCAAGTTATGGTGCTAAAGCATATGATTACATATATTATAGTGTGGGCTCCTATGTTTCCTTATAGGCCAAGGGTAAACTAAATCTGTTCAGATACACTTTTAATGCCTTGGTTTATCACATATAGCGAGAAAGGAATAGTCAAAATTTTAGCAAGGGGTCATTGGACACAGAAACCAACTTATAGAACTTAAAGAAAAAGATTAGAACCAAGGCAATAACTTATAAACTCCAATTTAATATGGCTCCTTTTATTTGTAATGGTTAGAACTTATAAACGATGTCCTTAATGGTCTGATATTCCATTACTAGCTAAAAACTTTTATATGTAATAGTAGGTAACCTTTTGGTAACTTCTGTAACTATTTACTTCAATTAATGAATATATTTAACTTTAAAAAAGGAATATGTGTTCTTATACCCCTAATATATGAATCTCTTATTAAATTGTAATGAATGCCTTAAATGAATGATAGTCTTGCTTATATAGGAACCACATCACATTACACCTTAATGGCATACTAGTATAGAAAGAGGTTTTTTTCTTTATTCATTTGCATAATCCTTTATCATATGCATTCTCAATGCCCTCCTAGTCATTAGTAACCTTCCCTTTTTGGATTTTACAATATGCTCATTATCACTAGCATCCTCTAATCTAAATATATCACCATTTGCTTCTTCTTTACTCGTAGATGCATTCTCTCTATCCTCCCTCATCAATGTCACACTCCCATTAGAATACTATGTAGATATATGTCCTCTTCCTAAGCACTTGAAGCATTTGATATCTTGATCTTTAGTTGTAAAAGGAGGAATCGATCTTAACTTTCACTACTTGACGTGCCCATTTTTATTTTAGTTACTCTATAATTTGACTTTAGAGCTTTATTTACTCTTTGTTACCCTGTGTTGCTCTATGAAAAAGAACTTGCACTATAAACATTAAAAAATTTAACACGCATCCTTTTAGGTTGCCTCTTCACTTCATGGCCATATCTTCCATATCTTCCAATTTTACATAATCATGTACCTCTATAATATTGATAATTTTGGAATTTAGTCACAAATAAATTAAGTCATTCTCTCTTCATGATATTTCTTGATATTTTCTCTATCCATGACAATCTCTTTCTCCTTATAGTACTCCTCCACACTCTTGGAACCTTGAGTCAATGTTTGTACCGTTTAGTAAAGATCCCTGTAGTCGGAACTTGGCAGAAAATATTTTCTTGTCATAATTTTCATCTCCTCCAACATTATGATATGTAGTTCTCTGTTCCTCCTTCCAGTGAGAATTTATTAATATCATAAATTCACGATATACTTATTAAACTTTAAAGTAGGTAGTTTTAACTTCTTCTCTTCCAAAATGTTATAACAATGAAAAACTAGCACCATATATTGCTCCTCCCACTTCAGGTAGGCATCTAGATCTATCTTCCCTATAAAAAATGATATTGCTATCTTAATGCTTCTTATATTATTTTTTATCCTTTTTTAATCTCTTTCGTATCTTACATTAATCATATTCCCTCTTTGTCTCTTTATTATTTATCCCCTTCCTCCTTTACCATCCCTTAAGTTTAACTCTCCTAAGTAGTTGGCAACACCTTTAACTCCATCATTTGACTCAAAATCATCCATCCTAGTGGTTAGACATTGATTGTATTGTAGTCTAGCTATAATAGCAGCTTCATATTTCTCCAATGTATCCCTAACTTCACCAAATTGTTAAAGGATTTGCTCATGAACGATTTCTAGTCCACTCCCACTCTTTGCTCCTCACTTCATTTACCTTTGGACAAGTTTTTTTACTTTAGGTTTAAGTTATGTTATACCTATATGAAAAGTCGGCAACAAAAGTTGTCTCTCATGTGCTTCTCTTCAAGTTTCATTTCACTCACCACTTACATGCTTCACTAAATTTTTTTTAAAATAGACAATCTAAATCAATAATGCTTGTTTAAACCTTCCCTCTCTTTAAATACTTCCAAAGAAATAAATTTGGATAAATAGCAAACATATAAATAAAACTATAGGCCAATGAACAAGAAAACTAAAAAATAGGAATTGAAACTCAAAGTACCAAATTACTCAACAGAAAAGAAGAAGAATATAAGAAGTTTAAATTGCACAATAAGAAAAACAAGATAATGAATAATTAGAATATGTCTAATGTATCAAATACCTTGTCCCTATTGGAGAGAAATTAAAGCTCCCAATTTGCAATGTGCATTGCAACTAGCCACTAAGGCACCACCTTTATGTAACTTAGATTTGACCTTTTAGGGCTTCTTTTGATAAAATCTAAAAATCGTTTATATATATATTTTTCTTCTCTTTTTTTAATTGGATTAAAAACTCAAGAAATAAGGAATAAAAATAAACAAACAACTTTTTTTTAGCAAAACTAAAGAATGATAAGAACAATAACAAACAATGATTATAGGAAACAAAGAAATAAGAATATTAAAAATACAAATAAAAGATGTAAAAAACCTAAATATAGAATTATACTCTACTACCAAATTCTAATATAATTTCTCATCAATATAATTGATGAGATTGAATATTAATACAATATGACTAATGATCATTTTAACATAATAAGTTAATTTAAGAATACAAATATGAAATATATACTAAGAAAGATATGAATTTTCACACTCTAGAAAAGAAAGGATTGAAAGTAATAATATCATAAAGTTTGATTGCTATATAAGTTAGATAAGATTTAATTTTTTAGAGAACCTTAAGCAATAATACTCTAAAGATGATAGAAAACTCTATAATAGTTTTGATTGACCAATAACAATGTAAATAGTTAACTAAAAATATAAGAATGCCACTTATAGGCATAGAATGCTTAAAGCTAGAGTTTTAAAAGAAAATTAATAACTTAAAATAACAAAATCCTAACTACTTAAAATATGAATATGACACTTTCTTAGACAATAATGGTATCAGTTTTATTCTAGAGCATTCAATATGTAAAAAAAAGATTTGATTACATGTTAAACTTCAATGTTGGTTTGCTTTTGTTTGTCTAGTATGTAAAATCTAGATTAACATGGATTTCTTTAAGTGTCTACTACTAGTTACATTCTATGACTAGAACCTCTAGCTTCTTTGTGGCATTTAACTTGTACCTCTCACAAGCAACTATGCTCCTCTTCATACCTCCCTTGTGTAGAAACCCATGTACCTTGAGTTAATGCCAAATTCCCATCATGTTGAGAGAAAAACCATCTATGTCTCTTACCTATCTACTTGCAATTTTTAGAAGGAACCCACCCATGCCTTTATTGTTTGCTTACTTTTGTGAGAACTTCAATCTTAAGGTGATAAATCAAACCTGCCACATTTTTACAAGTAAGACCACATCCTTCCCTTTATCTTTTAAATTATGGAAATAGCAAGGATGTGAGGATTAGTTTTAAGAGTGGGACTAGTAAGGAATATCTATAAAAGTTTAGTGACATCTAACTTCAGAAACAATAACCATACAACTTGTAGGTTTATCAAGACACTATCTTCTTCTTTTATAGCAATAAGGTCTCCTTTTAGAATATCATATGAACTTTACTCAATCAAGTCTTGTAAAAGGCTTCCTCTTTAAAGCTCTTCATCAAACTCTTTACCTAGAGACTTTAATACAACTTTTGAAGCGTGCCTAAAGTTTAACAAGTCGTAGAAAGTTAAGTTCAACAAATTTTTCTTATTTTGATCTAGTAAAAAGAAGAAGAAAAACGTGATATAAAATGATAAGGTCAGTAAGATCAAGCCATCTGTCCATAGTTCTTTAACCCTCTCCTTTTCACTCATCCCAACTAGTAGAAAAAGTTATTGCTCTCCATGTTCCTGTTAGGCTAGTTTATGGAAGATGAGTGTTTCTTCCTCAAACTTATCTTAAAGAAGATTGATATTGTCTTTAACAAGGTTAGAAGTGGATCCAAGATGAGTTCAGGATATGCAAACCATGGAAGAGATAGATATTGATTTTATATGTGTATTCTTTAAAAGGCATCTTGTTAGAGTAAGTTTGCTTAGTTCATCCAATGTTTGTCATTTGTCTTTTAAGAATGACATTATATTTTCAATTTTTAAGCCATTACTTCTATAATCATGGGCTATAAAAGGTTTAAAAAGAACTTAGTTGGTCTACCAAAGGAAAAAAAAGGCTAAGGGTGCCAAAGTTGTTGTAGTTATTCAAAAAGAAGGAGGAGGCTATTGGGGAACAACTATTCAAGTTCCTTGATGGACTAAAGAAAGAGAACACAATATTAAAGGATGAGATAGCAAGCTTGAGGGTTGAAATGGTTGACTTATTAATCAAAAACCAAAAGTTTGACTGTGATGACTACAAATTTGATGTCATACGTCATTATCTTATGTCTAATTGTTTCAAGAATTAGAATTATAATAACCTTATCAATATAACAAGGGTAAGGTTTGAGATCTTATAGGAAGGAGTCATAAAATAAGTACCTAGACTGATCCTTTATAGATCTAGATATTAATAGTGCTTATATTAAGCTTGAACCAACTCAAATTGATGAACATAATGTTTAGGTCACTAGTCATGTAGGTGGGGAGTCTCATATCGTTGATGATGATAACCCTGCTTCTTCCAAAGGTGCACATCTCCTCATCTAGGCCCCTTATTTTTTTCTTATTTTATTTACCTTATACATAGGGGTGAAAATTGTAAGAATGCTTTGGGCACCTCTATCTATATTTTCTTTATATATATATATAATTACCTCTATCTATATTTTCATTTTTACGAAATTTCAATTTGCTTGTCTAATTTACATAAATTACAACGACATAATAGGCTTGTAGAAATTGGCTTTTATGTCTTATCAAGTTTCTAAAATATTTAAATGAGAGCCTTATGTTTCTCAATATATTGTTATTCTATGAAAAAGGTTTTTAATGGCCTTAAGGGTTTTTTTTAATACTAGAAAGTTTCAAAAGACTTCTCTTAAACTTAAGACCTTTAAGCTTGTAAGTTTTTCTTTATGCATAAAGGAGCTAAAAGGACTTCTTTTGGACTTAAGGTCTCTAGGCTTGTAAATATTTCTTTTATGCGATAAAGATAAAGTAGCTTATCCTTTAATTGAGGCCTTACACTAAGAAACCAAAGGGACTTCTCATAGACCTAATTCCTTTGATCCTACAAGTTTTTTAAAAATAAATTAGGGACTTGAGACTTTTAGCTCTACATATTTTTCTTCAATAAAAAGCTAACGAGACTTCTTTTTAAACCTGAGGTTTTTAGGCATATAGGCTTTTCTTTGATGTTATGTAGTTAAGGGACTTTTAAAAAGTTGATATTATTGTACCTGTAAGTTTTCTAATGAACTAAAAAGCTAAAGATAATTTTCCTAGAGATCTTTAAATTTTCTTTGTCTAAACTCTTATAAGATTATATAAAACTATTTAAAGTCATGCCAAATTCTCTAGCATTTTTGGCACTTCACCATGTTAAGACAAAGGTTAAAGAGGTTAAGTTCATATCTAGAGAGCGAGTTCATGCCAAGGAATGGCTTTTTTTAAAACATTTATATGGGACAAGATAGACTGTTGAGAGGGTTATACCAAAAAAAAGTAGTAGTTTGGATATTGGACTACAATTATAGACTTGAGCAAGAATGTGTATTTAGTGGAAAAGATAGATGTTTGCAAGGTATTAGAGGAAAAGATGTTGACCAATGTAAGGGTGAGAGTTTTTCTTTAAGAAACAAATTTTTGTATATGTTTGTCTTTAATTTTGTTGAGAGGAAGATGAAAGCTTATTAACTCAATAATAACCCATTCTAGCCTAAATAATGACTTCATTTTTTTGAATAAACTTCTTTTAGACTTAGGGCTTTTTAGGCATGCAGGTTTTTCTTCAATGTTAGGGAGTTAAGAGAGTTCCCTTAAACTTAAGATTTTTAAGCTTGTTGGTTTTCTTCTATGCTAGGGAGCTGAAAGAACTTCTCCTAGACCTAAGACTTTTATGCCTACAACTATTTCTTAAATGTTAAGAAGTTAAAGGGACTTCTTTTAAGCCTAATTTTTTTAAGCCTATAGGTTTTTCTTTGATGCTAGGAGACAAGGAACTTCTATTAAACCTGAGACTTTTTGGTTTGTAGTTTTCTTTTTCAATACTAGGAAGAACATGAGACTTTTTTGGTCTAAAGGATTTTTTAAGACTTGATTCCTTTTGTATCAAATTGAGACATATTTTCTTTTTAAAAAGTGCATATATCTTTTAAAGCTTCTATTTAATGGTAATATCTCCTTAGATTAGTTAATTATAAAAAATTTCTCTTATAATTCCTTCTTTATATATGATCTTAACCCTTTATGATCTCTCCTCATAATTATGCAAATCATCATTTGAGTGAGGTATGGTTCCCTATCTAGTTTCCTAACTCTTAATCTTCACAAAGGACTCTTTATGTGGTCATCTCTATTATTTTCCTGTAGAAACCATTTTAGCATCCCATGATTGATCAAGTCATTGGCCACTATTTTGAAATTCCTACAATTTTTAATCTCTTGTCTAATATCCTAATAGAAATGAAAGTATAAATCTTATCCCTTTTGACAATATTAGTTGTCATTCCTTTTTTTATTTTTCAACTAGGTCTTTATCTAAAATATAATCAACTACATATTTAACAATGTATTGAACCTAGGAAGGTGTTCCTTGATCTTCTCCTTGTTTTTGGTTTTTAACTCATTTTTATATAATTTTCTTTGGACTTTGTTAATCGAAGATGTATCCCTACCTATTCTCATTATTATTATTAGTTAAAATTTTCTTAGTTTGATTAATGTCTTCTAGATCTTTAATAGTTTATGCTCAAATTTATAGATGTTCAAAATTATAAAGTTATTTTTTCTATATAAAGTTTCAAAATTTTTAACAGGGCATTAGTCCATTTATGAAAGCTACAAATTCCACTCTTATACTAAGACTAGGGATTTAGGTAGCCTTAAAGTTGAAGTGTTATAAGTAATCCTTTAAAAGTTTTTGGTGCCTTTAAGCTACAAATGTTAAATAGGTGGAGTTTATAGGTTAGTGCCTATTATTAACAAAGTGTGATATGCACCCAGTGGCTTATATATTGAAATTGGAGGCACGGCTTAAAACCAAAAATATATTACATCGGCCAAGGTGGAGGAGAAGACTTTATATTTTATGGAGTTAAATGGGTCATATAGGTCCATGAGTTTTCTATATTGTTGTATGTGATCAATATGATCAAAGATGCCTTTGTAAGTGTCCAGGATTGATATATTAAACCTGGGCAGTTCACTAAGACATTATATATTAGTTAGCTATCGATATCATACTTGATCCTCATATTTTGTATCTTAGTGGCATTACTTATAGAAGTGCAGATGAGGCCCTTTTCAACAATAGTTGTGGGGTGTAATTATATTGTCTTTCTTACATCAATTACTTGAGTTATTATCATAACATCTTAATTTTAGCATTTTGATCCTCGAGTTAGTAATTAACTAGATGAATTTCAGGGGTATTGGTTGTTCCAATAAGGTTAATAAATGAATTGTTTTCTTTGGTATTTATTAATCTTTCTATAGATGGTGTTAACTCAAGGTTTATTATTAATGATTTTGATGATGACCTTATAATATTTCAAAATTTTAAATTATATTTATTTTCTTATTTAGGTAAAGACATAGTTTCTAAAAGGAAATAAAATCATATGATAAATGCTTCCTTTATTACAGAAACCTTCCTTATGAACTTGCTTGATTTATTAGAAATGATTCCACAATATCTAGAAGGATCTTACAAATCATAATCAGTTCCGTGATGTGATCATTTGTCTTAAAATCTAGATATTGGAAGATTTTATCAAATATGATATTGAAGATTCAAAGTCAATTCAAGATGTAAGAGAAGCAAAGACTAGTTGAAGAAGATGTGTATTTAAGGAAGATTCATTGCATTTGCGAATGGGGGACATACACCAGACCTTCGAAATACATCAATAGCATCAATACTCTTGAAAGTCATATTGTTATCAAATATCTTGTGTTTTAGAAAGTGAAAATTCTTTTTGAGAAAGAACATTGAAGCAAATTACTTCTTCATTTGTTGAGAGCTTGTAAAGGCTAGCAAAATATTAATAGTTTGGAAGGTTAGAGAAACTTGAAAAATATGTACTTATGAGCTTGAAGAGGCTCGTCAAATTACTACTTGGTTTTATAGTGAAACACTCAAGTTGAATACTTGGGGACTGGACGTAGGCTTGGGTTGTAAGCCGAACTAGTATAAATTGACTGTGTCCTTCTCTCTGTTCTCTTAATTTTTATATTTTTGCATTATATTGTGTGTGTGTGTTCAATTCAGTAAGAGGGTCCTTCAATTCTAAAATAGGTTCCTTGAGTTTATAACTTGCTAAAGGTATTCTAAAATAGGTTCCTTTAGTTTATAACTTACTAAAGGTTCCTTTTATTTCAAAAGACGCCTTCTATTTTAAAATTGTTTTTAATTGGACTTATTCTTTAGCAGGCTCTTGTCGTTTAATAGGCTACTATCATTTGACAGGCTCTTGTTGTTTTTAATTTTTAATAGGCACCAATCTTTATCTGACTTGAAAGTAGTTTGTGAATTTTTTTTAAGTCATACACAATTTACCCCCCTCCTTGTGTGTGTTTTCTTTATCAGATGGTGCCTTAGCTAGTTTAAAGTTTTTTCAAGTGAAAGTATTTAATTTTTTTAAAATATTTTGACAGAAGATACCAAATTATGTAAATTGAATTTGGAGTAGCCTTGTCAGGCTAGTCTTAAGTTACAAGCTCACAAATAAATACTAAGAATGTCAAGTATATTTCTTGCAAAGACTCTTTAACTCTCAAATTGGTGAAAATTGAGTGGTGTTAACTATGCAAAGAAATCTCTAATTAAATTTAATGATAATAGTAATGAGAACTTAAGTTGGGGTATCTCTCCTTTTATAGGTAATTAATTCTTCAAGAATATAATTTGACTTTAAATATTCTAGTAGAATTTGGATCCAACTTCTATTAAGAAGTCTAGTAGGTCTATAACTACAAATCTACCTCCTTATATTAGCGAATCATGTTATGATTAAACTTATTCTTTTTAAATAAATGAATCTCTTATATAAACTGAAGCATATACACTCAAAAAAAGGTGATGAATCGTGTTAAATAAATCAAATTCGATTGGTAAATTCATTAATATATTATTATTTATATAAAAATTTCATTTCTTTTATATTTTTATTTGTTGATACATTAATCATTTGAAAGATTATTATTAATCGATAACTTTTACTAGAAATTTGTTAGAACTTTACTTTATTAAATATGACTTTAATTTATTTTTCTCCTATGCACTCTTTTGTAATCCATACATTTCTTTGAGTGCTTCTTTATTAGTTTACTTATTAAGTACACAATAAATGATTCCATGTATTAAATTTTATTATTAATTATTTAGGTTTGTATTTGATTTATAATTTTAATAGATTTTTTATAATATGTAGCCAAATGATTATCATGTATTTTTAATATTTTACTTAAATCATTTATAAAGGTTATGAAGAAGGATTATACACATGATGAATGTCAATTACAGTTTTTTTTGTAAAAAAAATTCATAGTCAACATTATATGATTGCTGAAGTATTCTGACATGGTGTTAATTTTAAGAGAAATTGAAAAAAGAAATGTTGTGGAAGGCAATTATCACCTTATTTGAAGGGATTCACAAAGATTTGGTTTAAATGGTTTGATAGTTTCTTCAGAGCTCATATTCATTTCTACTTCCTTTCTGTTCATTACTATATAAGTGTCTCGCTATGACAATGAGAAGGTGATAGGTTTGGCTTTGATTGCTCACATAACTTAACGACATAAACCGAAAAATAATGAATTTTATGCCATCAAACATAGCCACGAAGGACTGGCACATGAAAAAATTAATATTCACATGACTCCAACACGTACTGGAAGAGCCATAAAAGCTCGGTGGCCTCGGGTTGGCTAGCTCGTGAAAATTAGGAAGCGTTAGCCATTACTCTTAAACCAATGATGACATGCTTACTTAGGAAATTATGAAACAACAGTCATAACTCTTGCACTAAAACATTGCTTGAAAAATGGCACGCCTGTATCTTTCCTTTTAGGGTGGTATTACCTCCCCAGTATAGAGCTTGGTACTACTGGGAATAGTTTTGGACAACTTGGACATTTCCCATCAAGTTAGGCAAACATTAATTATATTTTTTGATTTTTCAATAACTTATCAGTTAAGTTATGTAATTTAATCCAGATAAAGATAGTAAAGTGGTCCAATAAATGATCTAAGTCAATGGATCGAAGTTTAGGAGAAAAATAGATTTCGATCAGTGTGGACCTGACCCATATTTAGCTTGTGATGGGGAAGCCCGATATGGAAGCTATATATAAAGGTTAAGATCTCTTCTAGTTGCTCATATCATTTTTAAGTATACAGATTCTCTAACCCGTTAAGAGAGCTTATTTTTTGAGACAATTGCTAAAAGACGTTAACCACGTGTCAGTGAAGGGTTCCTGTGAAGATCTTGGAAGATTGGAGCTCGTTTCAGCCTTGAAAACTTCTTCGAAAGTAATAATGGAACTAAAATTATGTATTCTGCATTTCTTTCATTTATTTCCCTTTCATGAATGATCCGAAACACATAATAAGGTTTATGCTATGTGTTACATGTGGTATCAAAGTAGTTATATGATCGGGTGGTTAGAAATGAAGGTTTTTTAGTTTTTTGTCCATTAAGGATTTCAGTTGTTTTTGGTCCATTTTTTGGTTTTTTCACATGTATGAATGCGTGAAAGTAGTGTACATGAGGTTAGCCTTGGAAAACGGGTCAAAAACACTCCATAAAGCTTAAAAAAGGGTTGTGGGATTGCCAAAAATTGCCCTCCCAGTCGGAGGGTGATTGCATCGTCATGCACGTGCCCGATGATGCTACAGTAACTGCCTGAAGGCGATTGGGCATGTACCAACGACGTCCCAACATGTTGGACCCCGTTTTTGGAGCCCAACATCGAACATAGGATCATGAAACTTGAGCGTGGACGAAGGCTTAGAATTTGAAAATTTAAAAGAAAAATCATTTTGGAAGCAAAAGCAGGCTTCGCCGCGATGAACATACACGAGAAAACTTCAAAGACCCTTCAGGTCAATTTTGCTGCGGCGATAAATATAACTTTGTCGCGGCGAAGTCACCACCAGAAAAGCATAATTTGCTTTAAAGAATTACACCGCGGCGAACTCTTGGCTTTGTCGCGGCGAAAACTCCTGTAGCAAAACCCAAATTTCCTATTTCACTAAATGCCAACTTAAAAACCTCCAACCACCTTCATCAATTCAACCCAAAAACAAAATGGATAAGAACATAACCACAAATAAGTTCTCAAAATATTAATCTCATTTCCATAATCAGATACTTTGCGAAAACAAGAAAAATCATAGACATATCCAAACACATATTTCATTAATATCAAAAGTAAGAATTTTACAAAGCTTTAATGGCATTTAAAGCAACAAATACATCATTTGCTTCATAATCTAAAATACAAAAAAATATACTTGAAATGCAACTAAAACCTTAAATTTCCAAAAAAATATCTAACTTAAAAAAACAAAAGTATGCCAATTCGGAGTGATGCCATAACTCTTGACCTACTGGATCTCTTGCTCGTCACCAGAATAGGGGGAAAGAATGGGGGTGAGCTCAAAACTCATGGGTAACAATTTATAATTGAGAAACAAGCAAAAACTATTTTTAAAACTCATTTCCATTATACATTTTGGAAACCAAAGTAATTTTGCATGAAAAATCACCAAACATTTATTTCTCAAAATTCTCAATTTATCAAACAATTCATGAGCAATTTTAAAGCATGTATGCATCAAACTTGTTAACACTTCACAAGCACATAAGAACATCAGGAATAGTTTGGGTGGATCCAAAATAGAACATACTACACATTTTCACATAGTGGTCCTGTGTAGCCGTGAACAGAACGTATTAACACAATACCACTTAATGGTCTTGCGTGTTGGCCCTTGAATTTTTTTTCTTGATGAATAAACATTATTAAATTAATTTTGGGGTCTACCTGCGCGTGGCAAGGGGTGCATGTGCGTTGCACGCGCGTGTAAAGACCAGCACCATATGCATCTAGCACACACCCCACACACATACGAGCTTTCATTGTATGGCGCATGCGTTACACGCATCACCACGTGTCCCAATTACATCTGTTCGTGTGTTGGAGCAGATGGCGGACGCATGTGACGCACGCGCTAGCCGTCCTAAGTCCATCACCCCTTGGAGCCATGTGTGAGGACGTGATCGGTGCGTGCAACGCACACGCTAACCAAACCGCCTTAGGGCAGTTACTGTAGCATTGTCTGGCACGTGTGGTGATCCCAGGATTGGTTTTTCGCACTTTTTGGCCCATTTTTAACCCGTTTTTTATAGGTAGCCTTATGTATACTACTTTTACATAATTATATATGCAAAAAATTGAAAAATAAATAAAAAGCTGAAGAAAATCATAATAAATGAAAACTGAAAAACTTGCGTTTCCGACAACTTAATCATATAACCGCTATGATACTACTTGTAACATGTAGTATAAATCTTATTACGTGTCCCAGATCATTTATGAAAGGGATAAAAACGTAGAAAATGCGAAATACATGATTTCAGTTCCATCTTAACTTCCGAGGCGAATTTCGTGGCCAAAACGAGCTCCAATCTCCCGGGACATTTATGAAAAATGTTCATCGACCCGTGATTAACACTTTTTCTACAATTTTCTCAATAAGTAAGCGTTCTTAACGGATTAGAGGATCCGTATGCTTACGAATGACATGAGCAACTGCAGAATACCTTAATTTTTATATATAGCTTCCATATAGGGCTTTCTTATCACAAGCCCGATATGGGTTCGGTTTGCTACAAGACATGCAAAGGAGGAGGGCTAGCCTATCTATATGGAAGAAATCAAGCTGTAGGCACTCGACAACAACAAGAGAAAGGCCAGTCACGGAACAGAAACTGGATTTTGGCAAGTTGATCAAATTACGTAACTTAATCGATAAGTTATTTAAAAATTAAAAATTGTAATTAATATTTGTCCAATATAATAAAAAGGATAAAATTATCCATTACAATGCTTTCCTCTATACCCATGTCCAAGTACCAAATCTTAGTAACCTTTTTTGAGTTAGTTTAATACAATAATCAGTACAATTTTGTCGATGTAAAAGCAATTAATCACATAATAGTTTCACTTAATACACTTTTAACAAAACAGACTTAATTAAAAATTTTGATATTATACCGTGTTTTAATAATTTAAACTAAAAAGATATTTTAGAATAAATAAAATTATATAAGAAATATATATTTTATCTATTTTAATTATATCATTATCACGATTCACGATATTATCAAATAATAATGAATTTATTATATTTATAAATATATAAAAATTTCTCACAGGCTGTACACACCTATTTTTTTGGATGATAATATAGTCCGGTCTTAAGTTAATAAGTTAATTTAAATTAACCAAGTTTTGAATTGAATTTGAGTAAATAAAATTAAATTAGGTAGATTTGAACTCTTGGAATAAGCTAAAAATATAATTTTATTCAAAACTAATTAATAAAGTTCACATTATTTTAACTCTTGGCCAAATTAAGGTTCAAACATAAGAAATTGCTATGATTCGAATTCAGCGTACACGTTGAATCCGTTTTCTCGGAATAAAGTCACCGTTTGAAACAAAAGAAATAGTAATGTTACGTCTCTTTCACCGCATCGCCCATTTAACAATTTATTCCGTCTTCTCGCAAGATGGTGACTGAGAGGCCACTGAGCTTTTATGCAACAAAAATCAGTTAGCAAGTCAAATCTTAAGTTCGTTCTCATTAATTGAATCTTAATCTTTTAGAAAAGTTGGCGTTTTGACTTTAAGAGAGGGCGGAAAAGTTGCAACAAACGGTTTTTTGATTCACACATGATTGTTCCAATCCATTCAATTAATGTAAAGGAAAGGCATTCTTAGCAGCATTATCCATAAATGGTTTTTAAAAAATCCATAAAAAGATGGGGTCCAGCGCTTTTAATACTTTATGGTTGTAACCATAAGGGATATGGGAGGTGCAGGGAGATAATGCATCCCTGGGTCGGTGTAAACTGCGAGGGCGACCAAGAAATCTGCACACTAATTTTCTTCTCGGAGTACGTGTTAGATTTGAACTTCTTAGTCTTGGTTGAATAATTCCTAGGTACCTGTCAATAAAGAAACATTCTCAATAAAATTAGGCCGGGATGATGAAAGAAGATTAATCACCTCTAATAATAATATGAAACCACCACATGTAACGTCTCACCATTCTCTTCACAACTTGTGACTTGACCCTTGTGAGTTGGGGTAGGAGAAGTGGAATCCAACCTTATGATAATTAAGTGGATTCACATGTTATAGTAAAGAATTGGAATTCCAGAATCCTTAAATATTGTTTAGTAGTAAAACTTTGTCTCCTAAAGAAAACGTTGGTTTTTAATAAGATGTCAACTTAAACAAAGACTTGAAGACAAATTTTCTTACTCCTTGGCAAGTTTCCAATTACATATTTCTCAAAGTCCTTGTCAACAAGAGGCTTAATGACTCTTGAGAATAAACTAATTTCTTGCCACACTGGACCATCTAATGCATTTGACATATACAGAAAAATTATATACAGAGGGGGGAAAAAAAAGAAAGAAAACGTGTGAAGTTGAGAGATAATGGGAAACAGTTAGCAGAAATGTTAAATCCGACCAAGAAAGTTTGTTTTCAAGTACAAGTTTGATTTAGAAACTTATTACAAGACTGTCAAGTAGCTCATTCTTTGACATTATATTGTTTAAAAAGGCTTACTTTATCTGTTTTCACTTTGGTTCATGAGAGATTGGATGTTAGTGTGTAAATATCATGTGGTTTATTTATTTTTTCCTGGGTTTAAGTTTAGGTCTACACGTAATCCTCTAT